>CM068954.1:51037227-51053678 GCA_035128595.1 Eptatretus atami | reverse complement strand
TTCATTCTGTAAGTACACAGACAAACTTGATGATGATGGATTGTCCTTGGGTATCGTGCAGGCTTGATGCTGAAGCATCTGAAACCTCAATGCCAGATGTTGAAGTCGAGGCACCAGTTAATGGTACCAATGAAGATGTATCCCAAGAGGCTGATGAACTTCCAACCACAGTGGTGTGTGTGCGTCTTTAGTTTATCCTTCATGTGTCCTTCCAGGGTTTTGACAAATGTGATGAGCCATTAACCTCGGGCTGATTGTCTCAGACTTTACACTAGCCAGGCATAACTTACCAGGCATAACTTAACTTTACACTAGCCAGGCATAACTAATAAACACCGATCATGTTTTTATTTTATTTTAATTTAAACGTGAAAAATAAACAAATGTGCGAAACATTTAAGACAACAACTACTACTTCCTCTTCCTCTTCTTCGATCTCAATTATTCCCAGTGTGTATAATCAAGTTTACTCATGTTGATGCCCTTATTTATTACCTTCACCACCTAAGGTGGACGGATGTTATGTTTTCACCCTGTTTGTTCTTTCTTTGTTTATTTGTTTGTTTGTTACTTATGAAATCGAAGATTCACAAGTATATTGGTTGGTCTGGTCTGTTATTCTGTCTGTCTGTCCGTCTGTCAATGGTCTGCAGGTCATATTTTACTCCAATCTTCACAAAAATTAAACCAACTGGTAGAAGTAGTCCCAAGTAAGAAGCCGATTATATTTGAAGTCAATAGGCCAAAGGTAAAGCCGCTGTCACACCTTGACGATTTAGCCAGCGT
Source organism: Eptatretus atami (assembly GCA_035128595.1). NCBI lineage: Eukaryota > Metazoa > Chordata > Myxini > Myxiniformes > Myxinidae > Eptatretus > Eptatretus atami. The sequence continues at coordinate 51,052,892 of CM068954.1, read as the reverse complement.
ATGCCGACGTATGAAAAATTTGTCAAAACGCTGGCACACGTCGAATACGTTATGGGTAAGTTTTGATACATTAAGAGCACGCTGGCATACGTCGTAGTACGCCGAGCTCGCGACAAATTTTAACATGCTCAAAATTTTCCGACGTATGCCAGCGTATGACTCACACGTTCCGCATACGCTGGCCATAAGTTGTAGGCACGTTACGCGATCGTCGACACACGCCGACACACGTTACTTGTAAGTTACTCATAAGTCGAAACACGTCGAGGTAATGTTTAGCATACCTGAAACTTATTTCTAACCTATAGTAACGTGTTGTAGGCACGTTACGCGATCGTTGACACACGTCGACACACGTTACTTGTAAGTTACTCATAAGTCGAAACACGTCGAGGTAATGTTTAGCGTCAGTGTTCCAGACTCCTGTTTTTTTTTTTTGTTTGTTTGTTTTTTTTTTTTCTTCGGCATGACGGTGATGTTGACACTTCGATTTCTAGTGCGGTATAATATAATATGATTAATAGGCTGCCGCTCAACGATTTAAATCATAACCGCACTAGAAATCGAAGTGTCAACATCACCGTCATGCCGAAGAAAAAAAAAAACCATGGAGTGGGAACACTGACGGGTTCTCCTCTGGACCCCATTTTTATATACCAATTCCCTAAACACTGCCAATACGCCATTATACGGTAGCTGTAAGTTAGTAACACGTTCAGTAAGTTCTGTGGTCGTCCGGTCAAGACGTCAAATACATCTACATACGTCAATATGCGTTGGAGATACGTTACACTAGGTTCAAAGCACATTACTCATAGGTTCAAAGCACGTTACTCATAGGTTAGAAATAAGTTTTGGGTACGCTAAACATTACCTCGACATGTTTCGACTTATGAGTAACTTACAAGTAACGTGTGTCGACGTGTGTCAACGATCGCATAACGTGCCTACAACTTATGGCCAGCGTATGCGGAACGTGTGCGTCATACGCTGGCATACGTCGAAAAATTTTCAGCATGCTTAAAATTTGTCGACGTACTCGGCATACTACGACGTATGCCAGCATGCTTCAGCGTGCTCTTAACGTATACAAAACTTACCCATAACGTATTCGACGTGTGCCAGCGTATTCGGCAATTTTTTTATACGTCCGCATACCTGGATAAAACGTCAAGGTGTGATAGCGGCTTGACACTTCGATGTCTAGTGTGGTTATGATTTGAATCGTCGAGCGCAGCCTTTTAAAGGCTACGCCACGTGATCGTCGGCGATACGCTGCCGCGCGCTATGCATAAGTTAGACTATCGTTGGGCATAGGTTGTGAACGCCGACAACACGCTCAGCATTCGTTGGTATAAGTTATCTATATGTTATCGAAACTTCTGTGTACGTTACTAATACGTTATGCATACGTCCAACTCGTTATGAATACGCCCAAAACTGGAAGAAAAAACATCAAAGAGTTCAGTGCCATACAGCAGCGTTTTACATACATTTTGATACGTTGCCATACCCTGGCTAAAACGTCAAGGTGTGACAGCGACTTAAAGGCCGCATAAATCGTCATTTTTCATCTGACTTACTTGATATCTATATATATACACGAGTATACTGTATATACAGTACTGTATATAAAACCAATTGATAATTATGATGTCATAGGTCACATGGTATGGGCACCATCTTTGAAAAACCGAAAAACTTTGGACCTCTGTATCTCCGAAAACGCACTATGGAAAAAATTGAAACTTGGCACGTGGCAAAAACTGCACATGGGGAAGAAGTGTGATTTTTTTTGTGACGTCATCGGTGAAGTGGTATCCTGGTGAAAATTCGACACGTAGAACGCTACATCCGAAAAATTTGAAATTTCTTGAGCGTCATCTACGCAACAACTCAAGGAAGAAGAAAAAAATGATTACGTCATAGGTCACGTGGTTCGGCAGCATATTGGATTGAAGAAAAATATTAAATAATGTTGTCTCTGGAACCACTTATCCTGTCGAAGCGAAACTCTGCGAGCATCATCTAACGCCATTGCTGGATAGATGGTTAAAATTATGATGTCACAAGTCACATGGTTTAGTGGCCATCTTGGTTGGAAAACGCACCTTATCGGATTAACACGAAACTTCACAAGCGTGATCCCCTACCCAGAGACAGAATGTAAATTTATTATGTCGTAGGTCACACGGTTTGTCAGCCATATGGCTTTGAAAATAAAAAATAAAAAATCTTATCCGAAATGGCTCAACAAATTGAGGCAAAACTTTACACACATTCCCCAAAACATGGGTGTACAAGTTTGTTCGTGAATAATCGATAGGTCACATGGTTTGGCAGCCCTATTGAATTTACCCTAAAACCTACAAAATTTTTCTCCAGAACGGCTGGACAGATCAAGCGAAACTTCACATACATGTTCCCCAAGACTAGAGAATACAAGTTTGTTAATGAATAATTGATAGATCACATGGTTTGGCAGCCATATTCGATTGAAGGAAAATATTAAATAATGTTTTCTTGGGAACCGCTTCATCAATTAAATGTAAAACTTCACAGTTTTGATGTAGTGGACATGTGGAATGTCCTTTTAAAATTTCAACCTGATCGGCCACATGGTCTGGCAACTCGAATTATTGAATTGTTTGAATCTGAGAACTTTTTTTTCTTCTGTTAATAAGGCTCACTTGGCTGCGCCTAGATGGGTTTGAGGGTAAAGGAGTATCGATTCAATTGATACCGCTGATGGCCCCAGGAAAAAAGGTCACTTGCGTACGTGTTAAATAGATGGAACGTGTCCTGTTACCAGGTCCATAACTTGTCAATCCCACGTCGTAGAGAGACGTGTGGGGCCTCGTTAGACTCGGGTGAGTCCCGGTTTACCCTCTGCACCCATGGTGTCAACATTTATTACTTCGTGTTCAGGTTATTAAAACACCAATTCAATCGATACCGACGATGTATTCAGGAAAAAGGGCTAACTGTATATGTAATAAATAGGTTGAACACGGCGTGTTACTCAGTCCGTAACTCGTCACTCCCGTGTGGTATGAAAGCAGGGTTTTATCAAAGCTGGGCATCTTGGTACCCCGTCATCACTGCCAGCAATTAGAAAGTGGCAGTTGTAGTTATTATTTTTATTCTGCCATCAATTTTCGGGGTTTTTTTGTTTTAAATTCATTTTCTCGGCAACCGTTAGTCTGATCGACACAAAATTTTCACCATAGTATGTATCTTTTTCCATAGAATATTTCATTGATTATAATTATGATGCCATAGTTCACGTGGTACTGGCGCCATCTTTGAAAAACGGGGAAAAAAATGGACCTCTGTATCTCCGAAACCGCACAATGAATAAAAATTGAAACTTGGCACATGGCAAGAACTCCCCATGGGGAAGAAGTGTGATTTCTCGTGACATCATCGGTGAAGTGGTACCCCAGTAAAAAATTGACATCTACAACGCTGCATCTGAAAAATTTGAAATTTCTTGAGCGTCATCTATGCAACAACTCACGGAAGAAAATTTTTTTTTTTGACGTCATGTGTCACGTGGTTCGGCAGCCATATTGTTTTGAAATATATATATATATATAGATATATATATACATATATATATATATATATATATATATATATATATCAGTCTTCTTCTCCAGAACAGCTGGACAGATTGAGGCGAAACTTTACACACACATTCCCTAAGACATCATTGTGTAAGTTTGTTAATTTCGAATTGATAGGTCACGTATTTTGGTGGCCATATTGAATTTACCCTAAAACATTCAAACATCTCCAGAAAGGCTGGTCAGATCAAGGAGAAATTTCACATAGTATTCTCCAAGGCTAGGGGATATAAGTTTGTTAATGAATAATTGATAGGTCACACGGGTTGGCAGCCATGTTGGATTTAAGAGAAATATTAAATAATGTTTTCTCTGGAACCACTTATCCAATCGAAGTGAAACTTTGCAACCATCATCTAACACCATTGCTGCATGTACGGTAAAAAAAAATTGTGATGTCACAAGTCACATGGTTTCGTGGCCAACTTGAATAGAGAAATGCACCTTTCCCGATTAACACTAAACTTCACAAGCGTGATCCACTACCCCGTTCGAGGCAGAATATAAATTTATGATGTCGTAAGTCACGTGATTCGGCAGCCATATTGGATAACAAATTAAAAAATTAACAATTCATCTCTTCCGGAACGGCTGAACAGATTGAAGTGAAACTTTACACACATGATCCCCAAGACATGCTAATACAAGTTTGTTAATTTCTAATTGATAGGTCACATGGTTTGGTTTCCATTTTGAATTTACCCGAAAACCTGAACATTTATTACTTTGTGTTCAGGTTATTTAAACACCAATTCAATTGATACTGACTATATTCAGGAAAAAAGGGCTAACTGCTTACGTAATAAATAGATTGAATGTGGTGTGTTACTGGGTCCATAACTCATCAATCCTGTACGGCTTGGTACCCGGTCATCACCACCTGCAGTTATAAAGTAGTAGTTCGAGTTATTACCTCCGCCACCGAAGGTGAAGGAGGTGATGTTTTCACCCCTTTCTCGTCTGTTTTTTGTTTGCGTGCAGGATATCTCAAAAAGTTGTTGACGGATCTAGATTAAATTTTGTGGACAGGTTGGGTGTTTGACAAGGACGAACTGATTAGAGTTTGGTGACGATCCAGATCCAGATCCGACTACTAGAATTTTTAAAGTCATTCTTCACCATTGAGAGATCGGGCCAAAAATGATACATAGCACGATATCTCAAAAAGTTGTGGACAGATTCGGATGAAACTTGGTAGATATGTTGGGTGTTTGACAAGGAAGAATTGATTCAATTTCGGTGAAGATCTGAATCCGGATCCGGATCTGATAATTTTTTAGTGATTCTTCACCATTGAGAGATAGGGTTAAACTAATATATAGCATGATATCTCAAAAAGTTGTGGACGGATTCGGACGAAATCTGATGGACAGGTTGGGTGTGTGACAAGAACGAATTGATTTGATTTTGGTGAAGGTCCGAATCCAGATCCAGATGCGGAATTTTTAATTTTTAAAGTGATTGCTCACCATTGAGAGATGGGGCCAAAAACGGGAATATCGCGTGATATTAAAAAAAAATTATTGGGCCTGATATATTCTATTGGATCAGGCATTGCGTGGCGGTGGTACTCGCTCTGCCGAGTGCCCTAGGTTTTTTGTTAATGAAATTCTTACGGCTTATTTTGATTGCCGTTCTGGCTATCTATCGGCCTATGTTTGCTTTTATTTGTCACTGCATATTTGATTGTGTAAAAATAAAAATTTGGCTTCATAATGGTTTAAAAAAGCCGGTCAACCAGTGCATTGTAAGAATCATGTGTTTACTTTAGAATGGAGATGAAGAGGCTGAAGAAGACAGCAATAGTGACAGTGATGACGACATCCAGGTCACCATTCGTGATATCACCACTGGAGCACCACAATACACGTGAGTTTACAAATAAGTTACGTGACTATTTTTATGAGCGATGGGAATGGAATGGCGGGGCAGAGGGCGGTTGACATTGTACATTGCAAATTAGACAAGCTGGAGATATGTGAGATTATCAGTTTCATTATTTCTGATTTTACCAAGACGTTTTTTTCTTTTTAAACTTTGCTACTGATCCAACACGAGAGCGAAGTCGATGGTACGCCATCGCAAGTCCCCACGCTTCCCACCGAAACCAATGTTGAAAGCAAAAAGTTCCATCAGGAATGATCCAACATCAAATTTTGGGTTTAACACAATCTTTTGTTTTGACCCTTGTCCCTGTTTTGATGCCACCCACTGGGGTCATATCCAAATGGGTCATATCATGGGTCATATCCAAAAAAAATGTTACTGGATATTTCATGCGTCCTCCAATAATGATTGCTTTTACAAACTTTCATGTAATAACGTTTTAAAATGTGCCCGTAATTGCATTTTTTTTGATGATTTTTGGCCTTTGACCCCACCAGACGCCTCAGGGGGCGGGGCAAAAAATAATAAGCATGACAGACAGACAGACAGATGGAGCCGATTACAATATCCCCCCCCCCCCCCGTTTTCTCTTCTTGTGTTTTCTTTTTAGCGCGGCGATAACAAAAAACACTGGGGGGACGGTCATGATGTCGTTTACAACGCTGATTCACCATTTTATAATATCCAGTAAATATTTTCAGTTTCGGGGAATGAAAAGAGGACGTGTGGGTTTCCTCTGATCCCACAATCTTAATATAAATAAATAAAGTGTCCATTTGGAATCTTCAAGAAGCCTCTCCACCCTGTCACAATCCAAACGATCTTTCAGTGAAGCAAGCCATGATAAACATTGATGATTTCAAGCTCAGACGTCATGAATTTCCTCCGAGCCCATATTCCTTGGACAGCTGTATTATAAGACTCAACATTAAAACGTTGTTGCCAAGAAAGTGCCATGAAATGCAAATTGGGACAATGCCTCATTAATATTTCCTTTCCTTTTTTTTTAAATTGCCAATTAAATTACTAGTTCCTTTACATCACCGTAATTTTTATCCCCACGCTTTTTGAAAGAAAAAAAACTGGGGATATTGTAATCAGGTCTGTCCATCTGTCCGTCACACTATCTCCTCCGAAACGGTTGTGCAGAAATTTACCAAACTTGGGAGTTATGATCACCACATGGCACAAAGTTACAACGAGCAGGATCAATTTTTGACCCCGCCCCCTGGAGCCTTCGTGTGGGATCAACAAAATGCAATTACGGGCACATTTAAAAACATTTTTAATGAAATATTATATACGCAATCATCATTAGGGGGACACTTGAAATGTGTAACGATTTTTGGGATTTGACCCCCGGTTCATGCCCCAGGTGTTGGGAACTTAGGGTCACAGGGGTTAAAACAGAAAATTTACTTCACTCGAAATTATTACATCAGGTATTGGGTCATTCCTGGTGGAACTCTTTGCCATCTTTCAACTTTGTTTTCGGTGGGAAGCGTGGGGATTTGCGATGGCACGCCATCGACTTGGCTCTCATTTAGCTTTTCACTCTTGCCTAACTACGTCAATGTATAGTGCGACTGCCTCCTGTTTTCAGGGCAGGCAGGTCAATAAATGGCCCAATCACTTTCTTATCGAGTGCTTTTTATCCTTCTTGTAAAATACATTTCAAAGAAGGACGAAAAAAAAAAAGTGAAAATTAAGAAAAAAAGCAATAGGGATAAGATGAGCTCATTTATCATGATTGACGTCCTTGTGACAGTAATGAGATTATGTGTTTCCAATTACCTTTTGCCTTGTTTCCAATCTTAATTCCTTATTATCCTCCGCCAACTCAGACTTTGAGTGGTGTAGTGGGACTAGCTTAGCTACGTAGTGTTAAATGAAGTGCTGTAGTTTAAGGATGACGAGGAGCACGAGGTAAGATGAGGAGATTTAGTGAGCAGAATGGCAAGTGATCACGATGTGTGAGAAGAGAAGAGTGGAAACATGATGAGTGAGTGAGGGCCAGTGGGTCTTGAGTGTATGAGTGAATGTGGAATGCATGGTGCGGATGAGTGATTGGGGGAGGAGTGATTCCCGCCCAAGGGACGGGTCAGAATAATGTGAGTGAGTGGGTTAGTCAAATTGACAAAATGGAGTCGTTTTGCTGTTGGTGGGAGTGTGGCTCGAAACCCGTTGGAGGGGTGCAGGAGCCCTGTTGACGGGCTGGGAGCGTGGCTGCGAATGGTGAGTATCGCTGAGTGGCCACCCCGGGCACCGGGCTAGTTCGGCCGCGGTAGGCCAAGGGTCCAGTGGGGCCGGGATAGCGTAGTGGGCCGGGTGCGCCCGCATGATGTGGGGCCCGGGGCGCCATTGGCCGCGTGGCAGTGTCGTGGGCACGGGCACCCAGGGAAGGGGCCCGGGGCGCCAGCCTGCCACGTGAGCGTTTCAGGGAGTCGCAATGGGAGGGCACTCCCGGTGTTTAGGGAGCTGGTAGCAGTGTAGTGCCCGGGGGTGCCATTGTTGGAAATCGGCAGAGGGTATTTTCCTGCCAAGGGAGCCACGCATCCAGCCACGAGAACCGTGTGAGGGACGGAAGGAAAAATTGGGGGGCATGGCCCGAAATTTGAGAGGACATCAACACAGGCGACGGGAATCTTGGTTGTTGAACCGATAGTTTAAGCGGAGAGGCGCTTGTTGAAAGCCAGGGTAATTTAAGGAATAAATGTTAGGGTAGATAGGAAGTGTACCCCTCTGCCACCATCAATCCCTTCGCTCTCGTTGTGGGCCGCTGGACTCACCGTGGTAAAGTAGATCGCTGAAATCTGAGAGGCCATTCTGAGGCTTGAATTGGCCTCGACACAGGACGCTAGCTCTCCCTTTCCCCTCCAGGAAGGGAACGTAGGGTTGGGAGTCGCTAGGTGACGTGAGAGGTTTAGCCGGACAAAGACTGTAAGGGGTTAGGGAGACGGATTATAGTGAGGGAAGTAAAAATAAAATAAACAAAAAAATAAGTTGGGGCTAAATTGGTTTTGCAAATTAAGGGAGTGGGTATGGACAGAGACAGGCAAAGGCGATAGGTTGGGAGGGAGACGTAGGGTAGGTCCGAGCCCGCCTTCCGAGTGGCCAGCACCACCGCACTCCCTCCACCAACCTCCATTTCAAGGCAAAGGCTGGCCAACTTCATCTGCTGGCTGTGTCGCAAGGCCTGTGCGGTCGTTCATCTGCTGGCTGTTGCTTGCAGGCCTGGCCGGTCGGATCGTCTGCTGGCTGTTTGCTACGAGGCCTGTGCCGGCCAACTTCACCTGCCGGGCCCGTTTTTGCTATAACGGCCTTGTTTTGCCATGCCTTTGCCTGCCTGCCTCTGCCATGACCCCTGCCTGCCCTGTTTTGCATTTGCCCCCTGTTCATTACCATGTGCGCCAGGATCATCGCGCAAGCTGCAGGGACTGCCCTGTAAGGCAGCCGCATCACGGGACTGCATTGGCGGGCCCGTGCACCGCTTTTGTTCACTGCGTTCATTTCAAAGGGGGAGGCCTTGGACTGCGTGTGAGCAGCCGGCCACATTCCCTGTCACCTGCATGTTTCATGAGCCAGAGACTGCATGTGAGCAGCCTGGCTCCCTGCTTTTTCCTACAGAGTCCATAGATCCTGGGCCATGGTGTAGTGTATAATTTATAAGTAAGGATAAGTTGTAAAATGTAAATGAGTTCCTTGCCCCCTGCATGTGTGTCTGAGTGCCGGCAATTTATTTAAGTCGTCTGCATGAGTGGGTTTGTTTAGTTAGTTACTCAGCCCGTAGGTTATTTATTTTTGGGACATGAATACCCTGAATGTCGCACTCAGGGATCCGAAGGTAAATCGTACTAGGGAGAACTTACACATGATGGCACACGAAAATTCGACGACTCGCCGGACGAGTCTGGTTAAAAAGGGGGGGGGTAGTGTTACGGCTTTGTGGAAATTCGCAGAACACCATAAAGGTTCCTTAGATCAGTTATCCCGGTAAGTGAGTGTTCAGATAGGTTTCCCCACCGTTGTTTAGAGGGCATCTTCGTGTTCATCGGGCTGTGACCCTTTGAGATAGTGTTTTCTTTCTCTATCGTTATTTTGAACGCGACATATCTCGCCCACCATTACAACAAAACACGACGCCACAAACACGACCACCACCAACTATGCCACAACGCCAACCACGCTACAATCGCCACAACAACACCACCACCATTTAACCATCTTCGCCACTACTGCAGCTTGCAAACGCCATCCTCCACAGACCACGCTACAACCCTTTCCGCGTTGAAAAAGGTCGAGAACGCGGGCGTAAAAGACAAGGAAAAGAAACCTCCCAATGGTGTGTGGGTTTTTTTACCGCCCTTTTTTCTCCGAGGCTGGTGTGACGAGAAGGGGGAGGCGCTCGCTCGCCATTGGTGGAACGAGGAGTGAGGCGGTCGGAGTTGAGAAACGCTCTTTTCAGAGAGCTTCTCGAAGGAGGTGGAGCGAAAACGGGGAGGGGCGAAGGGCGGAGCCCTCAGGCTATATAAGGCGGACAGCGCGAGCCTTGGTCTCCTCCTCTTTCATTGGCGCTCTTCTCCTGGTCTGGTGCTCCTCCTCTTCGTTGGCTTCTTCTCCTGGTCTGGTCTCCTCCTCTTCGTTGGCGCTCTTCTCCTGGTCTGGTCTCCTCTTCGTTGGCGCTCTCTCCTGGTTCTCCTCCTCCTTTCGTTGGCGCTCTTCTCCTGGTCTGGTCTCCTCCTCTTCGTTGGCGCGCTTCTCCTGGTCTGGTCCTCCTCCTCTTCGTGTGCGCTCTTCTCCTGGTCTCCTCCTCCTCTTCGTTGGCGCTCTCTCCTGGTCTGGTCTCCTCACTCGTTTGCGCCCTCTCTTGGTCTGGTTTGTCTTGTTCTCTTGGTCTCTGGTCTTGTGGAGCGACCCGTACACAGAGGCGTGGGTCGGTGGAACGTCCGGGCGAAGTACCGGAGACGCGGACGGGAGACGCGGCTCTGCTGGCTGTGGGCGCGAACCTGCGCGTCCGAGGAGGAGAGTGCCAGAGAGAGCTCGCCGACCATCTGAGGCACCTCGAGGGTTGCAGGTAACCTTTGCTACCGGTCGCGGGACCCGTTCGTCCCAGGTCCCCGTGCCATAAAGACCAAGTGGTCCAGCCTGACCCTTGTCTGTGAGGGGGTCTTTTCTTGTGTTTCTTTTTGGGTTTTTGAATGAATGTTGTCGTGGCGCCGTCTGTTAAGTAAACTGTGAAGTGACTGTGCATGTACATTCTCATTGTAGTGGTGGTAACGCTTTCTATTTGTTTCTGTACATTGCAGACTGCCTTGCCTGTTATACGTGTAGATAGTGAATAAATATCGTTGTGAATGTATCCCGTTCGTTGCGTCCTCTATTCCCCATTGAAAATGCCATCTTTCATCGCGGAATAATTGTTGGGTTTTAAACAACCCGGTAAAGAGAATCGGATCCGTCGAGGTCGGCGATAATACCCGCTCGGTTATCGCTGTACAACGGAACGAACCCCTTAAGCGGTTTCGTGTCCCAAGCCGACCTGCGGCGAGGTACGGCCCCTCGGTAGGTTACCCGCGTGAGTAACTTAGGTATTTCGATATTCGGCAAGTGACCCTATTTCGCGTGGGTAGAATGCGGACTGGGCTGTGGTGAGGTTAAACCCCCACCCGTGACGGTTTCTGGCGATAGTTCCAGGAGGGTCACGACTGAATTGTCTGTCGGTGGGCGACGCGGCTGCTATTAGTGGAAAGCGCCGATTCGCACGCCGGCGGAGCGCGAATTCGTAACAATATGATAGGCTACTAGTGTGCCAAATTTGGTGCTTTCCTCACAAAATGCACAATTGTTATGCTAAGGTTGCCCACTACGAGGTCTTGCGGCTGTCTGTCGTCTTGGCTGCTGGCGTTGGTGCTTGCGTTATTATCTTTTATCTTGGGGGCTTGGACTGTATTGTCTTGCCAATTGCTTTTGGAGATGCGCTGGCAAGCGCACACTTATCTCTTGACTGTTATTTCAAAGAAGGATATTATTAAAGAACAGTTTATCCAAGAAGGCCTTATTATTCACCACGTTGAACATCTGGAATAAGGGTTTAGTCACACAGGTAACTCTTAAAACAGCAAGGAGTTCACAGTGGCGCTCGTCCTTAACACTAAGGTGTTCACAGGGTGCAACAGGGCATAAATGGGTGGCATACAAGTGGGGGGGCACCAGATGCGCCATGGGGGGGCATTGCACCCAAATGCCCCCCCCCCCTAGCGACGGGCCTGATACCACATCATACTTCACTTCTCAAAAATCAAAATTTAAACACACAACCAGATAAATGGACTTCACAGACGATACTTCATGAGCAATATCTAGTGGCAGACCAGAATGATTTTACAGGGGGGGGGGGGGAAATTAAAAGATTATTAAAAAGGGCTTTACAGACAACATGTTCAAGTCCTCCAGCACTTGAGTAGGGTCTTGCACCAGCTTTGATGTTAAGAATTCACACCACTAGAAAAAAAAAAAACTATACTGACCTGCATTTGAACATATTTTATGGGGAACCATATGGGAAACATGGAAAACCATAAACAATGGGAATATGTAAAAAGAAAGTTAATTTTTCTACCATCAATTCATTCGCTGCATTATCGAGAATTTAATATCACATAATTTTCCTTTCACGACTTGGAATTTCCAAATAAAAATTTATATCAGTTTTTTATAAACAATCATTTTACAGTACAAAACGAATCCAGTTATCATAGGCATACATTTTAATGCATTTTCAGTACAGAAACACAAAAAATCCCTTATTTCAAATTCTGAAACATATAGAAACTTGATGCATATCGCAGAAGAGCATCAAAACAATAACAACTAGAGGGGGAGCACTCGGTAGAGTGCAAAACCTAGCCGCGCCAATACTGCTGGGTCACTCAAGTGAAACTCTAACTTAATTCATCAAATTGACGTCAACAGTGCTGACAGTTATAGTTCTTTTCTCCCACCCGTATCTTGCCAAAAGGTGACCACGTGTGACTTTTTAAGGTCACACTGAGGTAACAGAGTTGCTATCACCAGGAGCGACTCCTTGAGGAATATCTGCCTACGAGAGATTCCGATGAGAATCGTTTCTACAGAGTAACCATGAAAAATATGTTTTGCCTCATAACGTCACCAAATGACGTCATAATGTCTCAAGCTTGACATATCTAGAAAGCACTCATCGAGGTGTTCAATTTGAGGTACGACACGATATGGTTCCTAAAACTTGAAAATTTGACCTTGGGGTCAAATGTTTGACCTCAGGCACTAACCATGAAAGGTCAAGGCCAATCGCCACCAAAACTAATCAGTGATGGCGCCAGACCATATACTACATTCCCATAAAGTTTGGAGACGATTCGATTAAAATTACTCAAAAATAAGGGTTTCGTCGACTCCCCTGATTTGCGCAAAGTGACCTTGACCTTTGACCTTGACCTTCAAAATTTTATGCGCTGAAAGGGACCTCTATAGGCTCTGATATGCGAAGTTACAAAAAATTCCAATGATAACTTGCTCTGCCAGAGTGATTTATACGTGATTACAGACAAAAAAAAAAAACAACAACAACAAAAAAAACATATGAAGGTCAAGGCCAATCGCCACCAAAAATTAATCAGCTGAGCGCCATACCATATACTACATCCCATAAAGTTTGGAGAGATTCGATAAATTACTCAAAAAATATAAGGGTTTCGTCGACTTCCCCTGATTTGCGACAAAGTGACCTTGACCTTTGACCTTGACCTTCAAAATTTATGCGCTGAAAGGGACCTCTATAGGCCTCTGATATGCGAAGTTACAAAAATTTCCAATGAAAACTGTGCTCTGCAGAGTTGATTTTACGTGATTACAGAACAAAAAAAAAAACAAAAAAAAACATGAAGGTCAAGGCCAATCGCCACCAAAAATAAACCAATGTCACCTTAGGGTGACCCTATCTTGCCAAAAGGTGGCCACGTGTGACTTTTTAAGGTGACACTGAGTGAACAGAGCTGCTATACACCAGGAGCGACTCCTTAGGAATATCTGCCTACGAGAGATTCCGATGAGAATCGTTCTACAGAGTAACCATGAAAAATATGTGTTTGCCTCATAACGTCACCAAATGACGTCATAATGTCTCAAGCTTGACATATCTAGAAAGCACTCATCGAGGTGTTCAATTTGAGGTACGACACGATATGGTTCCTAAAACTTGAAATTTGACCTTGGGGTCAAATATGTTGACCTTAGGCGCTAACCATGAAGGTCAAGGCCAATCGGCACCAAAAATAATCAGCTGAGGCCAGACCATGATACTAATTCCCATAAGTTTTGAAGACGATTCGATCAAAATTACTCAAAAAATAAGGGTTTCGTCGACTCCCCTGATTTGCGACAAAGTGACCTTGACCTTTGACCTTCAAAATTTTATGCGCTGAAAGGGACCTCCATAGGCCTCTGATATGCGAAGTTACAAAAATTTCCAATGATAACTGTGCTCTGCAGAGTGATTTATACGTGATTACAGAACAAAAAAAAAAAAAAAAAAAAACATATGAAGGTCAAGGCCAATCGCCACCAAAAATTAATCAGCTGAGCGCCAGACCATTAACTATATTTCCCATAAGTTTGAGAACGATCGATAAAATTACTCAAAAAATAAGGGTTTCGTCGACTCCCCTGATTTGCGACAAAGTGACCTTGACCTTTGACCTTGACCTTCAAAATTTTATGCGCTGAAGGACCTCTATAGGCCTCTGATATGCAAGGTACAAAAATTTCCAATGATAACTGTGCTCTGCAGAATTTTTTATACGTGATTACAGACAAACAACAAAAAAAAACAAAAAAAAAAACATACAAGCTGACTAACATATCTGCAAAACTTCGTTTTGGCAAGATAATAAACAACAGAAAAGGTGAACAGTAACTCCACCATCTTCGAAGATGGCGAGGTTAACTAGCATCCGTTGAAGACAAAGTCTTCGATATCCCGCCATAGTAAATGAGACAATAGCAAAAGGCACCAGTTCAATTTATTCTTGATGTGTGTACCAAATTCATAAAGAAATATTAATAGTTTTGCACTATGCTCTGGAAACAAAGGTTAACCTCAATTATTTCTAATACCCACTTGTTTCCATGGAAAGTGACAGAAAATTTTTGGGGAGAATCTCTAAATATCCAAAGCACCAGTTACACCACTTGCTTGATATTTGTACAAATTTTTCGTTAAATATATCTTAACCGGGGATTTGTAGTTAAGCTCCGAAACGAAATGTGACGGACGCGGGACGGAGAACCCATTCTATTATCCCCTGCCAACTTCTTGGTTGGCGGGGGGATTAACAATGGCATCCGTTGAAGGACAAAGTCTTCGATATTCCCCGCCATAGTAAATGAGGACAAGTAGCAAAAGCACCAGTTCAATTTATTCTTGTGTGTGTACCAAATTTCATAAAGAAATAGTTAATAGTTTTGCAAACTATGCTCTGGAAACAAAGGTTAACCTCAATTATTTCTTAATACCCAACTTGTTTCCATGGAAAATGACAGAAATTTTTTTGGGGGAGATCTCTAAATATCAAAAGGCACCAGTTCACCACTTGCTTGATATTGTGTACCAAATTTCGTAAATATATCTTGAGGGATTTGTAGTTAAGCTCCGGAAACGAAATGTGACGGACGGACGGACGACGGAGGAACCCATTTCTATATCTCCCGCCAACTTCGTTTGGTTGGCAGGGGATAACAACTGGCATCCGTTGAAGAAAGTCTTCGATATCCCCTGCCATAGTAAATGAGGACAAGTAGCAAAGGCACCAGTTCAATTTATTCTTGATGTGTGTACCAAATTTCATAAAGAAATAGTTAATAGTTTTGCAACTATGCTCTTGGAAACAAAGGTTAACCTCAATTATTTCTTAATACCAAACTTGTTTCCATGGCAAGTGAAGAATTTTTTGGGGGAAATCTCTAAATATCAAAAACACCAGTTCACCACTTGCTTGATATGTTGTACCAAAATCGTAAATATATCTTAAGGGGATTTGTAGTTAAGCTCCGAAACGAAATGTGACAGACGGACGGACGGAAACCCATTTCTATATCCCCGCCAACTTCGTT
>CM068954.1:51001387-51036227 GCA_035128595.1 Eptatretus atami | reverse complement strand
TCTGCAATGCATTGCATGAAAAATATCAATGGCAGATGTATTCAGTCATTCGGCTCTTTTACATTTGGAGCAAAGCTCCTCGTATACCACACAGGCCGTAGCCAGGGCTCAGTATTAAGGGGCATATGAACTGGATGGGGGGGGGGCACAATTATTATATTTAATTTTTTTGATAACCCGGTATATCTATTGTATTCATGCAGCATTGACGCATCTATACTGAGGTTGCCGTCGCATACTAACCAAATTGATCTCAGCTAGATTTAATATGTTCCGATGTTTTTGGCCTAAAATTATTCGAATGCAGGAGAGCCCCAACAAACTGGCACATTCACAATGCAGATATTCAATGATTAGACAATTGGCACCAATTCAGGTGCACTTATACAAGGTGTTGTCAAGAATTGGCATTAGAAAATTAATATACCAGAGATACAATGACTAAACGGGGAGGTTGGCACCGGGATCAGTGCACTTTCAAATAAGATACAGTCGGCTATGACCTGCGATCATCACGTTAAACTATCAACAGCAAATACGACCAGCCTGAAGATACCACAAAGTCCGCATTTAATCAGTCAATTACACAGAGGTAAGGTTATGCACAAAGCACTAGATATGGGATATGCAAAGCACCAAACACAACATTTAACTTAAACATCAGAAGTACAAAGCAGCCGACCACGGCGGGTGCTGACCACAACCACACTGCAACCACAACCACACACCATCACCAGCAGTCACACACACAATCTGAACTCCTCGTATAGTTTTTATACCGCTGTACTCGCTGTCAGAAGAGCTGCAGGCGACGCGTCTCGGTGTGGAATCTTCTGAGGACCTTCTCCTTCCATTCATTCAGGCATTTACGTGTGAGGTCTCTCTCGAAGACCAGCTGTACCAGTTGTGCCTTGCGTGCATGGCGCATGGACCGTCGATGGTCAGTGAAGACATTCCTCAATGTTGAGAATGACTTTTCACACATGGCATGGACGCACCAAATGTTAGTCCAAGTCTCATAGCAGTCACTACACTTGGCATGGCTTCCAGCATTTTTGGTATGTTGAGAGGAGTTTTTGTGTTGTCCATCTCTCGTTTGGCTGCTTTTCTGTCTGTGTGCAAATAAACTGCTTTGCAACCACACACTCTGTTTCACTGATGGTTGACTTTGTTAATGTCATGATGTGCTGGAGCAAGTGGGATCCAAAAACGTGCCATTTTCGGGATTCAAGGCAGCGAGTGAACGGGCGAGTTGTGTGTTGCGCTCACTGAAGCGCTGAGCGATCTCTCCAAGCACAGTGTCAATTGCGCTGTAAAAAACCCTCTGCAGTTCCGTCTTGTCATTGTCGTTGTTTTGTCCTGTAGTCTCCAAAACTACAAACTGTTCCATTCTTATGCATTGTCGTCGTCTCTTTGTTTGGTGGTGCAGGTGTAGAAGTGTGAGCATCGTTGGCCTTGTTCCACAGATCAGTGAACTCATCCTCAGAGCAGAGTTTCTTCACGCACTCTGTAGCACTCGCCACCAGTTCCAACCCCGTTAGCAAGTCCATGTCCTCTGCCTGCAAGAGTCTGTTAGGGCATCTAACAACATCAGCAGTTTTTGTACAAAGATAGCAATGAACATGAAGGCAGGCCCAGAGACTTCCCGCAAAAGCCCAATAGCCTCCATCCTCATCTCTGCACCGTAGGCGCGCTCTGCATCAATCTCCAACAGTAAGGATGTGATATCCTTAAAAGATCCTATGATCACAGACACGGTGGCTAAATGTCCCGTCCACCTTTGATCAAGAAGTCGTTTTAACCGCTCACCTTTATACTGTGCAGCAACAGTGGGCTTTCTGAAGAATTTGTACAGGCAACAACAAACTCGAGGAAATCAGTGACAGCTTCTCTGCTGCCAGTGTGTGGATAACTACCAGATGGAGTTGGTGATTTAAGCAGTGCACATAGGGGATTTCTCTTTCCAATATCTCTTGCAACAACTTTTGCACCCCACCGTGCTTCCCAGCCATTACCGAAGCCCCGTCATACACCTGACTTAATATTTTTGACGTGTAAGTCCTGTTTTTGTCAGCTCTGCAATTATTAGGTCTGTCAATGTTTTTGCATCTCCAGCATAGCTGTAGCTATTGTGAGTAGACGCTCTGTTGCTTCATTTGATGCCGATACAAAGCGAATGATGATTGATATGTTCTCACATTCAGTGGGGTCCCTCGTCCCATCCACCTTGATGGTAAACCACGATGTGCCTACTTCTTCCACGATGGCATCCGTCACAACATTACCAATGTGCAGATCAGTTCATTCTGCATTTCCGGACTAGTATAGCTTGCTTTTGTGGGATATGCTTTATTATTTCTAGTCCATGAGCCAGCCAGATATCGGTACCACCTGGGGTGACTAAAACGAATGGTACTAAAATGTTTATAGAGTGACTGTAAATACATTAAGATATGATAGCCTTCCCGCACTGGTAGCTTAGTCTGATTTTGTGATGCAATGGGGGTGTTACCCATAAAAACAGATTTTCAGCGTGACGCTCGGGGTTTTCCTCATTTTCTTTAAAATCAATCACACGATCAACGCGAAACTTTGGACACCTATGTAGAATTTGATTCTCTACCAGAGTTGTTCCTAGGTATTTTTCAAATTTCCTCATATTTTGGGATTTACCCTAAAAAAATTTAATTTTGGGTATTTCCCATAAATCTGGAATAAATCCCTAAATATGGGAGAAATTGAAAAATATATTCTAACAGCTCTTGTAGCTAATTTGATTCTCTACAAGAGTTATTCTGATGTATATTTCAAGTTTCCCCATATTTAGGGGTTTATTTCATATTTGGTGATTTTTTTGTGATATTTTTGGGATAATTTATTATTGGAAGGAGCAACATATGTAGAATGGTTCCATGTAAATGTGTTTGTTTGTTTGTTCATGTAATGTTTAA
The DNA here is from genome assembly GCA_035128595.1 of Eptatretus atami. Classification (NCBI taxonomy): domain Eukaryota; kingdom Metazoa; phylum Chordata; class Myxini; order Myxiniformes; family Myxinidae; genus Eptatretus; species Eptatretus atami. The sequence goes on along the minus strand of CM068954.1, from coordinate 51,033,276 downwards.
TGGTGATATTTTTTTTGCAGGTGTGTGCTGACTGTCTGCGGCATGATGCAACCATCAGCGAGGAAGAGAGCACGGATGACTGTATCATCCACTGCTCTGATGATGACAGCGATGCTCTGGTATCACCACAGGATTTGGACTCCTGGAACACATTGCTCAGGGCTGCAGAGATCAGGCAGCATGATCCAGTCCTGGAAGCAGCCAAGGGCCTTGAAGAAGGAGGAAACCACACATACATTATCACCGTAAATGTCGTAGTCTCTTTACAATGAAGAAGTACTGGATTCATCCTTGCTTTTTTTTCTTTTCTAATCTCGATGTGCTTGTGTGAAGGTAACAAGCAGATGAAGGGTATAAGCCTGGATGCACCTGGAAACATTGGAGGTAATGCGGTGCTGGAGATCGACCTTGACACCTTTGAAGAGAAGCCTTGGCGGAAGCCAGGTATGGTTGACTTGGACTCGTCACCATTTCTTATTGTCACTCCCCTAATGAAATGTAGACGATTTAATAATGATCTCAGTTTTTGAAGACTTCGGTCTTGAGTTCTGGCCGATATTGCCTTCCTCGAAGTGTCCACATTTTGCGTTTATAATCCATTTCAATCAAGAGTTGTTTGATTGCTTCCAATTTAAACATTGTTTTTGTCCTTTACCATGATAGGGGCAGATCTTTCGGACTACTTCAACTATGGTTTCCAAGAGGAGACGTGGAAGGCATACTGTGAAAAGCAGAAGCGTTTGCGGCAAGGCTTGGACCCGAACACTAGCAACTCTACGTCCAATCGCATCACTGTATGCTTCTCTGTTTCTTAACGTTCTGCTGACTGCCGGGGCGAATTGTTGCCAAATTAGCTTTTATTTCCAGACTAAACGGTTAACTTCTCATGCTGCATGATAACGTGCTGATTGCATACATCTGATAAACAAATGAACGACTATGGCAACAAATGTTCACCATACTATAAACGTAACTGTAGCATAATCAGTTTATATCATGACGGAAGCATATTAAGATGATCAAAAATATAACCTGAAGTGCCTATTTGATGTTTATTCCTTTTTTGACATGTGGTATTAGAAATAATTCTGGAATTACAGAGGAAGTCGGATTTGTTTGCCACTTACCATTAATCCTGTTGGTCGGGATCTGTGCGGCAAAAGCTGGCGTGGCACCTGGTTCCTGATAATGGAACAGTGAACGGTCTCTGTTCAGGTTACTACTGCAGCTCTATGGAAATTGTATTGTTTAACAGAAACATTTCTTTCACAGGTTATTTCTGATTCCTCTGTGTCTCTCTGGCTATTCTCTTATCCGCATTGACAGGCCCCTCCCCCACTTTGGAGATGGTGTTGCCGGGTATGTCAAGAATTATATTGTCCATTGCCCACAATATCCCCTCCAAGCCCTTTAGGCTACCTCTTGCTGTGTACAACCTTCCGCAACCACCTAATGTGTGTGTGTATATCGTATCTAATGAGGACCGGATGACCACCACCGAATGATGACCATATCCACCTCTGTTTCCTCTAATATGGATCAACTCGCGACCATCCATCCCACTCTGTTCATCATCTGTGGCGATTTCAACTGTCACTGTGCCAGCTGGCTGGCTGTGAGCTTGACAACAACTAGCCATGGCATTGTAGCAAAGGTCTTTTGTGGCTCTGGGGCTGACCCAGATCTTAAGCTCTCAACATTATTGGAATCTCTCATGACAAGGTCTGTTGCTGTCATGTCTCAGGCAGATCAGTGGTCTTGTTTTCTGCTGCCTCTTCTCTGGTATAGCTTCCTCTGCTCTCTCAGTCGTCTGACCCTCCCCAGCAACTCCAGGATTTAATCATTCTTCCGATAACCACCTTCCGGTTAAACTTTCAAAATCTAGGCTGACTGCGGGCCAATTTTGAAACCCTACTGCTCTGCTTGGAGGGGTGTAATGTAAATGAATCTAGGCTTGTTTTGATGGCTCCTGTAATCATGTATAATGATGCAAAGATGAACTGATTAGATTTTGGAGTCAAGACGTCAAAGGTCAGAGGTCATGTTAGGTAAAGATTATGTTACTGCTCTAACTTGTGAACCAGTGATTGGATTTTGACCAAACTTGATACAAGTATGTATAATGATGTAAAGATGGACGGATTTGATTTCAGCATCAAGAGGTCAGAAGTCGGAGGTCATGTCAGTTAAAAATTGTGATACTCGAGAGCAGCTGTAGGGATTTAAACAAAACTTGGTACAAGTATTGTAATGATGTAATAATGTGGGTGGAGGCATATCGGTTGACGTCGAAGAGTGCCGTTCTAGTTTCCTTCTAGCTCCGTACAGCTTGTTTTGCACGTTGCCTTGAGGGACTGATTGACGAAAAGAAAGCAGGCTTATGTTGGCGGTCTCCCTTGATTAATGTGTCTTTGAAACTGAGCTCTGCGAGCTTCAACTACAATGTGGAGCTCTTTCAGCTTGTGGGCAAATAGCCAAGTGTGGGATATCATTGCTTGACATTCACATCAAGAGTATACTTGAGAAGGAAAATGGCGAATGAGTTTGGAAGTGAGGCATTTTTCAATCCACTTTATCCTGAGGTCGATATGCAGAATCACTAAAAACACATCTACCATAGCTGCGTTTCCTTCACCATACTCTGAGAAGTCCAGCAAACGTCAACATATGATACCTTAAAAAGTGTCCTCATCAGTCTGGTCACAAAGTATGAATGCAATCAAAACTAACTTCTTTCAACTGGTTGAGCCCTTTGGGCCGTCAGGCACTTGATGGACAGTTTAAACAAGCCGATAGGTGACCACATACTACCATATAGTGTTTGTTTCTACATCTTTTTTTGCTGATCATCTTTGTGTTTGTCTGTTCATCATAATGTTTAACTAACCCACTTTTGGTCGTGTTTTTGTGTTCGTCATACCATTGAATTGTACTTTTTTGAGCTTTGGCATTTGTTTACGGTGGGAAAACTTAAACTTAAACATTTGTTTTGAGTCTGGGGGGGGGGAGGGAGAAAGGTGTTGAAGTTTCAGAAATGTCATGTCTCATGTTTTATGCACCAGGTTGGTCATGAAAAGAGGTAAAAAAATTATCCCTGCTTCTGACTGACCACTGTGTGCAGGTCCAACAAGGTCGGACGGGCAATAGTTCTTCTGAGAAGGAGCCTGAACCTATTATCCCGCCACCAGTAAAGCCTGATTTCACAGCATCACAGGCACAACGGCGTGCTGGACCTCCCCCAAACAGGTGCCCATGTTTTATGCTATTGTGGGAGATCGAAAAGCCAACAGAAAGTACAACAATATCGTGAGGTATAACTTAAATGATACTGTGGTTGGTATCATTCTGTTATATGTGGACCTAACAAGAGCTTCACAAACAAGGTCAGCCACATTTTGATGGCTCCTGTAATTACCTCTGTCACCAAAGGTGATGGGTTATGTTTTCACGTCTGTCTCTCTGTCCTGTCTCTGTTGTCGTCTGTCTGTCTGTCTGTCTGTCTGACAGGACATCTCAAAAAGTTGTGGATGGATTCGGGCGAAATTGGTGGAGAGGTTGGGGTGTGACAAGGAGAAGTGAATTAGATTTTGGTGAAGATCCTCATCCAGATATGAAATTTTAACGTTTTTAAAGTGATTTTTCACTATTGAGTGAAAGGGCCAAAATGCTATATAGCCCATATTTCAAAAAGTTGTGCAAGAACTGTGACAAAACGAGGTGATGCGGTTGGTTAGCATGACATGATCAAGCCATTTCGATTTCCGTTGAGTTCTGGATGCAGATCCGGCCTGTAAGTGGGACACAAAACGTAAACTGTTCAGCCTGGAGGAGGTATGCACTCCACCGAGTGCCGTTCTAGTTTGAGATGCTATACAATTCAGAATTTTTTTTTGTATACAAAGTCAAGACTCATGAAAGAGCGAGAACACTGGTCGGATCAGGATGCAACTACAAAAAGAACAGTAGAAATACCAACGTCAGTGTTGAAGGACAAAATAGAGGGAGACTTGGACAAATATGTGATGTGGGGAGGAATGAGTGGTAAGGGAGGAAGTACGGTGTGGACAAGATGGATACAGAAGGGAGAAAACTCTCAGGAAGGAAAACCTGGAAATTTAGGAGGGTGGTTTTTTATTATTTTGGCGGAGGGGGGGGGGGCGCAGGGGATGTGCACATGCTTTGGTTTCACTTTTACACAAATTGATATCTTCATCCAAATTTTTATTTCAAAATTATAGACAAGACAAAACAGCTCTTATTTCCATGATGCGAGCATATACAGCACCGCAATCCATGCAGGGCCCACCACATTGTTGTCAGCGGTGATGTGTGTTTATACCGTCAGTTTGTAGTGAGTAAGCTGCAAGCACTATCAGACACTCAGCACTATCGGGTGGACGAGTCTACTGACGCACTCGACCAGGGACGAGGATATGCGCCTGCCCCCGTCTAGCGCGTTAGTAGACTTGTCTACCCGATAGTGCTGAGCGCCTTCGAACTTGGACAATGTCTCTGTTGGGATCAATTATATTGAATTTATCATCGTTTCACTAACTTTGCTTGAAGACAAGACGATTGAGTGTCATGGAAGGTCCAAAAAAATGAGGAATATTACTGACTTTTTTTTTCGTCCGTCAGTGTGACAGACCATACTCAAACTACAGGTGAGGCACAACAAGGTAGGCCTGCAGTATTGTTTCCGTGTGGTATAATATGGAGACGAATTTCCATTGATCAAAGTCCTACTCCATATTGAATGCACGCTACCTCTGAAGGCTTCTGTGAGGCTGAACACTCATTTTCTTGCCTGTGGCACCAGATTCCATGGGAGAAAGTTGGATGACATCTCTGGCCCTCAACAACATACACAATGACTTCTCCATATCACCACATGTGTGTGATATTTTCATTCAGAAACACAAGCGCCATCCATTCAAAAATCACATAATTTATGGATGATAAAATATTTCACACCCGTTGTGCTATCTGATCTCTCTTTTGGGGAGAACCCGCTGCCGTAAGCTTCGCAACCACGGTGCATGGCGGTGCTGGTCTTCGCCCAGCATACAGTCGATCAACACCATAATTTCTCACTTCAGGTGTGCACAGGCATTTTTTTAAACTAAGGATCAGCTGGGCAAGCTTGCAACTTTGGCCTATTAGTCATCACAAATCTGCTAAACTGTTGGGCCAGGGAAGAAAGCAACGAACAGCAGAAAACTTCCAAGAATGCAGGAAATGCTCTTTCCAGTGATCAATTCTTTAAAATTCCCTGGGGGAGGACCCCCAACCCCCACCCTTGTGACCCCCTCCGTCCCTGTACTACAGCTAGGTGCACCCCCCCTCCCCCACCCCGTCTTGAAATTCCTGCATCTGTCCCTGAACAGAATGTTGAAGTTGATTCCACAGGTGGGAAAAAGAGGAAAGAATGAGTGGAGGTGAGCTGTGCTTCTGGATTTTGGGAGTTTCACCGGAAGGGGATTGATGGTAGGCTGCGTGCGCCCTGCAGAAACCTGGTGAGGGGGGGGGGGCGGTGGGAGAGGGGGACAAGGCATGGGAAGAGGGTTGCAGACCAGAAAGGAGGCGGAAGAATGCAGAGAGATCACCGACCTCTGTCTGCGATGGGAAAGTGATCGACCCATAGATTCAGCTTCATCACGGGAGATTTCATTGATCTTGAAGGCTTTGGTTTCCATTGCGTCAAGCTGAGCAAGATCACCATGGAAGTGGTGATGTGCCCAATCATTGGCCGGTGCCAGACACTGAGTGAAGAATCTTTAGAGGCGTGGGCCATGACTGCGAGGGAGGGGATAAAAGAGCCTGTACATGTGCTGTTTGCTCTCTCTTCTCGCTTGGGTTTGCTTCCACCGCCTCTCTGTGTGCAGCCCCTGTTCTCCCTGGCCACCTACAAGCTTTTTTTCACTCCACTCGCCACTCTCTTCACCCACTGTACACGTCGCCTTCTGCTGGGTGCTGCGGGCTGGTCTGTGCTGCTCGCTACTTTGTGTTGTAGGCTGGAGACCTTTTTTGCGATGGAGCTTGTTCGATCCTCAATATTGTTATCTTTCTAACCCCCTCCCCCCCATTGTGTGTGAATGATGGTGTGCTCGTGGCACCATATTTCTCTCGGTCTAAGATTTTAGAACACCCCCATTTTTCCAGTTTTTACAAATTTAAGCAGTTTAATGTTTCAATGTACTCTGAAATTAAAGCATCGAACAAATAAACAATTGCAGATAAAAAAAATCATGGAATCGTTTTGTTGAACAAAATTTAATCTAAATTTTGACTCATCAAAGTAGCCCCTTTTGCAAGATATAACAGCCGAACATACTTGTGGCATTCTTTCTACAATGGAAATCAAATAATGTTCGGAAAGTTCTTTCCAACACTGTTGTAGAAGTTCCCACAAATGTTGCACTTGTCGGTGCTTTGCTTTCACCCTTCTGTCCAGTTCATCCCAAACCAGCTCGATGGGGTTTAAGTCTGGAGACTGTGCTGGCCATTCCATGATTTGAAGCCTACCGTCTTGTTCTTTTCTTCTAAGTAGTTCTGCATAGCCTGGGGTATGCTTTGGGTCGTTATCTTGCTGTAGGATGAACCCCAGACCACTAGGCGTAGACCAGAGGGTATTGCATGGCGCTGCAAAATGCTGTGGAGCCCTTTTGGTTCAGGGTGCCAGTCATTCTGTGCAAGTCGCCGACTCTGGATCCAACAAAAGGGCCCCAGATCATCACGCTTCCTCCTCCATGTTTGACAGTTGGTGTCACACACTGAGAACCATCCTTTCGCCTACTCGACGGCGTAAAAAACCCTGCGTGATGAACCGAAGATTTCAAATTTTGATTCATCGGTCCAAAAGACCTTCTTACAGTTTTCAGTCGTCCACTGGGTGCTTCATGGCCCAGGCAAGCCTCTTTTTCTTTTTTGCCATCTTAGCAATGGGTTTCTTACTACCACTCACCTGTAAAACCTGCAGCTCGAAGTCTTCTCTTCATAGTTGAAACTGAGACTTCCTTACTTCGACCAGTGTTAAGCTTGCTTGAAGCTGCTGTCCTGTGAGCCGCCTATCAGCAAGTGTTGACTCTCCAGAAACTTGCTTCTGTTGTGTTGTGGCTTTGGGTCTGCCAGAACTCTTTCCTGTCAGAGTTTCCTCCAGTTTCCAAGTGCCTTTTGATGGTGTTGGAAACTACTCACTGACACTTGGCTTATTTGCAATTTCTCTAAAGAGAAAGACCTACACTTTTAAGGGTTATAATGTCCGTCTGTCTTCCTTTATTGATTGTCTTTTCTCTCCATTATGATAGCAATATACTACTTCCTGCAGTGCAATATTGTCCAAATAATGCTCAGAGGGCATATCAACACAGTCTGTTCCAACACTGCTTTTATAAGACAGAGGTTTGTAACTAATCAACAAAAGTTGGGACACCTGTCGGAATTGTTTGCATCAACTTTCAAGGCTTAATTTACTTCCATTGCTGCAGAACAGCTGCAGTTGCTAACCCATTACTTTTTCCCTGAAAAGGGCCTTTTTTAACAACTCTGAAATTTACATCATTTTTCAGTTTTTGGTAACCTAAACTTTTTTTAACCTCTGGCAGTTTACCGCTGCTTTGTACCATTTCAGGTTATTCACTGAACTTGAACTGCTTAAATTTCAGTAAAAACTGGAAAATGGGGGTGTTCTAAAACTTTGACCAGTGGAGTATTCTATCATCTTGTTGTAAGTGTTTTTGTTTTACCATATCGCGAAGTGCATTTATTTATTTATCTGCCTGTATTCATGTCCGTTTATCTCGCATCTCGGGATTCTCCGTTTGTGTTGTCAAGTCCCACATTTAAATAAACCTGTTATTCCGTAAGGCTATGTATCATGTGTTGACCTGCCATTGCCATCCTACTGCGTGTGAAACCGTTTTGGCTTTTGATAAATCCCTTGGGGAGGTAAAATTGGTAATGTTCGCTTTAAGTGACTGGCGGGATTAGCATTTCCGACTGGGGGAGCAGGGGAAAACCACACTAACAGCTTGAGCACGACCCCCTTTGACTTCAGCCATTCGCGAAGCCATAGTTTCAACGCGGCGAGTTAGCGTTAGCAGGCCCATCGACGTGACAATATGTATGCATATATCAACGTTAAGTGAGCACACCGGCTCAGTTGCAGTCTGTGAAAAACATAACCGCTACTGCCTAATGCAATGTTAGCTGCTACACTGCTAACTGCAGCGTCAGTCAGCCTACATGGCTTGAGAAGTCTTTTTTTTGGCAGGATCATCAGCCCACCCTATTGGGGAAAGGAATCTATCCACAGATGCGTTTCTGGCTCCTTGGCTGTCATTAGCACGAAGTGGAATTTCCCTAGCAGGTGAAATAACATTCCTTCCCGTGAGGGAGATATACCTCTAGCACCTCTGCCATGACCTGCATACACATTAAACAAAAACACAGAAGAGATGTTGTTTCTTTGAATTCCACACATATCACATTTTAACTCTTTCCACTCGGTCCACATGCTGGCCCTCATGGCCACTCTTACCTATCACCCAAAACGTTTCCCCGACCCACCTGCATTCCCCAAAGCAACGTATGGTAGTGAGACAAGGTAAATGTGGCAGTGAGGAAAAAGTAAATTTTCCATTCATTTTTTCCAAATCGCACTGGGAAGGTGGTTCAGTACTGGCAATGCTTGTTCAGCCATTCTTCCTCTGGTCCTCACAGCCAATCAAACCTCAAACCCTAATCGCAAACTGAGGGCCCATTAAATCACAACAGACTATCTGTGGAAGTTTATGGAGGTCCTTCTGAGCCTTACCCAAAAATGTTTTTAATTTAAGAACGTAACGTTCCACAGATACTGCAGTTTGTCATCCTGTGACGGTCTCAACTCCCGGTCCTCATGTGCAGTCTGTGTCCATCGACCAGCCCACCACAGCAGATCATCACATACTGCGCTGGCCCGGAGCCTCGGAGAGAGGCTGTTGGACCACATGTTCAGATGGTTACATCCTCTGGCCCTCGGTGGTACCACCACCAAGGCACAGCCCAGCCACACCATCCTCTAGTGGTCCTCCAAAGCCATGCTTCTCACAGGTGCCATGCTTCTCACAGGTGCCTGCGACGGACTGCCTTGGATCCCTTGTGGGACTTTCCCCACACTCTTAGGTTGGGCTGCACACCATTGGAGCTGGGGTGCCACACAGCAGTCCCACCAGGCTCTGTGCGGTCAAGTCAATGCCAATGATGTGACTGGGTCACATGTCCACATCCTGTTGTGCCAGTCCGCTGGCTGCTTTACAGATCGTAAATATCCACGGGGGTAGTTTCCCCTAAGGCTTGCTACACGCCTACACTAGCCCCGAAACCTCCCCCCCCCCCCCCCCCCCCCCCCCCCGATCCAAATTTAGCCTTGGGATCAAGACCACCTCAAGGCTGCTCCAATAACAATCTAAATGCCTCACGTACGCAAATGTGGCAATGGCCCCATAGCTCTCGAGGCCTTATCTTCATCTCTGCAGCCGCTGCTGCCCCAGAGCCTCCTTCTCCACTTGAGCACTGCCCCTTCCATTGCCATGAGTGGCCAGCAGCTAGTCTCACAGAGCCGAAATGAAAACAAAAATCATTTACATTAATACCAGCCGATTGGGGCTCTCGCTGACCCTTTTACCAACTGATTTCCTGGGGTGATGAAATTCTCTGCTTCCTCCTCGCAGACATTAACCAAAGTTTTCCCGACACAATTTCCCTCTCCATCACTCAACTAGTGTGAGTGTCGACTCAAACTGTGCGAGTGTGCACTGATGTGAAAAGCGACCTGAATACTGAGGGGGCAGACCGGAACATCCTGGGTCGCGATCCAGATTCGGTAGTCTAATGGTTAGATTATTTGAGCATCTGCTCTGAGTCTGAGAGGTTGGTGCATTGAAACCCAGCAGAGTCATACCAAAGACTTTTAAAAATGGTACATGCTGCCTCCTTGCTTGATGCTCAGCATTCAAAAGGATAGAGCACAAACACCCACAGGTTGTTCTGCAAAAATCTTCAGCATTGTAGGAGGTAGAAGAAGAAGAAGAAAAAGAAATTGTTTCTACCCCAACCGGGCGCAGCCTTTGCACGCCACTCACCCCACTCCATGTGCCTGTTGGCAGTTACATTTCTGTTGTGGGTATGTCTTCCCCTGAAGATCTAGGCTACTCCTACAGAGTAGCCAATTGAGGCTTGCTGTACTTCGCGCTGTTCCTCGCCAATTGCGTGCCTGCATGGGAATGCACGCATCCCAATCACATGCTGCCATCCGGTGGCCTTCACACAGAGGCCTTCAAGCCTCTGTGAATGCCGCCATGACACTCCTAATTCCACCCAGACCCAAAACGTTTTCAGATGGGGGTGAACATGGAACGATATATACCCTCCCTGAACTTGGATATCCACTAAATTACGCAACACCGTCTCCCTCGTGGCTGTTTGAAAGACAACTTCACACAAAACATGCATTTAATACAAGGGTAGAATGCTACGTCCTTAATGCGAACATCAGAGTTGTTAAGGTTTTTATTCTAATAACTGATTTCCCCCTTCCCCACCCCAAAAAGTGTGTGTGTGTGTGTGTGTGTGTGTGTGTGTGTGTGTGTACGCGCGTGTGTGCGTATCAGATGCAGGACATGGGTATTAGGAGACATATGTTAATTTCGATGACATTAATGGACAAATACACAAGCCATTTGAACCTGGGTTCACTCCCTCATGAGCCATCGGTTCACATGGGAATTCTAAACAGGCCAACTGAATAATACAGTACAGCCCTTTTGTAATCTTTTCATGGCTGAAGAGAAAGCCTTCCCTGTGAGGATCCTTCAGAGTTACAATCCAATCTCTGAAAACTGATGAGATATACAGTACTACAAATGTGCCTTTCAAGCTTTCATTTTGTAAAACCACTTGAACCTTGTTTTTATGATATATTCCGACTCATGTTTATCTTCGTGCACAGGAAGTCAAGTGGAACAATTGACGTGATTGGTGGGCAGACAATTGGCATAAGTCGCGTCGAGGGCAGGAGGCGAGACAGAGATGGACCAGAGCCAAGCCCTATCCAGGTTGGTTTTTAGTTATTTTCTATTTTTTTTCTTCTAATTTGCAGAAAGGAAATAGCCTGTCATGGAGTATGATAATTGAATTATGCAAATTGTGTCGAAAGATTATTGCCAACGCAAGCGATTCTCCAAGCACCACCACTTGAAAATATGAGGAAAATCACAACAATGCAAAATGGAAGCTGAAAACTGGAGCTGGCAGAGAAATAGAAACGTGAGAGTTGGGAAAATGAATGGAAAACTATCGAGTATGCGGCAATCGCAACTCATCATCATTCATGGAGAACCTCTGCTATTCTGGGTGGAGTGGAAGGAGGTTTTACTGATAAGATCACAAAATCTCAACTCTTGCTCAGCGGCAGCTCCTTGTTTTCCACAGCAGACAGATTCTAATTACAGTAGTCGATATAGAGAGTGCTGATGGTGCTGTGCATGAAAGAGCATGAAAGTTGGTGCTGATGATTCTGTGTTAATGGATCAACAGCTTCGCACCAAAGGCTGATCAAAGATCATCTTGGAGACTAAAGAAAGAGGAAGGGCTTTATTTTGATGTACTAGGGGGCCCGTTGGTCCATTGGACCAAATTTTCATTGGTCTTCACGGCCTTGGGTGTTTTTGCTAGTCTGAACAAAAACAGTGTTTCCCAGCCTGGAAGCCTTGGAATCCTAATGATAATATTAATTTGAGGTATTTTGGGGGTCTTGGTGGTCTTAAGCATCCTGGGAGTCTTAAAGAATCTTTAAAGGTCCAAGGGGTCAAAAGGTACATTCCATTAAATAGTACGTAATTAATTAATGGACGTACGTAATTAATAGACACAAAAGAACATCACACACACACACACACACACACACACACACACACACACACACACACACACACACACACACACACACACACACCTCATCCATTTATAGTAGATACTTCTGAATGCAAGATGTACAAATAACAAACTTTGTTGTCCAAGTAAGATTTTTGCATCCTGTAACAGTTTCTTACTTTGTAGCGTGGTTCATAACCATTTGGTATTTTCATTTCATCACCTCAGTCCAGTTGTTTTTGTTCTTTTTCTTTCTTTGATTAACTTCCAAACTATTTGTGAACTTTTTCATGACGATGTGATGATATGCATCGTTTTAATTTTGTCATTTGAGCTGATGATGTAAATTAAATAGTAAATACTGATTGTGTGCTGAATATTGCTGGTTGAGTGAGTCCTCTCCGATTACATGCAGAGGAAAGGAATATTTTGTGCTCGGCAAATAAGATTGCAAAGGATTATTATTGTGTGAACCACTTGTGTAACAAACAAACGGGTATTCGTCCAGCAGGTGTCATTCTTCATCCTGTTTTGGATATCTTCCTCTTCTCTCTCTCTCTCTCTTCTCTTCTCTTCTCTTCTTTCTCTCTCGCTCCTCCACCCTCTTCTCTCTCTCTTCTCTCTCTCTCCTCTCTCTCTCTCTCTCTCTCTCTCTGTTCCCTCTCATTCTCTTTCCTCCTCCTCACTCTTTCCCTCCTTCCTCACTCTTTCCCTCCTTCCTCTCTCTTTCCCTCCTTCCTCACTCTCTTCTCTCTGTCCCTCCTCACTCTCTTTCTCTCTCTCTCCCTCCTCACTGTCTTTCTCTCTCCCTTTCTCTTTCTCTCTCTCTCTCTCTCCTTATTCTCTCTTCCTCTCGCTAACTCTCTCTGCTAACCAAGAGCCTTTATTTTTCTATAAAGTAGTGTTACGGCTGTGGAAATTCGCAACCACCATTCAGGTCCAGTAGGTGAGGTATTTCTGAAGTACATGTGTAGTTAGCCCCAACCCGTTGTTTAGAGGGAATTAATGCGATTCATTCGGGCTGCGACGCTTTGAGTCAGTCGTTTTTCTTTCTTTCTTTATTTTTGAACCAACCACGTCTCAACCACAACCACGCCATCCCACCACAGCGCCGACCGCGCTGCGGCCGCGCCGCCTCCGCCATCTGCGCCACTGCATCTTCGCCACCCGCCATTTCTTCTCCGCGCTTGGTGTGGGGGGGGGAGAGACGGGGAGGCGCAGCTGGCGCCCGATTGGTGGAGCGCGCGGTGTGACGCGGCCAGGGAGGAGGAACGCCCCTCTTCGAGACCTTTCTCAAAGCGCCTCGAAGGGGGGTGGAGCAGGGAACGGGGGAGCAACAGGGCGGAGCGTGGGGCATATAAAGGACGCCGACGGAGAGGCTCAGAAAAAGGCTGTTCACGAGCGCTGACTCCCTGTGCCGGTGGGGCCGCGAACTGCTCTGCGCGGCTGAGGTGCGAGCTGAGAAGCTGAGGAGGCTCAGAGGAGGCTCGGTGAGGCTCGGTGGAGGCTCAGAGGAGAGCTCGGCGGGAAAGGCCGAACGCGAGCGAGTGAGGAGAGCTCGGCGGGAAAAGGCCGAACGCGAACGCGAGCGAGTGTGGGAGAGCTCGGCGGGAAAAGGCCGAACGCGAACGCGAGCGAGTGAGGAGAGCTCGGCGGGAAAAGGCCGAACGCGAAGCGAGCGAGAGCTCGGCGGGAAAGGTTGAACGCGAGCGAGTGAGGAGAGCTCGGTGGGAGAAAGACGTGAGCGCGGGGTGGCTTGAGGTCTCGCTCTCTCTCTGTCGCGTGGAACTCGCCTGACTCGTGGAACTCGCCTCCCTCTGAAGTCTGAAGTCGTTGTTGGGTCGTCGCCGAGCTGTGTCTCGTGGTCGAGTGTCTCTGCGTCGGTGTGGAGCTCGTGGAACTCGCAGGCCCGAGGAGCTCGTTGAAGTCGAGCTGTGTCGTCGTCGAGTCGGGTCGAGTCGGCAGTGGAGGACGGCGAAAGGGACGGAGCTCGGAGTTGAGGTCGTGGGAGGAGGACTCGACGGCCGCACCAAAAGGGAAGTCACCATTTTCTTTCGGGGTTTTTGTATGGATCTTGTGGCGCCGTGTCTTGTAAAGTAGAACTGGTATAAGTGTTGCCGTGTGTCGGTCTTAGTCGGTAGTAAATCTGCATTGTTTCTATTGTTCCATTTGATATATGTCATTCTGTGACTATACGTGTGTTTTGTGCCTGTGTCTGTGAAATAAAGTGCTTGCATGTTGAATTGTTCCCCGTTTCGCTGCGTCCTTTCCTTCGTTGAAACTCCATCTTGCTTCACGTAAAAGGGTTCGTAGTGGGCGTGATACGCCCGATAATTAATTGGAACCGTCGAGGCCGACGATAACACCGCTCGGTTATCCCGATAGCACGGAACGGACCGCTTAAGCGGTTCGTGTCCGAAGTCGACCTACGGCGAGGTGCGATCGCCCGGTTTACCATCCGCGTGGGTACTTAGGTAGGTCGAGTTTGGCGAACAACCCTATCCACGCGGGTGGCCGATGGCATGATCGTGGTGAGGCCGAAAGCCCACCCGTGACTGGCTCCCGGCGATAGTTCCCGAGGGTCACGACAGAATTGTCCGTCCGGTGGGCGACGTGCCGCGATTCGAGTCACGTGGCCGTTCGCACGCAGCGGGCGCGAATTCGCAACAGTATTCTCTTTATTTTTCTTTAAATTTTTTATTTATTCATAAATTTCTTTTTTTATTTATAAATTTTATTTATAAATAAACTTTTTATTTACATAATTAGAAATGTCTTTATTTTTTGAGTTCAAACATGGGTGAGTTATTAATAACTTGTAATCTGTTTCATTGATTTTACAAAAGGAATTCTGTAGATTGGATGTGAAACATTCAATTCTCAGCAGCAGTACTGAAGCCATACTCAAGTTGAATTTATCCCATCATTCATTCCCCCCATCAATCATTTCAGCCCGCCAAAAACACTGGTTGATGTTTCTTTGCTTGGACAGTATGATTTGCACAGTTTAATCACTTCAATGCATCAGTATAGCTAGTTTAAAATGTAGCTGATTGGTTGATTTATAATAAACCTAAAAGAGCACTCTTCGACGTCGCGCATCGCCAGATATTCCTCCGGTAAGGTTGAAATTTAAAACACATATTCTCCATCCCATCACTACTCAATCATAATTGTAACTTTTCACGTCAATTGAAGAAGTGGTTCAAGATAAATAATTTTTCAAAGATTTTTGTGCAATCCAATATGGCTGCCAGGCCATGTGACCTATTAATTATTCGTGAACATCATGGTATCCTCAAGGCTTGGGGAACATGTGGGTGAAGTTTCCCCTCGATCTGTCAAGCCATTCTGGAGAAGGTTTTTAAAGGTTTATTCTTCCAAAAATCATAGCTGTCTAACCATGTGACCTATGATGTCATAGGTGGAGAACTTTTTGTTCCTCATGGATAGGTGATCACACCTGTAAAGTTTCGCCTCGATCGTTTCAGCCGTTTCAGAGAAGATTTTTGAAGGCTTTTATGTTGAAAAAAAAAGACTGCCGAACCACATGACCGATGGCGTCATCAATTTTTTCCCCCATACGATTTTACCCGAGATGACCCTCAAAAGTTTTTATACTGATCGGATAAGGCCGTTTGACGTCTGCAATTATGACATCATGAGGAAGCCACCTATGACTTCATCAAAACATCACACTTGTTTCCCATGGGGAATATTTGACATGTGCCAAGTTTCAACTTTTTTCCATGCAGTGGTTTCGGAGATGCAGAGAGAGGCCAAAAGTTTTTCCTTTTTTTCCAATATGGCTGTCACACCACATGACTGATGATGTCATAATTATCATTAAAACATTTTACATGAGTAGTCGCACATATGGTGAAAATTTCATGTCAATTGGATAAGCGGTTTCAGAGAAAACAGAAACTTAGCACGGGCGGATACGTACGGGCCTATGTACATACGGACGGCCAACTCAACATAATGTCTCCGGCGACTTCGTCAGCAGAGGCATAAAACATTGGGGCAAGACCCCTGGGTGCTCACTTGGTAGTAGCTGGATAAGATAACGAGGGAACCACTCAAAGGCATGGACGACCCACAAAATATATAATGGAGAAGAAAGTTTCATCGGAATTGATTTTTTTTTTAATGCCATGAACACAAAATATATAATGGAGAAGAAAGTTTCATCGGAATTGATTTTTTTTTTTAATGCCATGAACAAACTTTGGTACATCATGGGTGATGAAGGTCGTGGTCAAGTTTCATCGAAATTGTATGTGTGGTTTCAGAGAAGAAAGCAAATACATATTTTGGGGGAGCAACCCCCAAGTAGAATCCCTAAGACCCCAATTTTTTTAATGTCGTGAACAAACTTTAGTACATCACGGATGATGAAGGTGGTGGTCAAGTTTCATCGGAATTGTGTGTGTAGTTTCTGAGAATAAAGCAAATACTCTTTTTGTGGGCAACCCCCCCCCCTCTGCAGACCCCCTTAGACCCCAACTTTTTTAATGCCATGAACAATCTTTGGTACATCATGGGTGATGAAGGCTGTGGTCTAATTTCATCGGAATTGTGTGTGTAATTTCTGAGAATAAAGCAAATACCCTATTTTGGGGGGGGGGCACCCCCCTTACACCTCCATAGAGCCCGATTTTTCTCATGTCATGAACAAACTTTGGTACATCACGGGTGATGAAAGTTGTGGTGAAGTTTCATCGGAATTGTGTGTGCATAGTTTCTCAGAAGAAAGCAAATATCTCTTTGGGGTACACTCCCCCCCCCTTGTAAACTCCCTCCATAGACCCCCTCAGACCCTGATTTTCTTAATGCCGTGAATAAACCTTGGTACGTCATGGGTGATGAAGGTTGTGTTAAAGTTTCATCGAAATCGTATGTGTAGTTTCAGAGAAGAAGTTGAAAGTATTTGTGGACAGACAGACAGATGGACAGACGGACTGACTGACTGACTGACAGGGCGACGCACCATGCCATAAGCTCCCCGGAACTATGTTCCAGGTGAGCTAAAAAGCAAGTACAATTTAATGAACACCCATTTGAGTTGATATATGATGCAGCATTGGTCCTCTTTTTGTGTCCCCCCTGTCCCAAGGGAGCGAAGTGCAAAAAGGTCAACCGTGGGGGGGTTGCGGCACCACTTGCTGGGCATGTGGAGGAGTAGTAATAGTCGTAGTAGTGGTATTAGTAGTGGTATTAGTAGTCGCAGTAGTAGTAGTAGTCGTAGTAGTAGTAGTCGTAGTTAAACTTTTCCAAACAATGTATTAAATGTTTTTGTCTCATTTACTCACCCATTTAATGCAACGTATGCACAGGACCTAAGCTCCTTTGGTTGCTTGGTTGTTCAACCTCCGACTGGGAAGCCCTGTTTTTTTTATCCATCTGAGTTTTTTTTATTTCATGTTTCAAAGACGAGGCTGTTCAAATCTCAATTTGTCTCCACACTGGCATTACAAATCTATTGCCATGGAAAAGATTTTGTTAATGCAATGTTAAATATGTAATGGGACATTCGGTTAACGTACCAACTTTGAGCCCAGTAGTGTATTTCAACGTGTGCATTTTGGAAACACCAGAAAGATAGCAAGTGTTGCTAAGCTTAGCCTAGAGCCTAACTATGAAGGAATACAGCAGTAGGAAATCTCACGGGCTTTCTCGGTCTCACTCCTACAGGTAATTTTATTGCTGTGTTGGCATGGTAACTATGAAGTAGCTGCTGCTGACCAGGCTGGAAAGGGAAATGTGATGAAAGACATCTGTGGTAGTGATTGCACAGCGGAAAATAAAAAAAGAATTTGAAGTTTGCATCCATATTCTGCTTTCTCTGGCATCACAAACTCTTTTCCTCTGCTCGATTCCCTCTGCCCGTTCCTATCACAGGTGCTCGGAACCCTTGCACATCAGCAGGAATTTGAGTTGAACCACAACAAGCCGACTGCGTTTTCTCTTCCTGGAGGTCCTCCACCTCTCCGCCCCATGGGAATCCCTCCGGCTTTCTTACCTCCTCCTCTTATACCCCCACCCCCTGTCAGTGTGGGACCACCACACATCCCTCCTCCAGGTGAGGTTTGAGTCGTTGCATCTGTTTGTCCCCTCATCCTTGTTTTTCTGTCTGTGTCATATGTCGTGAGCATGAGTTGTTCTGAAGTTTTTGGCCATTGCTGTTTATTGAACACTTTCCGATGCTGCAGTGCATTCCAACATGAAAATCTGCTCTTTGGATTTCTTTTTTATTCCCATGGAGATGTAATGCTTTCTGTATACATAGGTTTTGCCAAATATATATATTTTTTATGAATGCCTTGCGCTTTCCAACTCCGACCTCACCCGTCAGCAGGTTGTTATAAAATGGTGACGATTTAACTCAGAAGTCCCCCGCCCCCAACGCCCTTTTTCCCATCCGAGAGTTTTATTTTCATTAATAACCAACACTAATTTCCTTGCCGTTGTTTTACTATTCAACTTCCTTAGTTGTGATTGCTTTGCCTCTGAGAATATGATTTGCCTCTTGTCCTCTGACGTTTCATCTTGAGAGTGAGTTCCGAATCCAAACCCCGAGGAAACACCTGCTCCTGACTCAAGATTTGCCGTGTGTGTGAGCTGTGTAAATGGGGGTGGGATTTTCTTGTACTTGCGATGTTGTCATTCGCTGTTTGAGCATGTACATGTGGTGTTCATTATGTGAGTATTATGTTTCTTACTTCGGCATTTGCAATAAAACGTAGATCATGGCATTGTTGCAAGCAAGCTGTGGATAGTCGATTGCCAGCAGCAATTCTGGCATTTGATTATGCATTGTCCAGATGACAGTGAATTTATCTCAAGATGTACCTTCATACCCAAGAGGTGCTTCACAGCTGCAAACTTAATTCGCATAAAAAGGTTACTTATTTTGTTCATTTTTTTTTTTCCCACTAAAATCGCTGAACAATATTTTAGTATTAATGCACCTGGTTTTTCTCAGAAATATCTCCACTATTTAATTTGTAATATTTCCCTCTTCTTTCTCCCTACCTTCTCCTCTCTCTCTCTCTCTCTCTCTCTCTCTCTCTCTCTCTCTCTCTCTCTGCTGTCTGTCTGTCTCTCTGTCTCTCTGTCTCTCTGTCTCTCTGTCTCTCTGTCTCTCTGCTTCTCTCTGTCTCTCTGTCTCTCTGTCTCTCTCTCTATCTCTCTCTCTCTGTCTGTCGTTCTCTCTGTCTCTCTGTCTCTCTTGCTCTCTGTCTCTCTGTCTCTTCTGCTTTCTCTCTGTCTCTGTCTCTCTCCTCTCTCTCTCTGTCTGTCTCTCTGTCTCTCTGTCTCTCTCTCTCTCTCTCTGTCTGTCTGTCTCTCTGTCTCTCTGTCTCTCTGTCTCTCTGTCTTCTCTGTCTCTCTGTCTCTCTGCCTCTCTGCCTCTCTGTCTCTGTCTCTGTCTCTCTCTCTGTCTCTCTCTCTGTCTCTGTCTCTCTCTGTCTCCTTCTCTGTCTCTCTCTCTGTCTGTTCTGTCTCTCTGTCTCTCTGTCTCTCTCTCTCTCTCTCTCTCTCTCTCTCTCTCTCTCTCTCTCTCTCTCTCTCTCTCTCTCTGTCTCTCTTCTCTCTCTCTCTCTCTCTCTCTCTCTCTCTCTCCTCTCTCTCTCTCTCTCTCTCTCTCTCTTTCTCTCTCTCTCTCTCTCTTTCTCTCTCTCTCTCCTCTCTTTCCTCTGTCTCTCTCTCTCTGTCTCTCTGTCTCTCTGTCTCTCTCTCTCTCTCTCTCTTCTCTCTCTCTCTCTCTCTCTCTCTCTCTCTCTCTCTCTCTTCTCTCTCTCTCTCTTCTGTCTCTCTCTCTCTCTCTCTCTCTCTCTCTCTCTCTGTGTCTCTCTCTCTCTCTCTCTCTCTCTCTCTCTCTCTCTCTCTCTCTTCTCTCTCTCTCTCTCTGTCTCTCTCTCTTCTCTCCTCTCTCTCTCTCTCTGTCTCTCTGTCTCTCTCTCTCTCTCTCTTCTCTCTGTCTGTCTGTCTCTCTCTCTCTCTCTCTGTCTCTCTGTCTCTCTGTCTCTCTGTCTCTCTCTCTGTCTCTCTCTCTGTCTCTGTCTCTCTCTGTCTCTCTCTCTGTCTCTCTCTCTGTCTCTGTCTCTCTCTCTCTCTCTCTCTCTCTCTCTCTCTCTCTCTCTCTCTCTCTCTCTCTCTCTCTCTCTCTTTCTCTGTCTCTCTCTGTCTCTCTCTGTCTTCTCTCTGTCTCTCTCTGTCTCTCTCTGTCTCTCTCTGCCTCTGCCTCTGCCTCTGTCTGTCTCTCCCCCCTCTCCTTTTTTCCTCTTCTTCCTTTTTTTCTTTCTTTCCTCTTTCTCTCCTCTTCTTCCTTGTCTTCAAGGTAGCTTGAGCATTTATGGGTGATTGGGTGCATGTGTACGGAGTTGTTGTTGGTGGGGGGTCTCGTCAAGGGTTTGTGTGGTTGTTGATGTGTGTTTCTTTTTTAACCAAGTCCATGCCCCCTCCCCTGAAAAAAAAAAGAAAGAAAAGAAACATAAAAAAACCCCACAAAAAACACTTAATTAAAAAAAAAA
Organism: Eptatretus atami; assembly: GCA_035128595.1. NCBI lineage: Eukaryota > Metazoa > Chordata > Myxini > Myxiniformes > Myxinidae > Eptatretus > Eptatretus atami. The sequence continues at coordinate 51,012,826 of CM068954.1, read as the reverse complement.
ATACATTTTGCATTTTCTTATTTGATCTTGTGTTGATAAATTGGTGTGGTGTTGATATGGTGCAGGCATGATGGGCTGAATGGCCTCCACCTGTGTCTAATTTCCTTGTGTTTTCTTGTGTGTCTTTCTGTCATCTTCCTCTTCTTCTCCACATATTCCTCCTCCTCTCATCTTCTTTCTTCTCTCTGTGGTGCTCTTCCCAGACGCAGTTCAGTGCTGCCTAAGTCATATCCCTATACCAAGGATTGGAATGGGTGATTTTGTCTTTCCCAGCAGTAGTAAGAGCAGGATTGTGAATTTGACCAGGGTCCACTAATAACTCGTCTACTCTTCACAAAAGACACCATGGGATCTTGTGGTGCATATGTCATTTTATATTGATGAGTGGTAATGTTGTGAAACACTTGTCTCCCTCCTCCAAGACCTGGGGGTGTCATGTGAAGTCTATCTCTGGTGTAACTTCCTCTCTATCCCTTCCCTCACTTCAAATGCCACCACAGCCGACTCCGCTCGTGAGAAGGCCGAATGCCTCAATTCTGTTTGTTTCCAAATCTTGTGTCCTCAACCCCTTGCTCTCTGTACCACCCCACCCCACCCAATTGTACCAACTGCTCCTAGACTATGTGTCATTTGTACCTAAGAAGGTGAAGAACTCTTTGGCGACCCTCAACATTGATTTTGCACCTGCACCAGACGGCATCAGCTTACGTGTCCTAAAAACCTGCTCTGCTGTTCTTACACTCTCATCTTCCATATGCTTGGAAATCCGCCAACATCACTGCATCACATAAAAATCTGCAACAACCGATCTTAAGCTACAGACCTATTGGCCTAGTTCCAATCATCAGCAAGATGATGGATTCCATCATCGCAGTTGATATGAAATCCTTCCTTTTCTCCATTGATCTCATCTGAGATCATCAATTCGGATTCAGACCAGGTCACTCCACCTTGGACATGCTGCTTCTGCTCACCCGACAATGGATGGAGGCCCCCAATGTCAGACATGAGATTAGGGCCTTCTCTCTGGACATACAGTACCTTCAGAAAGTATTCACACCCTTTGACTTTTTCACATTTTGTTGTGTTACAGCCTGAATTTAAAATGGATTAAATTTTAATTTTTTGTCACTGATCTACACAAAATAATAATAACAGTGATGAATGACAGTGAAAACATGTTTTTAGAATTTTTACAAATTTATTGAAAATGAAATACAGAAATATCTAATTTACATAAGTATTCAACCCCGAGTCAATACTTTGTAGAAGCGCCTTTGGCAGTGATTACAGCTTTGAGTCTTCTTGGGTATGTCTGTATCAGCTTTGCACATCTGGATTTGGGAATTTCCTCCCATTCTCCCTTGCATATTTGCTCAAGCTCCGTCAAGTTGGATGGGGAGTGACAGTGACCAGCAATTTTCAAGTCTTTCCAGATTCTCAATGGGATTCAAGTCTGGGCTTTGGCTGGGCCACTCAATGACTTTCACGTTCCTGTTCTGAAGCCATTACAGTTGCTTTGACTGTATGCTTGTGGTCATTCTCCTGTTAAAGCATATATCTTTGCCGCAGTCTAAGGTCTTTTGCACTCTGAAGCAGGTTCTCTTCAAGGATTTGCCCGTATTTGGCTCTGTTCATTGTTCCCTCTATCTTTACAAGTCTCCCAGTCCCTGCCGCTGAAAAAGCATCCCCATAGCACGATGCTGCCACCACCATGCTTCATGGAAGGGATGGTGTTAGATGGGTGATGAGCTGTGCTCGGTTACCGCCAGACATAGCGTTTTGCATTCAGGCTAAAGAGTTCAATTTTCTTCTCATCAGACCACAGAATCGTTTGTCTCATGATCTCAGAGTCTTTCACATGCGTTTTTGCAATCTCCAGGTGTGCTGTCATGTGCCTTTTTCTCAGGAGTGGCTTCCGTCTGGCCACTCTCCCATAAAGCCTTGATTTGTGAAGTGCTGCAGAGATTGTTGTCCTTCTGACAGGTTCTCCCTTCTCAGCCAAGGAAATCTGTAGTTCTGTCAGAGTGGTCATTTGGTACTTGGTCACCTCCCTGACCAAGGTCGTTCTTGCCCGGTTGCTCAGTTTGGTAGGACGGCCAGCTCTAGGAAGAGTCTAGGTAGTTCCATATTCTTTCCATTTCCTAATGATGGAGCTCATTGTGCTCTTGGGAACTTTCAACACTAGAAATTGTTTTTTTACCCTTCTCCAGATCTATGCCTCCTCACAATTCTATCTCGGAGTTCTACGGACAGTTCCTTGGACTTCATGGTCGAGTTTCTGCTCTGACATGCGCTGTCAATCGTTGGACCTTATATAGAAAGGTGTGTTTCTTTCTAAATCAAATCCAATTGATTGAATTGGCCACAGGTGAACTTAATTTGAGTTGCAGAGATGTCTCAAGGATGATCAAAATGAATTGGATGCACCTGAGCTCAATTTGGAGTGTCATAGCAAAGGGGTTGAAGACTTATTGACTTGAGACATTTCAGCTTTTCATCTTTAATTAATTTGTAAAAGTTTTAAAAAATAAATTCCACATACATTATGTGTAGATCAGTGACAAAAAATGTCAATTTAATCTTGTTACAGCCTGAATTTTAATTTCAGGCTGGAACACAACAAAATGTGAAAAAGTCAAGGGGTGTGAACAATTTCTGAAGGCACTGTATCTCGAGCTTTCAATACAGTCTGACATCCTGTCTTGCTCTCCAGTCTTTGCCGACGCAATCCAAGGCCAACTCCACTCTTGGATTACTGACAATCTTAACTCTCGTTGCCAATGAGTGTCTCTCAACGGAATCGTTTCATCCCCTCTCCATGTTAAGGCTGGAGTGACCCAAGGCAGTGTTCTAGGCCCCATCTTATGCATAATCTTCATCAACGATCTCTCTGACTAGAAAATATCTTTATCTCTTTGCTGATGATGGCATCCTCTGCCATGACATCCCCCATCCTTCAGATAGCCAAGCAGCAAGCAGCCTCTTCCCTCTCTTCAGACCTTGACAAAATCACAAGCTTGTCAAACACTTGGAATATGTCTTTCAAGCCTGACAAATCACACACACACACACACACACACACACACACACCACACACACACACACACACCACCACACACCACACACCACACACACACACACACACACCACTCTCACTCTCACTCTCCTACTTTCTTAACATCCCTTTCGAAAAAGTTCAGTCATTCAAACTATTGGGTTTCATTCTCAGCCATGATCTTTCTTGGACAAACCACATCTTGAGAAAACCACACTTGGGCCTCCAAAGCCACTGCGCATACTCCAAGGTGTAAAGTCTTTCCTTGGCACACCTGAGCTTAATGGAATATGTCATGCAGTGATATCATCCTCAGCTTGATGGAATACTACTCTCTCCTCTGGGCTAGCGCCCCTGCCTCATACCTTTCTCAGCTTGACATCGTGGAAACCAAGGCCTTCAAGATCATCGGAATCTCTCATGATGAATCGGAGTCGATGGGCTTATGACTTTGCCATCACAGACAGGACGATGGTCTTTCTGTCTTCTTCCCCACCTCCTTTCTGGTCTTGCACCCTCTGCTATTTCCATGGTTCCCACCCCCCAGTTTTCTGCAGGGCTCACATAGTCTACCATCAACCCCCTTTCAGTGAAACTCCCAAAGTTCAGAATCACTGCTCCCCTTCATTCACTCACTCACTCACTCGTTCCTCTGTTTATTCCTGCCTGTGGAACAAACTTCCACATTTTCTTCAATCTCATTTTTTTCCTTCAGCCCTGCTGTTGGCATTTCCCTTTGTTTCCCATTTGTTCTGTTGCGTCCTGTTCTGTTCCAACTCTTCCATGAGGCTTGACTCCAATACTAAAAAAACGACAACAAAAAATAATTTGCAGAGTCTATGGCACGCCATCGCAGATACCCACGCTTCCGACCTCAAGCAAAGTTGAGAGATGTCAAAATGTTCCACCAGGAATGAAGCAATATCAAATTTTTAATTATTTTTTTCACATTTTCACCGCTGTCACCCTAAGTTTCCACCCCCTGGGGCATGAACAAGTGGTCAAATCCAAAAAATCAGTTCAGATTTCACGTGTCCCCCAATGTTGATTGCATATACAAAGTTTCATTTAAAAATGTTTTAAATGTGGCATTAATTGCATTTTTTTTCTATTTGACCTTTTGACCCTGCTCCGGGGGCAGGGCCAAAATGATACTGGTCTTGCACATGGTGATCATAACTACCAACTTTGGTGAATTTCTGCACAATAATTTAAGAGGAGATGGAAAGACAGCCAAATAGATAGACAGACAGACAGGCAGACAGAGTCAATTACCATACGCCCCTGTTTTTTTTCAAAACGTTTGGCGATAACAACGAAGGTTATATCTCTGTAGGTTATGGCTGGGATTTTGGAATTTAGCTCAGGTGTTGGCCACCCCCAGTTCACCTCGTCTTTGTTGAAAGCCATCGGGATCTTTAACGCTCACTTATATTAGTAGGCCAATCCCCAGCTTAACAGCAATCTGAGGGATCTTTTGTTCATTGATGCCATAGGCTGCCAGTGAAGCATCAATCAAACTGTTGATGGTCTGGCTGAGAATGCAACCCAGACTCCACAGCTCAAAGGTGTGTGTGCTGCCTCTGCACCATCCATCTGTCTGGCTATTTTCCTTACTCGAGTACGACGTTTTTTTTTATCCCCTCTGTATTATTATTATATGCTGTGTATTTATTTATCAAATATCCTGTGCAAATGTAAAAGGCATTTGATGAAAATTGGCATGGAATCGAGCACAAGGTTAAACATTTCTGTGTATCTTATGAAGTGATTTGAAAGCATCGAAGTTATTCGTTGTGTAAACCTAATGTTGTTCTTTTTTTCTGTATCGCTCTTCATTTCTCGTGGAAAGTTGGTGCATTTTGTCGCATTCCCTCAGTAATGGACTGAACTTTTTAGCTCTGCCATCTGTGATGGACGGATGTTATGTTTTCACTCCTGTTTGTTTGTTACTTGCGAAAATCGAAGATTTTTCAAGTATATTGGTCAGTCGATTTTGTTATTCTTGTCTGTCTGTCTGTCTATCACCTACAGGTCCCAATTTAAAACCGATCTTCACAAAACTTTACCAAGTTGTAGAGGTAGTCTCAACTGAGAAGCCGATTGATTTTGAGGTCAAAGGTCATCTTGAGGTCAAATTTCTAAAATCGTCGTTTTCATCCGATTGTCTTGAAATTTGAACAGGATTTGCATATTGCGTCACTGAATTGGGAAACCAACTCTTTTTGAGATCAAAAGGTCAAAGGTCAACTTAAGATCAACTTTTTTTTCTGAAAAATCGTCAATTTTAATCCAATTGATTTGAAAATTAAACAGCAATTGCATAGTGCATTAATGAATTGGGAAACCAACTATTTTTGAGATCAAAAGGTCAAAGGTCAACTCAAGGGCGAACATCTAAAATAAATTTACATCCTATTAACTTGAAAATCAAACAGCAATTGCATAGTCCATCACTAACTTGGGAAAGCAACTATTCGAGGTCAAAAGGTCAAAGGTCAACTCAAGGTCAAACTTTTAAAATCATCACATTTCATCTGAAAAATCATCAATTTACATCCTATTACCTTGAAAAGTAAATAGCAATTGCATAGTGCATCACTGAATTTGAAAACCAAATATTTTTGATGTCAAAAGGTCAAAGGTCAACTCAAGGTCAAACTTATAAAATCATCAATTTCAATCGGAAAAATAATCGATTTTCATCCAATTGACCTGAGCTTTGATTAAGATTGTCAATTTTAATCTGAATGAAATGGACAATTTGATGTATCCATGGCAACTTTTGGAGAGGGGGCAGATTTTGCATGCATCGTGCTCTGTATGATGTCTTTTTCTTGTTTGTCTGTTTGTTTGTTTGTATGTCAATCGCCTACAGGTCACATTTTAAAACCAATCTTCATGAAACTTTACCAAATGGTAGAGTTGGCCATAAGCAAGAAGCCTATTGATTTTGAGGTCAAAAGGTCAACATAGACCAAAGGTCAACAACTTCGTTGACATTTCTAAAATCCTCAATTTTTATCCCATTGACTTGAAATTTGAAGAGGATTTACATATCAGGTCACTGAATTCAACCACCAATTATTTTTATGGACAAATTTGTTTTCAGGATTTCGCAAGTAACGTTCTCTGTATGATGTCTTTCTTGTTTGCTTGTTTGTATGTGTGCAGGATATCTAAAAAAGTTGGGGATGGATTAGGCCAAAACTTGGTGGTCAGGTTGGGCGTATGATAAGGATGAATTGATTTGATTTTGGTGTCGATCCAGATCCGAATCTGGATCCGAGAATTTTTTTAAGTGATTCTTCACCATTGAGTGATAGGATTAAAAACTAAATGTAGCACGATATCTCAAAAAGTTATTGACAGATTTGGATGAAACTTGATGGATGAGTTGGTTAGATGACAAGAACAAGACAATTGGATATTTGTTCAGGTCAGCAGATCCAGATCCGGCCTATGAGTGGGATACAAAATGTAAACTGTTCAACCTGGCCGAGGTATGCGCTCTAACGGGTGCCGTTCTAGTTCAGCAAATGTATTCATCAAGTTCTTCGTTTTTGTGAGGTCTAGGCCGATTGAACAAGATTTGATCAAGAAAAGTTTAATCTAACTTGGTTATCTCCAACATGATTTTAGTTAACGACATTTGAGCATTTTTATCATTCATTAATTTTGTGGAGAATGTGAAGCTTACAAGGATCCATCTTTGCTCCTTTGAAAATTAAAAATTCTGTGAACCGAGTTCTTTGACCCATTCAGCTGCAAAGGTGCCTGCTGCTGTGACGTTTTCTTTTGAGATCGTCAACAAGCTCCAATAACTTCTGCAATGCTAACTTAAGTTGGCACAAGGTGTACTGTTTTGCCCCAAGACTTGTGCAGTGGAAATGGCAAGCCATGTTCAGTGGCATAAATTTTGTAAATTGTCTTTCGTTCGTGCTGACGCATTTCTGCCATATTCCTGCCTGAAAGGGTTCTGAACAACCACTACTTAATGGTTCTTTTCAAACCTTGCTGCAATTTTGCAATGCTGCTTTGGCTATTAAGTGATCATGATTTAACCAATCTATATGTGGAAAGAGGAAAACAGGCACATTATCACAAAAACAAGCCTGACCCATTATTTCTCTCCACTTCCATCTTTCCTTCCTTTCTTTCCTTGTGCTTTTTTTCCTCCTCAATCATCAATGTGAAATGTCCTTCCTGAAATGCAGAAAACTCGTTTTTGGAAATTACATTCCTTGAAAGAAAAAAAGAAAAAAGAAAGAAAAAAAAAAAGGAAACCAAAAAAACATTACTTCCTTGTGTTTTTTTTACCTGCTTTATTAAACTGCATAAAGTCAAAAACAAAATAATTTCACACTCAGAGGAGTTGTTTTGGATTGTCCAGATTTTAAGGTCGAAAAATGAAGTGCGTCAAATAGGATACGTGCGGATTCACCGGCATGATGTACGAGTAGATGCAAAGCTTGGTGGCAAGATGGAGCATATTCGATCGGAAGGCTGATATTATGAAAATTGTTGCAGGAATTTAAAATCTATGGCGAATAAATTGACTTGACAATGATGCCGCCAAAACAGCACTTAGTTGAGTCTTAGGAAAAAAAATCCAAGCCTGGTTTTGCTTCCCGCAAAATGTATGCCAAACAAATCTATGAAGGAAAACGTGGTCCAGTCGTTCTTGAAGACCATGCGGGTTGTATTAAACATGAATAACTAGTCCAGGTCCAAAAGACTAATTATGCACCACCAGGTATGTAATGTTACATTTGTGGGTGGGAGACTGTGCACAAAATAATCACGTTGCTACTGCAATATGGATTTTGGCAAAAGCAAAGGAAAGGGTAAGTATAGCGATTAGTTAGAACTCGCAATCAGTGTTTGTTGTAATTACTCGTTGTTGACCAAAATATGGCAAAGTATCAGAGACATGGGACTAAAGCTTCCTGAATAAAGTGAATCACACCAAAAATTTTCTTATATTTCCAATTTTTTGTTTCACTTAAATTTTGGTTTTAAAAAATGCACCAGAATGAAGGGAAATTATTCCCAATAATCAAACATTTTCCGGGGGAGCATGTCTCCGCATACCCGGACCTCTTTGGTGTCAGTACGGCACTTCATCCTTCATGAAGTTTCCTTTTTATTTTGGAAATTTGTCACTCGCATCTGGAGACATGGTATTCACTCTTCCACCTTTTTCAACGAAAATCTTCTCAAAAAGCATTTTTTTTTATTTTTACAAACACCCCTGCAAATCCCATGTATGTATGTATGTATGTATGTATGTATGTATGTATGTAGGTTAACCACTTCAAAACCTTATTAACCAAAACATTGAGTAATAAAACAAAAAATTAAATCGGAAAATGGAAACCAAATAATGGAAAAATGAAACTCATTATGTGTTGATGCTCTTATAGTTGAGGTGTTCGATGTGAGCACCCCCATGCACACAACATGCATTCACACGAATTGCGAAGTTTTCAATGATGTTTCTGCAAGTTTTAATGGTTACTGCCTGCACATAAACCTCAATTGCTGCCTTCAGATCAGGTTCAGATCTGGGGTGTTCCTTGTACACGTTATCCTGACAAGCTCCCCAGAGGAAAAAAAAATCCAGCGGATTGATGTCGTAGCTGTGTGGAGACTATTCATTTTCCATACGCAAACTGAGAACTTGTCTGAATTTTTGATGCAGAAAGGGTCTGGAGACAAACGACGCCCGGAGAGAAACTCCGTCCGGAGACAAATGATACCCGTACACATCCGAAGACAAACACCGCCTGGACAGGTCCGGAGAAAAACACCACCCAGATGCGTCCGGAGCTAAGCTGTCCGGCGACAAACACTGACCGGACAGGTCTGGAGACAATCTCCGTCCAGAGACAAACTCCGCCTGGACGCGTCCGGAGACGACCACCTCCCGGACGCGTCTGTCGATGACCCCTGCCCGGACACGTCTGGAGACAACCACTGCCTGGACGCGACCGGAGGGAACCACCGCCCGGACACGACTGGAGACGACCACCACTGGACGTGTCCACAGATGATCACCGCCGGACGTGTCTGGAGACGACCACCTCCCGGATGCGTCCAGAGATGACCACCGCCCGGACGCGTATGGAGACGACCACCGCCTGGACGCTACCGGAGACAACCACCGCCTGGACGCTACCGGAGACGACAACTGCCCAGACGTGTCCGGAGCTAAGCTGTCTGGATACAAAAACTGCACGGACGTATCCGGAGCTTAGCTGTCCGGAGACAACCACCGCCCAGACTCGACCAGAGCTAAGCTGTCTGGATACAAACACTGCACGGACAGGTCTGGATCAAACTTCGTCCGGACACGTCCGGAGACAAACTCCATGTGGAGAGGTCCAGAGACAAAATCCGCCCGGAGACGTCTGGATACAAACTCCGCCCAGAGATGCCTGGAGACGTCCGGAGACAAACTTCGCCCGGATACGTCCGGAGAGAAATGACTCCCAGACACATGCCGAGACAAACCCTCTGGACACATGCCGAGACAAACGGCACCTGGACACGTCCGGACACAAATGATGCCGAGACACATCCGGAGAAAAACGTCGTCCGTACACGTACGGAGACAGAGACACATCCGGTGACAAACGCCACCTGGACACATCTGGAGACAAACACCGCTCGGACAGGTCCGGAGACAAACACAAACATGTCTGAAGACAAACAGCTCCTGGATACATCCTGAGACAAACACTGCCCGGACAGGTCCGGAGCCAAATACAGACACATCTGGAGACAAATAAATGAAATGGAAGACCAAGAAGGAACCCAAAGAAGTAAAGAGGAAAGATGGAGTCATCAGGTGGAACCTGGATAGGATTCGGGTTTCAGCCGCTACTCCACTAAACACTGTCCAGAGATAAACAATGCCCAGACACGTCCGTAGATAAACAATGCCCGGACACGTCCAGAGACGAGCAACGCCCAGACACGTCCGGAGAGAAACTCTGTCGGGACACGTCCGGAGACAAACTCCGCCCAGAGACAAACTCCGTCCGGATGCGTCCAGAGACAACCACCGCCCGGACGTGTCCAGAGACAATCATCGCCCGGATGCGACTAGAGTTAAGCTGTCTGGATACAAACACTGCACAGACAGGTCTGGATCAAACTCCATCCGGACACATCTGGAGACAAACTCTGTTCAGACACGTCTGCAGACAAACTCTGTCTGACACGTCCGGAGACAAACTCCGTCCGGACGCGTCCGGGGACAAATTCCATCCGGACATAATCACCACCCGAATACGTCCGGAGGTGCTGCTCTGTAAGAGAGAGTGATGTGTGGGAGGGTGCTGCTCTGTATTAGGTTGGGGGAGGGGGAGGGGTGGGGGAGGGTAGGGTGGTCCAAAAACAGCAAAAAAATTTCAAAAATTCAGATGTTGTCTCCACAAGCCTTAAATTATTCCACTATGATTCAATAACGCGCATAAAAAATTTAAGTTGATCGGGGTGATTTAGAGGTCGCTCCATATGACGACTTTTAGTTTCATGAGTTGGTTAAATTAGGGTAGGGTCAGGTACGATTACGGGTACTCTGGATGTCCGAGGTGGAAATGGAGTGCATTTTCTAACTCTATGGGTCGATTTACTCGAAGAAATGACTGCACCGACATTGAATTCACTACCATTTCGAAAATATGTCCTAAAACAAGATTTATCATTACTGAAGTTGAGTAACTAATCCTACTAATTTCGATATTTTCTAATCTATATAATTTGTTGTCCGTCTAAACATTTCTGAGAGTAAATCGACCCCATAGAGTTCGAAAATGCATCCATTTCCACCTCGGACATCCAGAAGTACCCGTAATCGTACCTGACCATACCCTAATTTAACCAACTCATGAAACTAAAAGTCGTCATATGGAGCGACCTCAAATCACCTCCGATCAAGCTAAAAAAATTTATGCGCGTTATTGGATCATATTAGAATAATTTTAAGCTTGTGGAGCAACATTCTATTTTTTTCGACTTTTTTGGACCACCGAGGGGAGGGGAGAGAAGAGACCAGACGACACAGGTTGCAGAGAGATTTATACTTTAACCCAACACACAACCACACACACACCACACACACACACACACACACGGCAGTCAATAAGTAACTGGAAAATGGCGATATAAATTTGAGAATGTAATGTGTGCAGTTGTAGACAACATATGATCTATCTATGGGTAATAGTCATGGCTTTGCCTGTTTTAGATCTGGCAACTTTGAGCGTATGACGTCAGTAGAGTACTTCCAAGGTGACGGCTCCCTTAGGAGCATGCACCAGGGAGGAGCAATGTTCTGTCTTCCGTTTCTTGGGAAGTGAGGGTGTGAATCC
>CM068954.1:50987813-50992072 GCA_035128595.1 Eptatretus atami | reverse complement strand
ATCGGTGTTTCATTTTTATACACACACACACACACCACACACAACACAACAACAATATATACATACATATATATATATATATATATATATATATATTATATTATATACATATTACAGGCCCAGGCCAGGAATCAAACCCAGGTCCTCTGGCAAACCCGACCAGTGCTCTACCATCTGAGCTATCTGGGCGACCACCGGCTGAGCAACACAATTCTTCCACATATACAAGTGCCAATCTTTTCCCCCGCTGCTTCCGGGGCACTCACTGCCAACCATAGGAGCAATTATATATATATATATATATATATGTATGTATTTGTATATATATATATGTATATATATTTATATATGTATAATTATATATGTATTTATATTTATATGTGTATATATATGTATGTATGTGTATATATATGTATATATGTATTTATATTATATGTGTATATATGTATGTATGTGTATATATATATATATATATATGTATTTATATTATATGTGTATATATATATGTATGTATGTGTATATATATGTATATATGTATTATATTTATATGTGTATATATATGTATGTATTGTTATATATATGTATATATGTATTTATATTTATATGTGTAATATATGTATGTATGTGTATATATATGTATATATGTATTATATTTATTGTGTATATATATGTTGTATGTGTATTATATATATATATATATATATATATGTGTATATGTATATATGTACTGTATTTATATTTTATGTGTATATATATATATGTATGTATGTGTATATATATGTATATATATATATATAGTGTATATGTATATATGTATTTATATTTATATGTGTATATATATATATATATATGTATTATATGTATATATATATTTATATATGTATATATATGTATATATATTGGATGGTCGTGAGACTCGTTTTTCTCAGTTTTCCGTCTGTATGTTTTTTTGTATGTAATGGACAGCTCTGGAGGCCAGAGGAGTCAACCGATTTTGATGAAACTTGACTGGTAGGTTCATACCAGGATCTCGTTGTATGCTGTTGAGCACCGTTGCTATGGGCGCCACCGTTGCCTAGCACAGGTGCTTTGAAATTTTTGAAAAAATCCGAAAAATATTTATATATATTTATTTTTTGAAAATCAAAAATCGGGTTCCGCGCTTTTATGCGCACTATAATCAACCTCTTTGTCAAAAAATTTCAGCCCGATCCATCAAAAACTGTATGACTAGTATACAATTATATTACGACTAGCCAGCTCGCGCGAAGTTTCGAAACTGAGGGTTCGTTAGGACGTCAAAAAATCCAGTGTTCACGATGTGATTTATCGAATTTCTTTATATACAATGTTTCTTGTTACATTTTTTGTGTCAAATTCACCTTCTGAGGTAGTTAGCATGTGCAGAAGAGGGTTTAACATTGCAGACGCTGTTTTCTCGGAGTGGTATTACGCCTTCAGCGGTGACGGTCTGTCGACGACAGACGTAATAACGTCAGTGAATGACCGATGATGTCATGACGTCATTACGCCTCTCAACAGTGACGTCACATGTCGCCATGCAAACGAATGTAAAAATTAGAAAATCGCCAAAAATTCCCAAACCTGTCCGTCTGGAGCGATCTCACATAGCCAATGCTGTTCATTAGACCACAGACCACCCGCATGCAAAAGTGGCGACAATCCGTCCGGCAGTTTCAGAGGAGAAACGTCAAAATTGCGCGCAGACGTTAACAGAAATAATATATAGGATATGCTTTCACCCAACGTTCGCGTTGGGATTCCCTAACGATGGTTAGGGAATCGAACACAAATGATGAATGGACAGTTGCTCGTCATGTTCCTATATGGAACGACGAACGGCAAAAATGCCATCTGATGTGTTCTCTTATCTACATATTTCAAATTTGCCTTAGTCTAGCGACCACCCATGTAGTCCTTGAGCCAACCGGCCATATTTGAAGTGAATGCTCCGGCGGGGGGAGTAATTCTCATTATGATTTCCATTAGGGCAATATCTCAGCTTTCAGAAATGCATGATGGACATCTGAGATGGTAGCTTAGTGCCCGGATGGCCGCCATCTTTGAAACACCAGCGCGAAAATGCCCATTTGGTGGGGTACATTGTTGCACGTGTATCTGGAGTTCTATACTAGCTATCGACGTGCGGTTGACGACTAAATATACGTCCGATCTGTACCGTCTAAATAAAAATAATATGAAGTATTTTGTTATAGATTATGTATAATAAAAACAATTATCGACAAAAAATCATATATTTATTACTATTTTTGCATTAAACTTGTACTTTTTTTAGTGAAACAACACTGGTATGATTTTCAAAATTATGCATTCTGCTACACCGTTCATCTGTCTGCAAAAATAACTAAAAAAATACAACATATAATTCACTACGAGTGTACAAAAAATCTATGTAAAGAGACCGAAAATTACTTATATTAGGCGCCGGTGGCATTATCATTTCTGACGATAACTCAAGTTAGGAAAAGTCGTACGGAGATGATTTTGACACCATACCGATTTCTAATAAGCAGTCGGAATTGTTACATAGGGAATCTGCGCTTTGGCGGCCATCTTGGACCATTTTGTTATAGATAAGATATAATAAACATCAATTTTTGACAACATATCTTATAGTTTAGACATTTTTATCATTTAACATGTCATGTTTTAGTCACATATCACCGGTATGATCTTCCGAATTATGCATTTTGCTAAACCGTTTATCTCTTTCTAAAGATTTTAAGGTAATTAAGCCTCCATTATAATAGACAACAACATATGTTATACAATATACAGTGCACACAAAGTTAATCATCAGAGTTGCCATCAGAGTCATTGGCATCCTGAGTCACGATAGCATTTCCTGCACCATGTTGGAGCATCCCTGCAGCTTACACACAACAGTGCACTTCAACCCATTCAGTATGCAGGAGCAATCTGACGGTCGACACATCCTTCTGCATGTGCATGGATGAGATTCAAGACGACATCTGGAGCTGGTAGACCGACATCCATCGGATTGTGAGCGAACCGCCATCATCGAGTTCCCAGCCATGTCCTGCTGATGGTGCTGGGACGGCTGGCAGGTTTTCAAGGCTGCGTCGCCAGATAGCCGCCTGATAGTTGGCCCTAAGCGTATGCTGCATCAAGGAGTCTTCAAAGGTGGCAATTGTCCAGATTCGATCTGGCCCTTCTTTGCACAGAACATGTGATAACGGAGCGAATTAACACCGACGATCTTGGTGTTCTTGGCGTACAGCTGACACGTGAAGCCTGAATGCTATTGAAGACTTCTGTTGGTACATTCCACGAAGATCCCAGATCTGTGAATGCTTGGAGATACAGATCATTCGCTTGCACAAGCTTCAAAGCCTTTATCTTTCCTTGGTAGCCAGAGCACTCACAGTGTCACACCCGCTCCATGCATGAAGCCCTGGCAATGCAGAGCAAACTCCACACCCAATACCGCAGCCAACTTTCCAACGTCGATCATTCTGACTCGAACCTTTGTTCCTCGTCTGATGAAGAGCTGACTATCGATGGTTCTGCTCAGATGAAGACTGATCATCAGAACGTCGGTGTCATCTGCCACTAAGATGATCTCTTGTAGTGGGTAGCGCGTGCTTTGCGTGGAGAAACATACGCGTGTCTGCTTCCTCGGTGCTACTTCGAGTGCTTGCACCAACTTCCACCTGTCGCGGGTCAGTACCAGACATTTATCACCACAGGTGACATACAGTGTTCTGTTTGCCTAGCTTTCCGCGATATCTTTCATGTTTCCACGATTCCGCCAGAAACACAATCAGTTTCTCCTTTGTCTCGCTGCAAGCAAGGAGATGCCTCCAGTTCTTGATTTTGTGTGCGGGTCTGATCACGCTGAAACTGATGCCTTCATTTGAACCGCGGTTCACACGTTCAGCTGATTTGATGGATCCTTCTGTGTATGTGTCAAAGCAACATCGATGCGCTGACTGCCTTGACCAGCGTGAAGCGCTGCAGCAAGGATGCGGTCAGATAGTTCTTCGAATGTGTCGTTCTCGCCATTCATCTTTTGTATGAGAGCCATCGCATCGATTATTGTTGCATTTGACTTGTCAATATTCTCGGCTGGTTCCACAAGACCTTCCATGTGTTTCGCAAGTGCAGCTTTGTTTGTTTCTTCATTGACCCATCAACGTTTGCCAAAGACCATGGTAACGGCCCTAATGGGTGACAAAGGACAAGTTGCATGTCGA
>CM068954.1:50980313-50982813 GCA_035128595.1 Eptatretus atami | reverse complement strand
TGTGAAAATACTTCCCAAGTGGTGACAACGAGCCACAATAGAAAGGGAAAATTGATTCTTTTGTTGGCAAAATTATGCGAGGAAAGTTACGAGGGCTACCTAAGCCAGCTGTTTTTTATATAAGTAGGAACCGGCATTTACTGACCATATGATTGTGTGCTGGGCAGCCATTTGCAAGGCTTGTTGCGCGTGCTCTGGTGGTTACGAAGTTGGCTCGCGAGATGGCTTCCCTGCTTCCTTTGCTCTTTACAATCTCCCTGGCTTTTAAACTCTGCATTCGCTGCTCTCCTAATGTATTAATGCTCTCAAATGAGGCTTGATTGTTTCATGAAAAGACCAATTTGATAATATCCCCTTGTCCTTCACTTCGCTGTAAAGCAGATTACCGCAGTGTGGTTTGCATTAGCAGGTAATAGAAATATTTTGGCCCGTGATTCTTGCCAAGTGCTTCTTTCCATTTCGGCTGCCTTTGGTACGCTATAAAGAAGGGTCCTTTTGTCCTGCATGCAGCTTCAATGTAAAGTTCTTGTTTTGACAATTTTCCTTTTTGCGGCAAAGCTTGTAGCAGTTTGTAGCATTCTCCAATATCTCCCAAGTTGGTGTTTCCCCGTTGAGCCACCAGCTGTGATGAAGCCAATCACACCAGTTGAGGTCCAGCTTCTTGAATAATATTCGTACCCAATTTCAATTGTATATGCACCACAGGGACGACGCACTTCTGCAACTTAGGGAAACTAAATTGTGTTTCAAATATACAATGAGAAATGACAGGATAGTGGTGCCGTGTATTATGAGAAAATGGTAGTGGGAAAAAACAATTTCCACATCAGACATGATGGGTTTCCATCACATTACCAGTGATAATAGGGAAGGAAATTAAGCACTTGCTTACTGTTAATGCACGCACTTGTTGCTTTTAGCGGGTAGAAGAGCGCAGAAAGTTTTTAAAATAGCATTGCTCGCCCCAGTACGTTACTAATTTGTCGTTCCTCAGGCCATTCGATGAACTACCTTTTGAGATAATTTTCCCAAACTCTGGTGGGGTATTTGTAATGAAACGTGCATTTTTCAAACTGGCAGCATAAGTTAGTGACTGATTAAATTGCACTGAGAGAAGGGAATTACTTACTGTATTGTTGCAGATACAGCGTCCCAGTGCCAACTGATACCGTAGGCTGTGCTGTAACGTCACGTGGAATGAACGTTGCAATCCTATTAGCTCGATCGAAGATGGATGTTGTCTTTGTTGCTCGTTATTTTGTCATGCGGAAACAGAAAACACCCGTTGTATATATGTACCTTATGGTAGCACTAGTTTCCAGGGGCGTTATGCAAACTTGCGCGAAACAGAGCAAATTTGACTTTGAACCCTGAAGTATTGTCATTACGGCAGTTTGATGCACAGCTCGTGATGCCTGTTTGAAACCGAAAGTTCAAATCGTTACCTGTTGCGCCGGTGTTCCATCTCCCAATGATTTGCCATGCCTGTCTTTTTTTCATATTCCGTTCTGTATAAGCACACTTCCACTAGTATTTTAAATCTTTAAAAACTTGTACAGTGCTCATCCAAACATGTCCTGTTCCATTATCAATTAAAGTTTGATTATTAAAGGACTCCAATGTGAGCGTTAACATTTCGGAGCATTTCGCTCAATGAGCTCTCGACAAAAAGTCAGTGGATGTGAATAAATTGCAGGGTTGTGACTGTGCAGGATTAAATATTCCGTGCTTTTTGTATGTTGAAGGGTCGTTTGTTTTTAGATTCACTTTTTTTTTTTCCCATCCAGTCAATTGTGGAGTCTGCAAGAGGCCGTTCCACCGGCGCCTATTGAATAATTGATTGGGGGAGAGTCTCCCTGCCTGCGTCAATTGACACCTTATAGCCCGTCCCCCATGGCAGTGCGGAGACAGGGTTTTGCAGGCGTGTCCGTGTCCGTGGCATAATCTTCGTTACCATTTGGAGCTTTTGGTCATCAAATTTTCTCAACAAACTTTATTAGTGAGAATATGAAGAAAAGTGAATTAAATATATATATATGTACATTTTTTGTAAGCTTGTTGTTTTATTCATCAAGTTTAGTTCACAGATTGTGAGCTATTTTTGGGTTCTCAATGTAACAGGCTTTTGGCATGGTGTCAGAGACATCTGTGGACAAGCACTGCCACAACAGTATGCACATTTAGGGAAAAAGCCAAAATTTTACAATTGATGTCAATATAGAAATTAGTTAAATGACCAGTGGGTACAGTTATGCGTTGTCATGAAGCAATTAGCAACAAGTCATCAATGAGGCGAAGGTGAGCATGTTCGTAAAGGCCGAGGTAGATTAGGATGCCCCATTTAATGCAATATATATATATATATGTATATATATGTATATATATATTTATATATGTATATATATGTATATATATTGGATGGTCGTGAGACTCGTTTTTCTCAGGTTTTCCGTCTGTATGTTTGTTTGTATGTAATGGACAGCTCTGGAGGCCAGAGGAG
>CM068954.1:50977025-50980104 GCA_035128595.1 Eptatretus atami | reverse complement strand
CAAAAAATTTCAGCCCGATCCATCAAAAACTGTATGACTAGTATACAATTATATTACGACTAGCCAGCTCCGCGCGAAGTTTCGAAACTGAGGGTTCGTTAGGACGTCAAAAAATCCAGTGTTCACGATGTGATTTATCGAATTTCTTTATATACAATGTTTCTTGTTACATTTTTTGTAGTTCAAATTACCTTCTGAGGTAGTAGCATGTGCAGAAGAGGGTTTTACATTGCAGACGCTGTTTTCTCGCGAGTTGTATTACGCTCTCAGCGGTGACGGTTCTGTCGACGACAGACGTAATAACGTCAGTGAATGACCGATTGATGTCCATGAACGGTCATTACGCCTCTCAACAGTGACGTCAATGTCCCATGCAAACGAATGTAAAAATTAGAAAATCGCCAAAAATTCCCAAACCTGTCCGTCTGGAGCGATCTCACATAGCCAATGCTGTTCATTAGACCACAGACCACCCGCATGCCAAAAGTGGCGACAATCCGTCCGGCAGTTTCAGAGGAGAAACGTCAAAATTGCGCGCAGACGTTAACAGAAATAATATATAGGATATGCTTTCACCCCAACGTTCGCGTTGGGATTCCCTAACGTATGGTTAGGGAATCGAACACAAATGATGAATGGGACAGTTGCTCGTCATGTTTCCTATATGGAACGACGAACGGCAAAAATGCCATCTGATGTGTTCTCTTATCTACATATTTCAAATTTGCCTTAGTCTAGCGACCACCCATTAGTCCTTGAGCCAACCGCCATATTTGAAGTGAATGCTCCGGCGGGGGAGTAATTCTCATTATGATTTTCCATTAGGGCAATATCAGCTTTCAGAAAATGCATGATGGACATCTGAGAATGGGTAGCTTAGTGCCCGGATGGCCGCCATCTTGAAACCACCAGCGCGAAAATGCCCATTTGGTGGGGTACATTGTTGCACGTGTATCTGGAGTTCTATACTAGCTATCGACGTGCGGTTGACGACTAAATATACGTCCGATCTACCGTCTAAATAAAAATAATATGAAGTATTTTGTTATAGATTATGTATAATAAAAACAATTATCGACAAAAATCATATATTTATTACTATTTTTGCATTAAACTTGTATTTTTTTAGTGAAACAACACTGGTATGATTTCAAAATTATGCATTCTGCTACACCGTTCATCTGTCTGCAAAAATAACTAAAAAAATACACAACATATAATTCACTACGATGTGTACAAAAAATCTATGTTAAAGAACCGAAAATTACTTATATTAGGCCGCCGGTGGCATTATCTATTCTGACGATAACTCAAGTTAGGAAAAGTCGTACGGAGATTGATTTGACACCATACGATTTCTAATAAGCAGTCGGAAATTGTTACATAGGGAATCTGCGCTTTGGCGGCCATCTTGGACCATTTTGTTATAGATAAGATATAATAAACTTCAATTTTTGACAACATATCTTATAGTTTAGACATTTTTATCATTTAACATGTCATGTTTTAGTCACATATCACCGTATGATCTTCCGAATTATGCATTTTGCTAAACCGTTTATCTCTTTCTAAAGATTTAAGGTAATTAAGCCTCCATTATAATAGACAACAACAATATGTTATACAATATACAGTGCACACAAAGTTAATCATCAGAGTTGCCATCAGAGATCATTGGCATCCTGAGTCACGATGCATTCCTGCACCATGTGGAGCATCCCTGCAGCTTACACACAACAGTGCACTTCAACCCATTCATATGCAGGAGCAATCTGACGGTCGACACATCCTTCTGCATGTGCATTGAGATGAGATTCAAGACGACATCTGGAGCTGGTAGACCCGACATCCATCGGATTGTGAGCGAACCGCCATCATCGAGTTCCCACCATGTCCTGCTGATGGTGCTGGACGGCTGCGAGGTTTTCAAGCTGCGTCGCCAGAATAGCCGCCTGATAGTTGGCCCTAAGCGTATGCTGCATCAAGGAGTCTTCACATAGTGGCAATTGTCCAGATTCGATCTGGCCCTTCTTTGCACAGAACATGTGATAACGGAGCGAATTAACACCGACGATCTTGGTGTTCTTGGCGTACAGCTGACACGTGAAGGCCTGAATGCTATTGAAGACTTCTGTTGTTACATTCACGAAGATCCCAGATCTGTGAATGCTTGGAGATACAGATCATTCGCTTGCACAAAGCTTCAAAGCCTTTATCTTTCCTTGGCTAGCCAGAGCACTCACAGTTCACACCCGCTCCATGCATGAAGCCCTGGCAATGCAGAGCAAACTCCACACCCCAATACCGCAGCCAACTTTCCAACGTCGATCATTCTGACTCGAACCTTTGTTCCTCGTCTGATGAAGAGCTGACTATCGATGGTTCTGCTCAGATGAAGACTGATCATCAGACGTCGGTGTCATTCTGCCACTAAGATGATCGTCTTGTAGTGGGTAGCGCGTGCTTTGCGTGGAAAACATACGCGTGTCTGCTTCCTCGTGGCTACATTCGAAGTGCTTGCACCAACTTCCACCTGTCGCGCGGTCAGTACCAGACATTTATCACCACAGGTGACATACAGTGTTCTGTTGCCTAGCTTTCCGCGATATCTTTCATGTTTCCACGATTCCGCCAGAAACACAATCAGTTTCTCCTTTGTCTCGCTGCAAGCAAGGAGATGCCTCCAGTTCTTGATTTTTGTGTGCGGGTCTGATCACGCTGAAACTGATGCCTTCATTTGAACCGCGGTTCACACGTTCAGCTGATTTGATGGATCCTTCTGTGTATGTGTCAAAGACAACATCGATGCGCTGACTGCCTTGACCAGCGTGAAGCGCTGCAGCAAGGATGCGGTCAGATAGTTCTTCGAATGTGTCGTTCTCGCCATTCATCTTTTGTATGAGAGCCATCGCATCGATTATTGTGCATTTGACTTGTCAATATTCTCGGCTGGTTCCACAAGACCTTCCATGTGTTTCGCAAGTGCAGCTTTGTTGTTTTCTCATTGACCCATCAACGTTTGCCAAAGACCATTGGTAACGGCCCTAATGGGTGACAAAGGACAAGTTGCATGTCGAGT
>CM068954.1:50964525-50972025 GCA_035128595.1 Eptatretus atami | reverse complement strand
AGAAAGGGAAAATTGATGTCTTTTGTTGGCAAAATTATGGAGGAAAGTTACGAGGCTACTAAGCCAGCTGTTTTTATATAATTGAGGAACGGCATTTACTCGAGCCATTATATTGTGTGCTGGCAGCCATTTGCACTTGTTGCGCGTGGCTGGTGGTTACAAGTTGGCTCGCGAGATGGCTTCCCCTGCTTCCTTTGCTCTTTATACATCTCCCTTGCTTTGTAAACTCTGCTTCGACTGCTCTCCTAATGGTTTTAATGCTCTCAAATGAGGCTGATTGTTTCATGAAAAGACCAATTTGATAATTTCCCCTTGTCTTCACTTCGCTGTAAAGCAGATTACCGCAGTGTGGTTTGCATTAGCAGGTAATAGGATAATTTGGCCCTGATTCTTGCCAAGTGCTTCTTCCATTCGGCTGCCTTTGGTACGCTATAAGAAGGGTCCTTTTTGTCCTGCATTGCAGCTTCAATGTAAAGTTGCTTGTTTTTGACAATTTCCTTTTTTGGGCAAAGCTTGTAGCATTTGTAGCATTCTCAATTCTCCCAAGTTGGGTTTCCCCGTTGAGCTCACCAGCTGTGATGAGCCAATCACCATTTGGAGTCCATGCTTCTTGAATAATATTCGGTACCCAATTTCAATTGTATATGCACCACAGGAGGGACGACCACCTGCACTTAGGGAAACTAAATTGTGTTTCAAATATACAATGAGAAATGACAGATAGTGGTGCTCTGAATATGAGAAATGGTATGGGAAACCAATTTTCACATCAGACATGATGGGTTTCCATCAATTACCAGCTGATAATGGGAAGGAAATTAAGCACTTGCTTCTGTAATGCACGCACTTGTTAGCTTTTAGCGATGGGTAGAGAGCGCAGAAAATGTTTTTAAATGCATTGCTCGGCCCCAGTACGTTACTAATTTGTCGCTTCCTCAAGGCCATTCGATAACTACCTTTTGAGATAATTTTCCCAAACTCTGTGGGGTATTTGGTAATGAAACGTGCATTTCAAAACTGGCAGCATAAGTTAGTGACTGATTAAATTGCACTGAGAGAAGGGAATAATTACTGTATTGTTGCAGATACAGCGTCCAGTGCACGAATCCGTAGGGCTGTGCTGTAACGTCACGTGGAATGAACGTGCATCCTATTAGCTCGATCGAAATGAGTGTTGTCTTTGTTGCTCGTTATTTTGTCATGCGGAAACATGAAAACACCCGTTGTATATAATGTACCTTATGGTAGCACTTGTTCCAGGGGCGTTATGCAACTTGCGAAACAGAGCAAATTTGACTTTGACCTGAAAGTATTGTCATTCCGGCAGTTTGATGAAGCCTCGTGATGCTGTTTGAACCTGAAGTTCAAATCGTACCTGTTGCGCCGGTGTGTCCATCTCCCAATGATTTGCCGGCCTGTCTTTGTTTCATTTCCGTCTGTATAAGCACTTCCACTAGTATTTTAAATGCTTTAAAAACGTACAGTGCTCATCCAAACTGTCCTGTTCATTATCAATAAATTTGATTATTAAAGGACTCCAATGTGGCGGTTAACATTTCGGAGCATTCGCTTCATGAGCTCTCGACAAAGTCAGTGGATGTGAATAATTGCAGGGTTTGTGCAGGTTAAATATTCCGGTGCTTTTTGTTTGAAGGTCGTTGTTTTTAATTCACTTTTTTTTTTTCCCATCCATCAATTTGGAGTCTGCAAGAGCCGTTCCACCCGCCTATTGATAATTGATTGGGGGGAGTCTCCCTGCCTGCTCCAATTTGTACACCTTATTAGCCCGTCCCCCATGCAGTGGGAGACAGGGTTTTGCAGTGCGTGTCCGTGTCCGTGGCATAACTCTTCTACCATTTGAGCTTTTGTCATCAAATTTTCAACAAACTTTATTATGAGAATATGAAGAAAAGTAATTAAATATATATATATGTACATTTTTGTAAGCTGTTGTTTTCATCAAGTTTAGTCACAGATGTGAGCTTATTTTTGGGTTCAATGTAACAGCGTTTTGGCATTGGTGTCAGACATCTGTGACAGCACTGCCACACAGTACACATTTAGGAAACAAATATTTACATTGATGCAAATAGAATAGTTAAATGACAGTGGGTACAGGTTTAATGCGTTGTCAATGAAGCAATTAGCAACAAGTCATCATGAGGCGAAGGTGAGCATGTTTCGTAAAGACCGAGGGTAGATATAGGATCCCGTTTAATCGGGGCACACTGAGTCACCATCTTGAAGTGTGGGGCATAATATAACGGGCTAAGTTACTAAGTGGTTTGGCTTTGAGGGGTGTGTAGTTAAAGCCTGGATGCAAAGTGGAATACAGGAATGTGACTTGTGAGCAGGTGAGTCTCCGTTCCTTCCCAACCTGTAGCCTATATTTCTGGAATTGCCTGGTGAAGACCGACCAAACCTGTCACAAGACAGCATAACATGGGACACTGTGTACAAAAGATGGACAAAATTTTATGACGTAAGAGTTTAACGACATGAGGTCACATGGTGGTGGTCTCCACCATAAGATACGACCTTAAGTGGTCTCCACAAACTTCAAAATGTGTGGTTGGCCGTCATTGCTGCCACTTTATGTCCAGGAAAAAACAATTTATTTCTTCACTTCCTCTCATTATAAAATTGAAGTCATTTTTTTTTTCCTCCCTCTGAGCTGGTTATTGTAAACACAGGCACCAACAACTTTCGGGCATGGTGTTGCATTCAACCACTTGTACAAGTGCTCTCACAAAATATATTGATAAGACAAGGTTGGTATGTTGTTATGCGAGTGTTATGTGAAAACAACAACTTTAAGGTTGTGCTAATTTTGAGCGCACTTTGTTTTTCTTTTTAGGCTACCTCCCACCCCCAATACCTGGGCCACCACCAATGGTGCTTCAAGCAGTGGACAGGTAAAGTAATTTCTCACAGGTACCCAGGTTTCTGTTATATGTTTCGTATTCCTGAAATTATTTCTTATTTGTGACAAGTTTTCACTGGGTGGAGGCAAGTTGTTGAGACATTTGAGGTACAGAGACGAGGTTTGTGAGGAGTTTTGTATTGGTGTATGGTTGGTGAGGTTGGTGAGGTCTTCTGTATTAGCCTATGGATATTCGTTTTTTGAATGTTTTTGGACATTTGGAGTGTGATTGATATCGGATTGGCACACAGACGTTTTCGTGGGAAGGGTTTTTGGATTGCATAAGGATGACTGCTCTCAATGGTTTTGGATTGGTGTAAAGATGCTCAGCCAGTGAGAGGCATTGGCATTATGGATGCTTGGTCGGTGAGCAGTTTTGGCAAACAGATGTCTGTCGGTAGGTCGTCTTGGCATACAGACACTCCGACAGTGAGTCGTTTTGGCATACGGACGCTCGACCAGTGAGCAACTTTGTAGTACAAACGCATGGTCGATTGAGGGATTTTTGGCGTATGTGGATGTATTTTTAGGAGTTTGGGAGAACAGGCATCTGCCGGACCTGATCGGCTGTCTGAGCTCACTTTTATACGGGCTCCAATCTCGGAATACATGCGTACATGTGCTTGCAGGTGTAGCTGACAGTTCATGAGGGGTATTTGTGAACGAATGTTTGGTCCTGGAAGGATTTAGTTTTCATGATTATTTTCAAAGAATACTGTCTTTGTTTTTTTATCACATTTTTGTACCCCTGGGTAATGTTGTCTTTTGAGCACAGTCCATTTTCCTTGTCATGTGTTTTGGCTATCTTTACGTCCAGGAATAATTAAATTGTTGGCGCTTATCACTTGTGCTATTCTTAAATCGAATCATTAGATAATCGAGCATTTTTTGGATGTTATTTTAATTTTACAGATGTTCACCTGCTGTTGTGTCTGGTGTCGTCTTCCTTTCTTGCGAGCTATCTCTTGATTTTTAACCTTGCGAAAACGAATGTTGTCCACACAGCTTTTATCATCACAAACAACAGATCACATTTTCTGCCTTTTTTATATTTTGGTACTATACTGCCCGATTTGGCTATTTCTCTTCCTGGCTTTAATGGATTGAGCTTTCTAATGTCATTACAGATGCTGTACTCCTGCTTTTCAGCAAGACCAACATAATGTTTCACTCGTGACATGTAGCGGGTTAATAGGTCACACCGTAGCTGACAGCTGAAAGATTTGTTTTTATTTGACTAGGCAGATCTTTGTTTGTCTTTCATACACTTATTAATTTATTGCCTCTTTCTTAAACTGCTATATAACTGCATTATTTCATTGGAATGAGAAACATCTGTAATCGTAACAGACTTTTGCATGTCTGTCAGTGTGCTTCCTCCTCCTTCTCCTCCTTCTCATCCTTCTCCTCCTCCTCCTCCTCCTCCTCCTCCTCCTCCTCCAACCCCAGTGTATATAGGACTTATAGGTACCTGTCAAGTTTAGTGTTAGTAAAGTATTAACAGTTTTTCTCATTCCACTATTCTCTCTCCTCATTGCAGTGGTCCACCTCCAGGTTTCCCTCCACGTCCTCCCCCACCTCCATTTGGGTACCCTCCTGTTGGTAAGAATGTCATGGCCATTATACTTTTGTATTTGATCTTCATGTAATGATTGACTCCCTATTAGCCCGTCCCCCGCACAGCGGAAGACGGGGTTTTGCAATCACTTCTGTGTATCTGTGTGTCTGTCCAGGCATTAACTTTTTTTTTTTTTAATCATTTGAGCGTTTGTCATCAAATTTTCAACAAAGCTTTATTTTGAGAATATGAAGAAGGCAAATGAATAATTTTGTTAAAATCATTTTCATTATTACTATTATTAGCCTATTGTTATTCGTCAACCCTTTTTTGCAATTTTTGGCTTTACAGTATTACCTCTGCCACCAAAGGTGAAGGGGGTTATGTTTTCACCCCTTTTTTGTCTGTTTGTTTGTTTGTTTGTGTGCAGGATATCTCAAAGAGTTGTGGACGGATTCAGATGAAATTTTGTGGACAGGTTGGGTGTGTGACAAGGACGAGCTGATTAGATTTTGGTGAAGATCTGGATCCGGATCCGGCTACTATAATTTTTATTAATGATTCTTCACCATTGGGAGATGGAGCCAAAAATGATAGAAAGCACGATATCTCAAAAAGTTGTGCATGGATTCGGACGAAACTTGCTGGACATGCTGGGTGTGTGTGATAAGGAAGAATTGCTTCAATTTTGGTGAAGATCCGAATCCAGATCCAGATCTGATAAGTTTTTTAAATGATTCTTCATCATTGAGAGATAGGGCTAAATCAATATATAACAGAATACCTCAAAAAGTTGTGGATATATTCAGACGAAACTTGGTGGATAGGTTGGCTGTGTGGCCAAGGACGAATTGATTTGATTTTGGTGAAGATCTGAATCTGGATCCTGATACGAGAATTATAAAAAAATTTTTAAGTGATTCTTCACCATTGAGAGATAGAGCCAAAAACTAATATATATATATATATATAATATAATGTTATATATATATATATATATATATATAGTATGATATTTGAAAATATATTGTGCCGGATGTTCTTGTGGATCAGGCATTGCGTGGCAGAGAGTGCCCTTCTAGTTATTTTTTTGAACATTTATTTTTTCTCAGCAAACACTTGTCCGATTGACACAAAATTTTCAGGGTCGGGGTGACCCCCACCCCCCAAATTGGAGAATATTTTAATGGTAATTGTGACATCATTGGTCATGTGGTATGGCAGCCATCTTGGATTAAACGCAAAAAATTAAAACATTATATGTCTGAAACCGCTGATTGGAAAAATTTGAAACTTGGCACATCTCATTTTACTCCGAATGGGGAAAAAGGATTGTAAAGATGACATCATCGGTGAAGTGGTAGACCAGCCATGAATGTTTGTCGGCATGGAACTCCGAGGGAAAAACATCATCAGCAAAAGGCCACAGTGGGCGGAAGCGTATACTCCAGGATCATGATATCCATGCACTAATTTGAAGTGCAAGGCAAAGTAGGCGTGCAACTGCAGATCAATTGACTCAATTTCAACTGGGGCACGAGCAGCCAGTTTGATAAAAAAAAATGGTCTGCAGAGAACTCCACAGAGCGTGATACCATAGTGGGGTTGCAGTGCACAAACCACTCATCACACCGAGCAATGCACGTTTGCGAGTCCAGTGGTGCAAAGAACACATGCAATGAACTACCGAGCAGTGGAGAGATGTGATATGGTCAGATGAATCATCCTTCACCATGTGTCTCAACAAACGGACGAGTGCACGTGTGGCGCCAACCTAAAGAACTGTACAACCCTGAGTGCTTGGTTCTAATAGTGAAGGGTTCTGGTGGTTCTGTAATGTTGTGGGGCACATTTACCTAGCATGGCTTGGGTGTAGTCATTCCCTTAGAAGGCAAGGTCAATGCCAATCGCTACTTCATGGTACTGAGTTATCATGATCACCCCATGTTGCAGCATTTCTTTCCTGGCGGGAGGGGTGTCTTCCAGGATGGCAATGCCCGTTCCACAGAGCATGTGTGGCCACCCAATTGTTTGATGAGCATGACACTGATGTTATCCATATTTCATGGCCTTCTCAATCACCAGATCTGAACCAAATTGAGCATTTATGGGATATTCTGGAATGACGCCTGAGACAGCGTTTTTTTACCTCCATCAAACAGGTGTTAGTTGATTGGCTTTCTCGTGGAAGAATGGTGCCGTATCCCTCCTGTATAATTCCAAATGGTGGTGGACTCTATGCCACGGTGCATACAGGCTGTACTGGGCACATGTGGTGGCCCAACACCCTATTAAGTGACTTTACATTGGTGTTTCCATTTTTTTTTTTGTACATTACCTGTACATCTATTGGACGACCACAATTAAGCACATATTTAGAGATGAACATTTTATCTATCAAGCTGCAAAACATTGAACAGAAAATATCAATAAATTTGAACATGTTATTGTAATGCTTTTGGGCAGACAATATTGAATGTTTTTCCATTAAGACCCAGAACATGTAAATTGTTTGGTGTTCCAACTCCAGAGCAGTCCACGTATCGTTGACCATGTGGAAAAGATATTTGAAATCTGTTTGGTTGTCAGACAATTGGAACGCATTCTCTAAACAACTATACAGGTATACGGATCAAAATCTTTTTTTTTTTTTAATTTTCACAATTTGGTGGAAATTTTTTTAAGAGTAAATTCATTAAAATATTATTAGAATAAAATACTACACATTGGAGTCTGGTCGTCTTATTTTTCCTGTGCAGCACAAGGCTGCAAGTAGCATCATTGACTGTGTGTGTGGCAGTGCTGCTGATGCCATGCTCCTGTAGGTCAGAGCAGGAATTTGGAATTTGGCCAGGATGCCGGGGATAGCTCCACTGCTCGTTGCGAAGGACACCGCAAATGGATCTTTAATGTCCACAAAGTAATTTTGGCAGATGTGATGCCCAGTTTAATGTCCAACTAAGGGGCGGGCACGCACATTGATGAACCACCCTCAGGGGCAAGTCCAGGAATTGGGTGG
>CM068954.1:50919551-50956848 GCA_035128595.1 Eptatretus atami | reverse complement strand
TCATGAGCGAACTGAGCACTCCGGCGTGTAGACCTGCAGTTCTGGATCATCCTCCAGCGCACCGTCAACGAGCGACATGCGTCAATCTCCTTTGCCACACCGCCAGCGTTGGAATACCAAGTCCAGTGTTGAGCTTGTGGGCACTGAAACCATGACCAGCCACCCTAAGTCCATGACTTCTTGCAAAGTCAAGGAACTTAGTGCTATTCTGGTTCATAGTTCCTGACCATGGGACCAACACATGTCTCATAACCTCCCTATCAGTTCCAGTCGATGCATTGAAATCCCCCAAGACTAGAAGTGTATCTCGTCTGGGGCACTGATCAACCACCAGACTTGAGCGTGGCGTAGAATGCATCCTCACGGTGAGGTCACTCGCCTCAGTCGGAGCATAAACAGAGACCAGGAAATGACACCTAAGGAGTGACGAATCCTTAATCTCATAAATACGCTCGTTGACCGGTGTACCTCAATTATAATTGGGTCAGCTTATTGAAAACAGCTACAGCAACTCCTTGAGTATGGTAACCATCAGAGTGACCAGACCAATAGTAGGTGTAACCACCACCATTATCTTGCCGCAATCCGGTCTCCGAACCTCAGAGAGAGCTGCAATACCGATGTCCAAACGCTTGAGCTCAAATGATAAAAGAGACAGGTGATCATCCTCTCTTTGGGATAGGACATTCCAAGCACCCACCCGAAGGGACCGCCTCAGGATAACCCAGGAGACCGCCGTCTGGTGGACCACACCTCAGCACCACTCCGACACACTGTCCCGCAATCTGACCCGGGAATGTTACCCCGTGGTTTCCCTCCTTCATCAAAGATTGGGGTCCCGAAGGCTTTGCCCCAATCCCATCATCTGGTGAGCTGCCCTGCGAAGGAAGCTGCACAGGAGGTACTCCAGGAGTGGGTTTTCAGATTTTTTTGCGTTTTGTGTTTTGCGGAATGAGGGTTACGGTGGCCGGAGTGGAAATCCTGACACCAACCTCCTAATAAAAAAGTAACCCAACTGCAGGAGGACGTCCGCAGACACAGTTGGGCACAAGATATGGATGGCTGTTGGCTCACAAGGAGCTCCTCCACCCTTTGACAGTTTTGTTTTTAATCCTGCTGGGTGTCCATATCCAAATACCCTCCTCACCAAAAAATCTGGTGGGGGAGATGTTTAGTCGCCGACAACCCGACTATGAAACAGGTTAGTACAGGTTTACATTGGTACCTGTAGCAGGTCACAGATCTAACCTGACCTGACTGGTCATTTGGCAATTTGGCTGTTGTGCTGTGTGACTGACTGTATCTTGTCTTCTTGTCATGGTTTGTGCCATTTGACCCTTGCCTGCAGCAATATGCGTGGGTCCTCTTGGATTCAGAGGTTATAGGGCATGACTCCCAATTTTCTTGCAGTACTATTTCTCTCTCCCATATGTTGTCGCCTTCTCACTGCCATTGGGGTTTTCTGTGCTAGTTTGTATTAATTTATCGTTCTTGTTGTTCCCACTGATGGTAACGAGGGAATTTTTTGTAAAAGCAGTGGAAGAGATTGGGGAGGATGGGACAGGATGGAATGAAAAGGCCAGTAAGACTTTGTAAGCATCTAATGATGAACCTTCGAGTGTTCCAAGTCCATTTATTAAGGCCCGTGGAGATGCCTTTTGTAGCTGGTTGTATTTGTCCATTAACGATGAATTTTGTTGTGAACTGGTCAGTATTTCCATTTTCAATCTGGTTCTGACTGCTGGTCATTTTTATACACACAGAATGCACGTGAGAGTCCAAAGGATTGTTCTGACAAACAGTTTATTTGAGAACCATATGGAATACTTGCATCTGCGGAGGTTTCCCATGTCGTGTATCTGTTCCCACGTCTTCTGTGAACCTACTTGCTACCCGGTCCTGTTGTGTAGTTTTCAATCTTACATTTGTCTCGGCCTTGACTAGGCCGCGTGCTCTCGATCTTTGGACTCGCTCATTCTCTCTGTCTTCTTTTGTATTTCCTTACCTTCCATCATCATCATCATCATCATCATCATCATCATCATCAATCATCATCATCATCATCATCATCATCATTCATCATCATCATCATCATCATCATCATCATCATCATTCATCTCATCATCATCATCATCATCATCTGTTTGTTCATTCCCTTGCTTGCTGCATCACTTGCCGCCACACTGCCCCACCGTCCTTTGTTGCCATTTTGCCCTCTATCACCTTGCATAGTTTATCTTTCTAACGACGTAGATCGCTGGTAGATAAATGAGGTTTTGCTTAGCACTTTGGTAGTATGATAAGAAGAGCAACGGGTTTTTTTTTTCGAGTTGGGGGGGCCTTTGAATTTTATTTTTTATTTTTTTATTCTTGTTCATTTTCCGGACGATTGCTTGAGCTATGACTACAGTTTATATGCTTTGACCCGCTGGCAGCTGGGCCACTATGACGAGTCGTTTATGGACGAATTAGAAATCGATTCTATCCTCGATCGGTACATTCTGCTTGACATTTCACCGTGATCAACTTTTGCTCACAAACCTTGCGTCGTCACTGCCTGTATTCGCTGGGCTCGATTTTTGGAAGGTTCGTTTGCTTTTTTCTGCCAAAAAGCCCTTCATAAATCTTGTAATGTGCATTGCTTCCTGCTGGCTGGTGAACTACACCTCCCTTGAGACGCGTGGTGTTTTCAATCCGTTTGTTTTAACCTTTTCTTTGCATTAACTCCTTCCTTTCTGACAGACTTTGTCTGCTTCATGTACTTTTGTATCATTTGTGAACCAGGTAAATGATGTATGCAAGGTAGTTCAAAAAATGCTGCAAGAGTCCACATTGTGATTCATGTTCATGTCAGAAATGTACGACATCCCTTTTAATGTCGGAGCAAACTGCAAAATATAAACTTTGAGAACAGAATGAGGAACTAGTCTTGCTCATGAAGGCGAGTCACCTCCACCACCGAAGGTGGACGGGGGTTTTCTAGTCACCCCGTTTCTCTGACTGTCTGTCTGTCTTTCTTCTGTCTGTTGTCTGCTAGCAGGATATCTCAAAAAGTTATGAGCGGATTGGGCGAAAACCAGGGGATAGGTTGTGTTTTTGACAAAAACAAACTGATGAGATTTTTGGTTCAGGTCCGGATGCAGATCCGGCCTATCGGTGGGATACAAAACGTAAACTGTTCAGCCCGGCAGAGGTATGTCGCTCTACGAGTGCCGTTCTAGTTTTGATGTGCGTCGGTGGACAGTGTAGAACAATGGATGGAATCGACAAGACAATTGATCGAGGAACGCATGAGCCGCCCGAGGAAGGAAGGAGCGGCAGACATTCAGGCGTTAACCTTTTTCCAGAGCGAAAGGGTTAACCCTTACTTAATCTATTGACTTTCATAGAAGCCAGGGCTAATGTTTAACTTTAAAGAAAATTATGCAAGTATATAGTGAATTGGTACATCTGATTTTAGAATATCACATTTGCACGAGCAAAAGCCCAGAAGAAAGTTCCATAGACCAGTCGAAATTGGAACTGCTTGGCTTGTATAATAATCGTTTTCACTGACAACCGTTGCCTTGTCGTTTCGCTGCCGTTCTCACTGGTACCGTTTAGGAACCCACGTAATTTTAAAGCGTGTGGACGCCCGTGTGGCGTTTAAAGCATACTCATGTCCCCCATTAACGGTGCAAATGGCTTTGGGGGCTCTGGGTGGCTACAAGACTGACCTTTTAACCTTGTGGCTGTCCAAATACTTTTTGGAGGAGGAGATGACTTTCGTTTTTCTCCATGGCTTTGTCTGCGATGATTGCAAGATGATTTGTTTTTGTATTTTTAATCACAGTTTTGCCAACATCCTTTGTTTTATTTTATTTTAGCCAGTCCTTGTAAAATCGACAATAAAATAAAATAAAATGCTTTGTGGGCAATTATTGACCGTTGTCGGTTTGTGGAGGTAATTTATTTAATTTTACTTTTTAAGTAAAAAATTTTAATTTTACCGGAAGATCTTGAAAGTGGAGCGAAGCGGCAAAGAAACAATAATGGGTCGACAGAAAAATGGACGAAAGGAAAGCGGATGGATGACAATCCGTGACCGTGCATGCTCACAGCACGAGAGGAGTTGCTGCACATGAAAGTGAGACATGGTCTCAGCGAGTAAAAGTGGTATTGCTCAGTGAGAACTAGGCATTGATAAGCCATGTGATTACTCGTGTACCGATGAGCATGCAGCAGGGGCGGCAACAGCACAATCTGGCAGATTACATCTCTCTGTCCTTGCCGTTCATTATTCCATATTCAGAAAAGTATTGTCATTGCATAAGATCCATTTGGCTCTTCATCCTCTTAAAGGAAGTATGATCATTTTTAATTTGCTTGGTGTCTTGAGTGTTTTCTTCACTGCTTTGTGATCCAAAGTTCAAATACACTTTTGACTTTAGTCCACCATGTTTTGTCGTGCCGTCTACTGACGTCGTCGTCCTAAATATGCCGTGAATCCATTTCTTAAAGACTTAAACGTTCATACTAAAATACGAAATTGTCGTCTGTGGTCTGTTGCTGTCTGTCTGTCTGCTTCTGTCTGTCTGTCTGTCTGTCTCTGTTTTTTTGACATGATACATTCGTCATTACTTATCCAATCTCAATCAAACTTGACAGGAGGACTAAGGTCACACGTTGGAGTTTGTAGCAACTTTTATTTTTCCTCCACCCCCTCTCCCAAGGGGTTTTTCTTCCATGGACGAACGCCATGTTAACGTGTCTAAATAGCTTATCATGGTGTTTCATGGGGCAAGCCTACCAGAAGTAAAAAAAATATGATAAATCACAACACTCATGATTACCGTTTTCAATAGTTGTTACTGCTGTTAACACAAAACTGAAAGAAATTTGAGGGAATCCTGACATCCTTGAGGCATTCTATGCTTATCTCGTCCATTCACAGATTAAAGGACGTGAGCCTCGATCTACTGTAGTCGATATACCCAGAGAGGATGATAAACATGACCCTTCCTGCCGCTCCCCTAAGGAGTGCGTGTAATACTGTATAAAAATGAGGCTCCTCGACGTGCTAATTGTTATCCCTCTCCTGCTCTCTTTAACCTGGCAGCGATGAAGACAGGTTTCGTTTCCAAGAGCGGCGCCGAGTTCCTCGAGAACATGAACGCAGCTACGAGCGAGACCGTGAGCGCAGCAGTTACGAGCGCGAGCGGCATCATGGCAGCGCGAACGCAGTCGGCCTGAGCCAGAGACCGCAGCACCGTGAGCGGCGGCATCGAGAGAAGGACGATGGCTCTGTGTCTGGTAACAGCAGCAGTGGCCGGCACAAATCATCACGACGGTAAGAGGGTACTTTCTGTTCTTCGCAGTTATTTCCACAACCTGATTTTTTACATAAATACATATAGTGTTTGGTAACCACGATCGTGTTTCACAACTACTCTGATAAAACACTTACATCCGTTCAAATATTTGATTCAATGACAACCGTCAGATCATGAACTATCTGGTATTTTTATCTGCATGACCCTAAGTATGCCCATTGGCCTGGCGTCTCACCAATTGTTTTTCTCACTTGCAGCATCTTGCCTTTTGTGCGATTCTTGTGTCCCACTACTGTCCAAACCTCAGCTTGTAATATCCCATTGTTACTGCAATTCTGCTTCTAAAGCAATGCCACCCAACTGGTAAATGAACGATTTACAGGGAGCTGTACCTTTATGAATCGCAATGAAAAGGAAAAACAACTTTTAAGCAAGTCTGCGTGTCGTAGGAATAAACTGCACTGCAATCTCCGAGGGGGCTTCAACTTGGACTTTGTTATTGTAGAAAAGTGTTTTTAAAAAAAGTTTTTTACTGATCATGTTTGAACGCTGAAGTTTTAAGCAATAATATTGTCTACCCCAAGCAAGTTGTACAGAAATGACAGCAACGTTGGTCAAAGCTTTCTGGACAAAACCAACATTGCGGATAGTGAAGTCACTTGCTCGAAGAGGTTATCATCAGGTTCCTAAGCCTGGTGTTGGCTTCACGGTTTAAGGTGGCTGGCTTGAAGGAGAGCCCAAACGCTCAAACCACCTCAACGCTAATCAACCCTTGACACCCGAACAAAATAATACAATATGATGCGTCTTTTTTCGATCTGTGATTTATAAAATAAGTAATTTTGTTATTAAAGTCACATGTTCTTCTTCATGCTGAGCCGTGACGTCACACTCAGAAGTCGACCGCCATACTTGCACTGTCTACGGGTTACGGCGCGGTACGATTTCACTCCTCGAATAATTCTCGATTTTCCACAAATATTCCGAGTCGACAATATTCCTAGTTTTTTTATTTTTATTTTGACAACACTGAGCATTAGGAAAGGGTCATTTGCAAAGCACAATGTACACATCAAGAACAATATAAACTTAACTATAACACACCGCACAGCACCTCACGGACCTGTCGCCTCATGGAACCCATGCAGTGAATACCACGGAAGAGGAGCATGAGGGACTGCTCAAAGAAGCAGTGTGAAACAGCACTCAAATTCTCCCTCTGTTTACCAAAATTCACTTTCTTTCTTGAGCAAGATCAAATGGCTGCCATCTACAATAATAGGATGTTGCTGAAAAGCATTGCAGGTGCAACGTGGAATGCTTAAGGAACAAGGTCATCCTCCATCTCTACCATGATCTTTTTCAACCCCAATCGACTACCACCAACCCATCCCCTTTTAACTTGCACGTTACAATGCTTCCTTCTCATTGCCTCTATCTCCATCATGTCACTCATCCTCTGGCTTGTTGCATCCCCATATTGTCCCACTCCCCCACTTGAAAGTGTATTGCTTTCTCTCCTCTGACACCTCGCTCTTTCATGCACTGAGATTTTGTATAAAGGTTAAACATATTAAATGAATAAGATTCTTTTTTCAAAAATATCAAGAGAAGTTGAAAGCAAAGCTGAGCACCAGGCATAGATTATGTGGTCAGTAACGCTGAGCCAATTCAGAACATAGGGCAGGAATTACTGGACGCGCATACTTAAGGGTGTTCTGAAGAATTTTCAACGAGATTCCAGTGTATTTGAGTCGAGGAGTCAAGGGCAAAGAAGACTGGGAGGGGACATCTGTTTTTACATATGTTATGGCTGCGGGGTTAAGGGGGAGGGATTTTTATATATTTTTTTAATTTTAATTTACACTTGCATACATATTGAGGCTTGTGGAAATGCAGCATTGCAGATGGGACAGAGGTAATGGATCAGCAGACAAATTGGGCAAAGGCAAAACCAGGATGACAACAAACTGATACACACAGCACAGGAGGGTGAGAACAGGGACAGAGTGAACATTGGGGAGAACGAGTATATTCAATCTCGGTCGTGGAAATGGGAGACACCACGAGGTGGCGGTTGGCATTGAATCCTCCACAAACACAAAAAAGTGGGGTATGAAAGCATGGAGGTGAGCATTCAGTTTCGATTTTGGAGAGGGTAACAAGGAAAGGGTTTCTCGGTTGATTGCTAATTAACTAATTAATTCACTCCATTCAATTAATTAATTAACATAAAATTAACAACATTGCTAATTAACAAGGCCAACCTCAGTGCAAATCGAGCACTTATACCTTTACTAAACCAACAAAAACCTCTCCCAAACATAAATTCAAGCACTTAACTAATATTGTCAAACGAAGCACAAATGCAGTGCTTACCCCTTCACCAATCAAAGTAGTCATGTTGATCATACTAACCCGATTTGGATTGTCACTGCTTGATAATATTGTTCTCACCATCGGTGCACTCACCACATTCATTTAGCAATGAATGATATGATAGAGAAATTGTGGAGTGAAGGTGTTGTGCCGGACACGAGACTGAACTGTACCTGTTTGTTGTTTTTCGTTTGGCTTCATCTTTCCGGATGGACATGATGGCTGTGCTCGTAAACATCCACCCATCTCAGCAATTATAGCAAAGGAGAAGCAAGATGAGTTTAACTGGCGGTGGAGGCCACACTTTGCCCTAAGTGCAGTTCATTTGTATGGAGCCAAAAGTAAACCCAAATTCACATCCTATTTCACCACCTTGGCCTGTAAGTGCGCCAATTTAGACTTTCCACTTGGCTTTTCATTGAAAAAGTGAGCACATATGAATGTCACGTGCAGCCGATTTTCCCCAAAATATTCTCGTTGCACAACAAAATGCTTTTAACTTTTATGGAACCCGCTCAACTCCTCCTGTCAGTGTTCCAAATTAGTCTCATTATTTCAGCAAATTCCATACACATGGCGACAATCTTAAACTGGAAGGGCACTCGGTTAGACGCATACCTCCACCACGTAATGGCTGATCCACGACACATGTCGGCCCAATACATTTTTGAAATAATCATGCTTATACAGCACTACATCGTTTTTGGCGGCATCTCTCAATGGTGAAGAATCGCTTTAAAATTAAATAATTCTCGTATCCAGATCCAGATTCAGATCTTCACCGAAATTGAATCAATTCTTCCTTGTCACACACCCAACCTTCCACCTAAGCTTCATCCGAATCCATCCACACTTTTGAGATATCGTGCTTTATAGTCATATTTTGGCCCTATCCCTCAATGGTGAAGAATCACTAAAAAAATTATTAGTAGCCGGATCCGGATCTTCACCAAAATCTAAATCAGTTCGTCATGTCACACACCGAACCTGTCCACAAATTTCATCCGAATCCGTCCACAACTTTTTGAGATATCGTCTTTATATCATATTTGGCCCTATCCTCATGGTGAGAATCACTAAAAAAATATCAGTAGCCAGATCCGGATCTTCACCAAAATCTAATCAGTTCGTCATTGTCACACACCGAACCTGTCCACAAAATTTCATCCGGATCCGTTCACAACTTTTTCAGATATCGTGATATATATTAGTTTCGCACGATTTCTCAATGGTGAAGAATCACTTAAAAAATTATCAGATCCAAATATGGATCCGGATTTGGATATTCACCAAATTGAATCAATTCTTCCTTTCACACACACACAACCTGTCCACAAAATTTCATCAGTATCCTCCACGAACTTTGTGAGATATCCTGTACACAAACAGACAGAAAGGGGTGAAAACATAACCTCCTTTACCTTTGGTGGCGGAGGGTAATAATGGGATGTGCTGAAAGTGCAGAAACGTTGAGGGAATTCTGGGCCATTGGACAGGGAAGTAAGTTTGGGAAAGGACTCTCGTGGAAAAGTTTCTGGTTACCCTTTATTGGCCCAAATATGTGTGTGGGGCTGTGCCCAAGAGATGCAATTCCAAGATGAATAGCACAATTTCGGATGATCTCATCCGCTTTCGTCGATTGTTACCTGAACTGTTAAACGTCTCCTGTGTGTCAGTTCACATGTCTACTTTGTCTGGAGTGTGACTGCTGATCAATGCCACACGCCACCTGCACAACTATTTTTACCGGTTCACTTTTGCCACTTGCTCTCAATTCCGTTCCTTCCTTTATTCCCCATATATGCAAAGAAGCTTGTGCTTCTCACAACCTGGCACACTCTTGTTTACTTCAGGCCATTGAACGATGGCTCATTCCCTCTTCTACTTCACCTGTTATGTAACAATTCCACCTTCTGTCCTTTCCCTCTGCCATTCCTGATGGTTTGCTACCAAACGCTAACCTCTGTCCTGTCATGCTTATACAGCTTTGCTTTTCTCTCAGGCTTTCGATGACTTGTTTCTTCACTGTGGCGATTATGTATTGCTTGCTTTTCTTGGTATTGGAACGGAACCCCCATTTTACCTGAATGCATGCACACATCTGTTCATCCCCCATGCCCATTTACCCTGCCTCTTTTCCTCTTCAGACCATGCTTTCCTGTCCATGTCCTGTATTCCCAGTCTCTTTAGCTCTCATTCCTCCACCATTCTAAACGTACTGCTCTCTAATATTAGAGGAGTTGTTTCTTGTCATAGATCTGTCTCTCCCATGTAGGTTAGTGCTCTTACTCCAGACATCGTATGCTGAACAGAAATGTTCCTTTTTGCAGATGGTCCTAGCTCCTGTCTCTCGACCTGACTCTTTTACACTTTAACAGGTCTGACACCTGTCCCAGCGATGGTTCTTTTTTCATATTAATAACTTCAGATTATAAGAGCTTCATTTTCACAGCTATAGCTCGAGAATAACTCCTCCTAACTCCCTGAAATGCCTTTGCCTTCACATTCCTCTGCGCAAACATCTAATGCTATTTCTGCCGTGGTGCATCATTCACCTCACCGTGATGACTCTATGTCGCACATTTTCCCGACCGTATGACCAATTTTGTAACCATCCACTCCATCTCTTCTTTGTGTTGTGATTTCAACTAACCACCCTGCAATTGGTCAGGGCATTGCTGTGAAGGCCTTCTGTGAGTCTGCGGATTTGATCTAATTGGTGACATTCTCAGTCTGGATGTCTGAAAAGGTCCTTTCCAGTAATGAATAATAGAATTATTCATGGCTGGCTTTCTCTCCAACGTTCCTGTTTTTATTCTGCCCCACTTGACTCCTCTGACAATGTTTCTTGAGAAAAATACAACCTCTCTAGCTGTAGTTCGAGTTGCTAGTTCAGTGCAGAGAAGTCTGGCAACTGCTCATAACTGGCAAGGATTGAAATCTGACTTTGTCTCAAAAATGGCTGCATCTGACATGAGCGCCGCGGGGAGTGATGTAAGGGCCACATCGGCCATTTTTGGAGTAATGCCATATAGCACTATTTTAACCTTTACCCTATCATCCGAGCCTATCATCATGATATCATTAAAAAATGTCGCTTACATCACTCCTCCTCGCCGGGCCCTCATATTCACTCCACCTAGGAGTGCTTCACAAAAGCCTGATTTCTTTCCTGCACAGGTTTATTCTCTCTCCTCCACAGCTCTCCAATCTATCCTGCAGTCCTGGTATACAGAATCTTGTGGCAAGGCATTTGCTCTCAAAATTGCTTTCTCAACATAAAAAAAGTGAACCAGGCCGATGGCAATCTCAGAAGGTTTGCGCGCAATTCTCTGTCCGTCTCTCAGGCAAACCAGAAACAAGCTAATATGAAAGCTGAACTCTCCAACCTGTCTCCCCTTACCACAAAACATTTAAATTGCAGGCTATGCTTGTTGATAAGGCAGAATGTCTGAATTTTTATTCTCCTCCAAAGTTGTGTACTAACCCATTCCTCTTTGTGTCACTCGTCCCCACCTCCACTCCCCCTGTTTCAACTGCTCCTGGACATGAGTTTTTAACCTGAGACCGGTAGAGAAAATTCTGACATCCGAGACTCTTCTTTGAGCACTCCCAGATGCACAAGTACCCATATTCTCAATCCTGCCCTGCTGCTCTGACTAACTTATATCTGTGTGCTTTTTTTTCAGCTTGTCCTTATATCTTAGACTGCCTTCAATCTTCTGGAAGACAGCAGGTATCACTCCCATCCACAAGAAAGGAGTCAATATAGTGTCGCGTGACAGCCCCCATGTCAACTGCTTTGACCACACCTCCACTGCAGCTGGTCTAGAGACTGAATACACCAGAGAATTACTCCGTAAATACTGTGCTTCAGCAATTTGGTCACGCAACATATCGAGCGTAGTAGTGTCAAAATTTAACTTGAGCATGTCTAAACATGCTTGTATTTTCCTTTTACTTATTTCCCCTCCAGGATACTCAATAAAGCCGCCGAACGGCTTGCATGAGGATGGCAGAAATGAACATGCACACAGGCCTTAGAAATAAAAATAAGCACTTTAATGAGGACAACACAAACGAATAGTAAAATATCAGATGGAGACAATGAATAAATAATCACAACACTTAAACAGGGAAAGAAACTAAAGCTCCATGAAAGGGCACCACACATTGAGAAAAACACACAATAACTGGATGCGTCCAGGCGCCATGGTCAAAGAAAGACCAACAATGCCATCCAGCCCCTTGAGCCCAGCGTTAAAGCCACGTCCTGACTCTCTCTCGCCCTTCTCTTGTGGCAAGTCTCCGCCTGGCCACAACAGGCAATCAAACACCTGATGCCCCACCAATCACGAACAGGGAGTGGTCCAAGCCCACTCCCCAACAGCTTTAGGGAGGAGCCTTCTCCCTTCATGAGTGGGAGGGAACACACTGCATCACCCTTCCTCACTCATCCAGCTTTCCTCAGTTCAACATAAAAGACATGCGGCAGGACATTATTAACCCTTTCTAGCCACTAATCGTT
Organism: Eptatretus atami; assembly: GCA_035128595.1. Lineage (NCBI taxonomy): Eukaryota > Metazoa > Chordata > Myxini > Myxiniformes > Myxinidae > Eptatretus > Eptatretus atami. The sequence goes on along the minus strand of CM068954.1, from coordinate 50,944,629 downwards.
AGAACCCATCTTTCAGAGCACATGAACAACTGAATGACTTATCCGTATCCACATGGCCTTATATAGGTTAAAAGTCTATTATCTACACAAAACACAAATGAGGGGACTGTACCTTAATTCTAATAGCTGTAACCCTCTCCTTCTCCACCTCTCCCCACATCCCATAAATGTAACAATTGATCCACTCAGCTGCAGGCTGGAGCTTGCTTGCTCCAGAAGTGAGAAGCACCATCGATTACATAATTTACACCCAAGATTTTTCTTTTCTCTCTTGAATGGCTGAATCAGTTTACACTCTCTGCAGCTCAATCAATTTTTGCTAATGGACATGCTGCTGCCTTCTCTCTCAACATGGGTGAAGCCCTAAAGTCTAAACAAGAGGTCAGGGCTCTATCCTGTGTATACCATGGTCATTTGACACTATCTGCTTTAGTCGCCAAGCTTATGCCTTTGGCATACGAGCGTACTTCACTTCCTGGCTTGCGACTGTGTCCATGCATGCAATCAGGGTAGAGCTTTCAATGCCATCTTCAGCCTCTCCTCCATTGAAGACTGGAGTGCCGAGTGTAGCTATTTGGGCCTGGCTTTGTTTCTCATCTACATTGGCGACTCTGATGACCTCGAAAACGCTTTCACTTTGCAAATATTTTTGTGTAAAGTACAACAGTCCACAGATGGACACGTCTCAGCTTCCTCATAACTGGCAAGGATTGAAATCTGACTCGTCTCAAAAATGACTGCATCTGATATTAACTCCACCTCGAGTGCTAACTCCACAGGATCAGGTGTAACCAGGCAAATCTCATATCTTCACTTGATTCTCTCGGATTGTCCAGAGAACATAATAATTTACTTTTTTGATCAGCCACTGGAAGAAGTTCATTGAATCCATCTCCTGGACTCATCAGCCACTAACCTTCTTGGAAGACTATAATCAAAGCTGGCCTTTAAAGCCATCCACAGGCTGTGAATATCCTGCATTAGCCAAATCTGTCCTTCCTTAGTAAATATGAACTCTGTCCCTACAAGGCCTTTTTGTTCCTCCTAATCTGGGTGGAATACTGTCTCTGTTAATTGGGGAGGGGGGGTGCTCCGCTTCACAGAATGCTGTGTAATCAAGGCACTAATCATCATTGACATATTTCTTGAAGAATTGGAGGCCAGGGCCTGTCGCTTTTCTCATCACAGACAGGTCATGGCTGATTTTTGTCCCACTAATATTCTGGTATTGCTCTTTCAGACCCCTCCCAACCCATCTCTTTCAAACTCCCCCACCTCCCCCCTCCTCCCATTCTCTTCAAGACACTTCTTCCAGTAGCCTTCTTATTCTCTTTAAAACAAATCCAGGCTTGCTATTTTACTCCACACCTTGTTCACCCTTTGTCCCATCTGTAAACTGCCTCCCTGAGTTAATACAATCCCCACTCTTCCTACAGGTCTTCAAAGTGGGCAGTTCACCACGATCTCATGTCATCTTCATCCCTACCCCATGATCTTTTTCTATCCCCATTAACTCTCCTCAATACCATTCTTTTTCTTGTAGTTACTGTCTTTATATGTTTTCTATTCTTTCCCATTCATTTATCCACCAACTTATTGGATCCAGTGTTTCCCACCATCGGCTGTCATGTTACCCATTGATAACCACCACTCTGTCTTTCATGATTGAGATTTGTATGGTTAAAATAGAAGTTCTGTGGAATGTTTATTCTCACGATCCTCCAAAATGGCTTTCCATGTCTCTCCAGAGTCTATCGGCATAATTATTCTTTCAGTTATTTTTTTTTTTTTTAATTATTTGATGATGTTCAGTTTGTGTACCATGCATAATATTGTCGTCCTGAGTTCCTGGAGGCTCCAAGCGGAGCATAATGTATACCGGTAGTCAAAGTGGCATTATCAACGGTCGTGGTTTTCATTGCCATACAGCCAAATGCTATTCAGGATAACGGAGTATACTGGAATGCCATTTAGGCAAATAAATAGCTCTACCTTAAAAAAGGGTCCTTAGGTGAGTGGTATTTGATTTGTGGAGAATGCATCGACATCAGTCCCAATTCAAATTGCACGATTTGGATTAGTGCGTAGTTGAATTGGTGAGTCAGCTGTAGACAGGTTGGCGGATGGCCGAGACCTAGACCTAGAGACGCACACTCGCTCTAAGCTAATCGAGCCTGGGTTGAATGTTGACCGCCTATAAACTGTCATCTCGATGTTTCACAGAAGGGGATTCATGAACGCGAGTGCGCCGTCTTGGATGACGTTAAACTGGGCATCCCATCTGCCGGCATTAGTTGTTGACGTTAAATATCCCACGATGTCCTTCATGAAGAGTCGGTGAGCTATTGCCGACACCATGGCCGCATTCCAAATTCCTGCCATAACTTTAATGGAACGTCAGGCCGGCCAACCGCGTTCGTGAAGGACTTGGGCCAAGCTTCCCTGGCCAACCCCACAAGAACGTGGAAATAATTGTAGCCGTTAAAGAAGAAGTCAGCTGTGGAGTATTTTTTCTGAAATGGGAAAGTACTGTAGTGCATTTTCTGAAGTTTGAAAACTCATGGTAGATGTTTATTCCTCTTCCTTAATTTCATATTGAGAAGTCAAATATGTCACATAATTTTATAATTTTAAGTTTTTGAAATTCCTCTGGATTGTTTTTGCTGCGGATATGTCAGATAAATGTGGGACATTTGTTGTTCAGGCGACACCATGAGGAGGACTGGAGGGAGAAGGCATAGACGTCACAAACCAAGAAGTCAAACGGAACCGCCGACGATAAGGAACCGAGGGTGGGAGGAGCATGCCGTTGAAGCGGAACACCTGCTCCTGGGAAACCGCTTGAGGAAGAAAAACCAGTCCACCTTCACTCTCTCCTCCCTGTGTGCACGCTCCTCACCTTGCCAATCCCTCGAGAAAGCAAAGCTTCAAATGTCCCCTCTCCTTTCAGCGCAAAACATTGGCCACTGTCCTGTGAAGCCGCTGGCTTTCCACATGCAAGATGCTTTGACGATGGTGAGGCTCAAAGGCTCAGGTTGACATGATGAACCTTTGTGCCGACTGATGTGTCATTCTATCCACATTGACATCTCTCTCTTATCTTGCCGCAATCCGGTCTCCGAACCTCAGAGAGAGCTGCAATACCGATGTCCAAACGCTTGAGCTCAAATGATAAAAGAGACAGGTGATCATCCTCTCTTTGGGATAGGACATTCCAAGCACCCACCCGAAGGGACCGCCTCAGGATAACCCAAGGAGACCGCCGTCTGGTGGACCACACCTCAGCACCACTCCGACACACTGTCCCGCAATCTGACCCGGGAATGTTACCCCGTGGTTTCCCTCCTTCATCAAAGATTGGGGGTCCCGAAGGCTTTGCCCCAATCCCATCATCTGGTGAGCTGCCCTGCGAAGGGAAGCTGCACAGGAGGTACTCCAGCAGTGGGTTTCAGATTTTTTTGCGTTTTGTGTTTTGCGGAATGAAGGGTTACGGTGGCCGGAGTGGAAATCCTGACACCAACCTCCTAATAAAAAAGTAACCCAACTGCAGGAGGACGTCCGCAGACACAGTTGGGCACAAGATATGGATGGCTGTTGGCTCACAAGGAGCTCCTCCACCCTTTGACAGGTTTTGTTTTTAATCCTGCTGGGTGTCCATATCCAAATACCCTCCTCACCAAAAAATCTGGTGGGGGAGATGGTTTAGTCGCCGACAACCCGACTATGAAACAGGTTAGTACAGGTTTACATGGTACCTGTAGCAGGTCACAGATCTAACCTGACCTGACTGGTCATTTGGCAATTTGGCTGTTGTGCTGTGTGACTGACTGTATCTTGTCTTTGTCATGGTTTGTGCCATTTGACCCTTGCCCTGCAGCAGATATGCGTGGGGTCCTCTTGGGATTCAGAGGTTATAGGGCATGACTCCCATTTTTCTTGCAGTACTATTTCTCTCTCCCCATATGTTGTCGCCTTCTCACTGCCATTGGGGTTTTCTGTGCTAGTTTTTGTATTAATTTATCGTTCTGGTTGTTCCCACTGATGGTAACGAGGGAATTTTTTGTAAAAGCAGTGGAAGAGGATTGGGGAGGATGGGACAGGATGGAATGAAAGGCTCAGTAAGACCTTTGTAAGCATCTAATGATGAACCTTCGAGTGTTCCAAGTCCATTTATTAAGGCCCGTGGAGATGCCTTTTGTAGCTGGTTGTATTTGTCCATTAACGATGAATTTTGTTGTGAACTGGTCAGTATTTCCATTTTCAATCTGGTTCTGACTGCTGGTCATTTTTATACACACAGAATGCACGTGAGAGTCCAAAGGATTGTTCTGACAAACAGTTTATTTTGAGAACCATATGGAATACTTGCATCTGCGGAGGTTTCCCATGTCGTGTATCTGTTCCCACGTCTTCTTGTGAACGTACTTGCTACTCGGTCCTGTTGTGTAGTTTTCAATCTTACATTTGTCTCGGCCTTGACTAGGCCGCGTGGCTCTTGAGTCTTTGGACTCGCTCATTCTCTCTGTCTTCTTTTGTATTTCCTTACCTTCTATCATCATCATCATCATCATCACATCATCATCATCATCATCATCTCATCATCATCATCATCATCATCATCATCATCATCATCATAATCATCATCATCTCATCATCATCATCATCACATCATCATCATCATCATCATCACCTGTTTGTTCATTCCCTTGCTTGCTGCATCCACTTGCCCACACTGCCCCACCGTCCATTTGTTTGCCATTTTGCCCTCTATCACCTTGCATAGTTTATCTTTCTAACGACGTAGATCGCTGGTAGATAAATGAGGTTTTGCTTAGCACTTTGGTAGTATGATAAGAAGAGCACACGGGTTTTTTTTTCGAGTTGGGGGGGCCTTTGAATTTTATTTTTTATTTTTTATTTCTTGTTCATTTTCCGGACGATTGCTTGAGCTATGACTACAGTTTATATGCTTTGACCCGCTGGCAGCTGGGCCACTATGACGAGTCGTTTATGGACGAATTAGAAATCGATTCTATCCTCGATCGGTACATTCTGCTTGACATTTCACCGTGATCAACTTTTGCTCACAAACCTTGCGTCGTCACTGCCTGTATTCGCTGGGCTCGATTTTTGGAAGGTTCGTTTGCTTTTTTCTGCCAAAAAAGCCCTTCATAAATCTTGTTAATGGTGCATTGCTTCCTGCTGGCTGGTGAACTACACCTCCCCTTGAGACCGGGTGTTTTCAATCCGTTTGTTTTAACCTTTTCTTTGCATTAACTCCTTCCTTTCTGACAGACTTTGTCTGCTTCATGTACTTTTGTATCATTTGTGAACCAGGTAAATGATGTATGCAAGGTAGTTCAAAAAATGCTGCAAGAGTCCACATTGTGATTCATGTTCATGTCAGAAATGTACGACATGCCCTTTAATGTCGGAGCAAACTGCAAAATATAAACGTGAGAACAGAATGAGGAACTAGTCTTGCTCATGAAGGCGAGTCACCTCCACCACCGAAGGTGGACGGGGGTTTTCTAGTCACCCCTGTTTCTCTGACTGTCTGTCTGTCTTTCTGTCTGTTTGTCTGCTAGCAGGATATCTCAAAAAAGTTATGGACGGATTCGGGCGAAACCCAGTGGGATAGGTTGTGTTTTTGACAAAAACAAACTGATGAGATTTTTGGTTCAGGTCCGGATGCAGATCCGGCCTATCGGTGGGATACAAAACGTAAACTGTTCAGCCCGGCAGAGGTATGCGCTCTACCGAGTGCCGTTCTAGTTTTGATGTGCGTCGGTGGACAGGTAGAACAATGGATGGAATCGACAAGACATTGATCGAGGAACGCATGAGCCGCCCGAGGAAGGAAGGAGCGGCAGACATTTCAGGCGTTAACCTTTTGCCAGAGCGAAAGGGTTAACCCTTACTTAATCTATTGACTTTCATAGAAGCCAGGGCTAATGTTTAACTTTAAAGAAAATTATGCAAGTATATAGTGAATTGGTACATCTGATTTTAGAATATCACATTTGCACGAGCAAAAGCCCAGAAGAAAGTTCCATAGACCAGTCGAAATTGGAACTGCTTGGCTTGTATAATAATCGTTTTCACGTGACAAGCCGTTGCCTTGTCGTTTCGCTGCCGTTCTCACTGGTACCGTTTAGGAACCCACGTAATTTTAAAGCGTGTGGACGCCCGTGTGGCGTTTAAAGCATACTCATGTCCCCCATTAACGGTGCAAATGGCTTTGGGGGCTCTGGGTGGCTACAAGACTGACCTTTTAACCTTGTGGCTGTCCAAATACTTTTGGAGGAGGAGATGACTTTCGTTTTTCTCCATGGCTTTGTCTGCGATGATTGCAAGATGAGTTTGTTTGTTTGTATTTTTTAATCACAGTTTTGCCAACATCCTTTGTTTTATTTTATTTTAAGCCAGTCCTTGTAAAATCGACAATAAAATAAAATAAAAATGCTTTGTGGGGCAATTATTGACCTGGTTGTCTGTTGTGGAGGTAATTTATTTAATTTTACTTTTTAAGTAAAAAATTTTTAATTTTACCGGAAGATCTTGAAAGTGGAGCGAAGCGGCAAAGAACAATGAATGGGTCGACAGAAAATGGACCGAAAGGAAAGCGGATGGATGACAATCCGTGACCGTGCATGCTCCACAGCACGAGAGGAGTTGCTGCACATGAAAGTGAGACATGGTCTCAGCGAGTAAAAGTGGTATTGCTTCAGTGAGGAACTAGGCATTGATAAGCCATGTGATTACTCGTGTACCGATGAGCATGCAGCAGGGGGCGGCAACAGCACAATCTGGCAGATTACATCTCTCTGTCCTTGCCGTTCATTATTCCATATTCAGAAAAGTATTTGTCATTTGCAATAAGATCCATTTGGCTCTTCATCCTCTTAAAGGGAAGTATGATCATTTTTAATTTGCTTGGTGTCTTGAGTGTTTTCTTCACTGCTTTGTGATCCAAAGTTCAAATACACTTTTGACTTTAGTCCACCATGTTTTGTCGTGCCGTCTACTGACGTCGTCGTCCTAAATATGCCGGTGAATCCATTTCTTAAAGACTTAAACGTTCATACTAAAATACGAAATTGGCTGTCTGTCTGTCTGTCTGTCTGTCTGTCTGTCTGTCTGTCTGTCTTTCTGTCTGTCTGTCTGTCTGTCTGTCTGTCTGTTTTTTTGACTATGATACATTCGGTCATTACTTATCCAATCTCAATCAAACTTGACAGGAGGACTAAGGGTCACACGTTGGAGTTTGTAGCAACTTTATTTTTCCTCCACCCCCCTCTCCCCAAGGGGTTTTTCTTCCATGGACGAACGCCATGTTAACGTGTCTAAATAGCTTATCATGGTGTTTCATGGGGCAAGCCTACCAGAAGTAAAAAAAATATGATAAATCACAAACACTCATGATTACCGTTTTTCAATAGTTGTTACTGCTGTTTAACACAAAACTGAAAGAAATTTGGAGGAATCCTGACATCCTTGAGGCATTCTATGCTTATCTCGTCCATCACAGATTAAAGGACGTGAGCCTCGATCTACTGTAGTCGATATACCCAAGAGAGGATGATAACATGACCCTTCCTGCCGCTCCCGTAAGGAGTGCGTGTAATACTGTATAAAAATGAGGGCTCCTCGACGTGCTAATTGTTATCCCTCTCCTGCTTCTTTAACCTGGCAGCGATGAAGACAGGTTTCGTTTCCAAGAGCGGCGCGAGTATCCTCGAGAACATGAACGCAGCTACGAGCGAGACCGTGAGCGCAGCAGTTACGAGCGCGAGCGGCATCATGGCAGCCGCGAACGCAGTCGGCCTGAGCCAGAAGACCGGCAGCACCGTGAGCGGCGGCATCGAGAGAAGGACGATGGCTCTGTGTCTGGTAACAGCAGCAGTGGCCGGCACAAATCATCACGACGGTAAGAGGGTACTTTCTGTTCTTCGCAGTTATTTCCACACCTGATTTTTTACATAAATACATATAGTGTTTGGGTAACCACGATCGTGTTTTCACAACTACTCTGATAAAACTACGTACGACCGTTCAAATATTTGATTCCAATGACAACCGTCAGATCATGGAACTATTTTCGTGGTTCATTTTTATCTGCATGAGCCCTAAGTATGCCCAATTGGCCGTGGCGTCTCACCAATTGTTTTTCTCACTTGCAGCATCTTGCCTTTTGTGCGATTCTTGTGTCCCACTACTGTCCAAACCTCAGCTTGTAATATATCCCATTGTTACTGCAATTCTGCTTCTAAAGCAATGCCACCCCAACTGGTAAATGAACGATTTACAGGGAGCTGTACCTTTATGAATCGCAATGAAAAGGAAAAACAACTTTTAAGCAAGTCTGCGTGTCGTAGGAATAAACTGCACTGCAATCTCCGAGGGGGCTTCAACTTGGACTTTGTTATTGTAGAAAAGTGTTTTTTAAAAAAAAGTTTTTTTACTGATCATGTTTGAACGCTGAAGTTTTAAGCAATAATATTGTCTACCCCAAGCAAGTTGTACAGAAAATGACAGCAACGTTGGTCAAAGCTTTCTGGACAAAACCAACATTGCGGATAGTGAAGTCACTTGCTCGAATGGAGGTTTATCATCAGGTTCCTAAGCCTGGTGTTGGCTTCACGGTTTAAGGTGGCTGGCTTGAAGGAGAGCCCAAACGCTCAAACCACCTCAACGCTAATCTAACCCTTGACACCCGAACAAAATAGATACAATATGATGCGTCTTTTTTCCGATCTGTGATTTATAAAATAAGTAATTTTGTTATTAAAAGTCGACATGTTCTTCTTCATGCTGAGCCGTGACGTCACACTCAGAAGTCGACCGCCATACTTGCACTGTCTACGGGTTACGGCGCGGTACGATTTCACTCCTTTCGAATAATTCTCGATTTTCCACAAATATTCCGAGTCGACAAATATTCCTAGTTTTTTTATTTTATTTTGACAACACTGAGCATTAGGAAAAGGGTCATTTGCAAAGCACAATGTACACATCAAGAACAATATAAAACTTAACTATAACACACCGCACAGCACCTCACGGACCTGTCGGCCCTCATGGAAACCCATGCAGTGAAGTACCACCGGAAGAGGGAGCATGAGGGACTGCTCAAAGAAGCAGTGTGAAACAGCACTCAAATTCTTCCCTCTGTTTAGCCAAAATTCACTTTCTTTCATTGAGCAAGATTACAAATGGCTGCCATCTACAATAATAGGATGTTGCTGAAAGGCATTGCAGGTGCAACGTGGAATGCTTAAGGAACAAGGTCATCCTCCATCTCTACCCATGATCTTTTCAACCCCAATCGACTACCACCAACCCATCCCCTTTTAACTTGCACGTTACAATGCTTCCTTCCATTGCCTCTATCTCCATCATGTCCACTCATCCTCTGGCTTGTTGCATCCCCATATTGTCCCACTCCCCCACTTGAAAGTGTATTGCTTTCTCTCCTCTGACACCTCGCTCTTTCATGCACTGAGATTTTGTATAAAAGGTTAAACATATTAAATGAATAAGATTCTTTTTCCAAAAATATCAAGAGGAAGTTGAAAGCAAAGCTGAGCACCAGGCATAGATTATGTGGTCAGTAACGCTGAGCCAATTCAGAACATAGGGGCAGGAATTACTGGACGCGATACTTAAGGTGTTCTGAAGAATTTTCAACGAGATTCCAGTGTATTTGAGTCGAGGAGTCAAGGGCAAAGAAGACTGGGAGGGGACATCTGTTTATTACATATGTTATGGCTGCGGGGGTTAAGGGGGAGGGATTTTTATATATTTTTTTAATTTTAATTTACACTTGCATACATATTGAGGCTTGTGGAAATGCAGCATTGCAGATGGGACAGAGGGTAATGGATCAGCAGACAAAATTGGGCAAAGGCAAAACCAGGATGACAACAAACTGATACACACAGCACAGGGAGAGGTGAGAACAGGGACAGAGTGAACATTGGGTGAGAACGAGTATATTCAATCTCGGTCGTGGAAATGGGAGACACCACGAGGTGGCGGTTGGCATTGAAATCCTCCACAACACAAAAAAGGTGGGGTATGAAAGCATGGAGGTGAGCATTCAGTTTCGATTTGGAGAGGGTAACAAGGAAAGGGTTTCTCGGTTGATTGCTAATTAACTAATTAATTCACTCCATTCAATTAATTAATTAACATAAAATTAACAACATTGCTAATTAACAAGGCCAACCTCAGTGCAAATCGAGCACTTATCCTTTACTAAACCAACAAAAACCTCTCCCAAACATAAATTCAAGCATTAACTAATATTGTCAACCGAAGCACAAATGCAGTGCTTACCCCTTCACCAATCAAAGTAGTCATGTTGATCATACTAACCTCGATTTGGATTGTCACTGCTTGATAATTTGTTCTCACCATCGGTGCACTCACCACATTCATTTAGCAATGAATGATATGATAGAGAAATTGTGGAGTGAAGGTGTTGTGCCGGACACGAGACTGAACTGTACCTGTTTGTTGTTTTTCCGTTTGGCTTCATCTTTCGGATGGACATGATGGCTGTGCTCGTAAACATCCACACCAATCTCAGCAAATTATAGCAAAGGAGAAGCAAGGATGAGTTTAACCTGGCGGTGGAGGCCACACTTTGCCCTAAGTGCAGTTCATTTGTATGGAGGCCAAAAGTAAACCCAAATTCAACATCCTATTTCACCACCTTGGCCTGTGAAGTGCGGCCAATTTAGACTTTCCACTTGGCTTTTCATTGAAAAAGTGAGCACATATGAATGTCACGTGCAGCCGATTTTCCCCAAAATACTTCTCGTTGCACAACAAAATGCTTTTAACTTTGTATGGAACCCGCTCAACTCCTCCTGTCAGTGTTCCAAATTAGTCTCATTATTTCAGCAAATTCCATACACATGGCGACAATCTTAAACTGGAAGGGCACTCGGTAGACGCATACCTCCCCACGTAATGGCTGATCCACGAACATGTCGGCCCAATACATTTTTGAAATATCATGCTATACAGCACTAATCGTTTTTGGCCAATCTCTCAATGGTGAAGAATCCTTTAAAATTAAATAATTCTCGTATCCAGATCCGATTCGATCTTCACCGAAATTGAATCAATTCTTCCTTGTCACACACCCAACCTGTCCACCAAGCTTCATCCGAATCCTCCACACTTTTGAGATATCGTGCTTTATATCATATTTGGCCCTATCCCTCAATGGTGAAGAATCACTAAAAAATTTCTAGTAGCCGGATCCGGATCTTCACCAAAATCTAATCAGTTCTCATGTTCACACACCGAACCTGTCCACAAAATTTCATCCGATCCGTCCACAACTTTTTAGATATCGTTTTATATATATTTGCCCTATCTCAATGGTGAAGAATCACTAAAAAATTATCAGTAGCCAGATCCGGATTTCACCAAAATCTAATCAGTTCGTCATTGTCACACACCGAACCTGTCCACAAAATTTCATCCGGATCCGTTCACAACTTTTTCAGATATCGTGATATATATTAGTTTCGCACGATTTCTCAATGGTGAAGAATCACTTAAAAAATTATCAGATCCAAATATGGATCCGGATTTGGATATTCACCAAAATTGAATCAATTCTTCCTTGTCACACACACACAACCTGTCCACAAAATTTCATCAGTATCCATCCACAACTTTGTGAGATATCCTGTACACAAACAGACAGAAAGGGGTGAAAACATAACCTCCTTTACCTTTGGTGGCGGAGGGTAATAATGGGATGTGCTGAAAGTGCAGAAACGTTGAGGGGAATTCTGGGCCATTGGACAGGAAGTAAGTTTGGGAAAGGACTCTCGTGGAAAAGTTTCTGGTTACCCTTTTATTGGCCCAAATATGTGTGGGGCTGTGCCCCAAGAGATGCAATTCCAAGATGAATAGCACAATTTCGGATGATCTCATCCCGCTTTCGTCGATTGTTACCTGAACTGTTAAACGTCTCCTGTGTGTCAGTTCACATGTCTACTTTGTCTGGAGTGTGACTGCTGATCAATGCCACACGCCACCTGCACAACTATTTTACCGGTTCCACTTTTGCCACTTGCTCTCAATTCCGTTCCTTCCTTTATTCCCCATATATGCAAAGAAGCTTGTGCTTCTCACAACCTGGCACACTCTTGTTTACTTCAGGCCATTGAACGATGGCTCATTCCCTCTTTCTACTTCACCTGTTATGTAACAATTCCACCTTCTGTCCCTTTCCCTCTGCCATTCCTGATGGTTTGCTACCAAACGCTAACCTCTGTCCTGTCATGCTTATACAGCTTTGCTTTTCTCTCAGGCTTTCGATGACTTGTTTCTTCACTGTGGCGATTATGTATTGCTTGCTTTTCTTGGTATTTGGAAACGGAACCCCCATTTTACCTGAATGCATGCACACATCTGTTCATCCCTCCATGCCCATTTACCCTGCCTCTTTTCCTCTTCAGACCATGCTTTCCTGTCCATGTCCTGTATTCCCCAGTCTCTTTAGCTCTCATTCCTCCACCATTCCTAACAGTACTGCTCTCTAATATTAGAGGAGTTGTTTTCTTGTCATAGATCTGTCTCTCCCATGTAGGTTAGTGCTCTTACTCCAGACATCGTATGCTGAACAGAAATGTTCCTTTTTGCAGGATGTTCCTAGCTCCTGATCTCTCGACCTGACTCTTTTTACACTTTAACAGGTCTGACACCTGTCCCCAGCGATGGGCTTCTTTTTCATATTAATAACTTCAGATATTAAGAGCTTCATTTTCACAGCTATAGCTCGAGAATAACTCCTCCTAACTCCCTGAAATGCCTTTGCCTTCACATTCCTCTGCGCAAACATCTAATGCTATTCTGCGTGGTGCATCATTCACCTCACCGTGATGACTCTATGTCTGCACATTTTTCCCGACCGTAGACCAATTTGTAACCATCCACTCCATCTCTTCTTTGTGTTGTGATTTCAACTAACCACCCTGCCAATTGGTCAGGGCATTGCTGTGAAGGCCTTCTGTGAGTCTGCGGATTTGATCTAATTGGTGACATTCTCAGTCTGGATGTCTGAAAAGGGTCCTTTCCAGTAATGAATAAAGAAATTATTCATGGCTGGCTTTCTCTCCAACGTTCCTGTTTTTATTCTGCCCCACTTGACTCCTCTGACAATGTTCTTGAGAAAATACAAACCTCTCTAGCTGTAGTTCGAGTGCTAGTTCAGTGCCAGAGAAGTCTGGCAACTTGCTCATAACTGGCAAGGATTGAAATCTGACTTTGTCTCAAAAATGGCTGCATCTGACATGAGGCGCCGCGAGGAGTGATGTAAGGGCCACATCGGCCATTTTGGAGTTAATGCCATACAGCACTATTTTAACCTTTACCCTATCATCCGAGAGCCTATCATCATCATATCATTAAAAAATGTCGCTTACATCACTCCTCCTCGCCCGGCCTCATATTCACTCCACCTAGGAGTGCTTTCACAAAAGCCTGATTTCTTTCCTGCACAGGTTTATTCTCTCTCCTCCACAGCTCTCCAATCTATCCTGTCAGTCCTGGTATACAGAATCTTGTGGCAAGGCATTTGCTCTCAAAATTGCTTTCTCAACATAAAAAAAGTGAACCAGGCCGATGGCAATCTCAGAAGGTTTGCAGCAATTCTCTGTCCGTCCTCAGGCAAACCAGAAAACAAGCTAATATGAAAGCTGAACTCTCCAACCTGTCTCCTCCCTTACCACAAAACATTTAATTGCAGGCTATGCTTGTGATAAGGCAGAATGTCTGAATTTTGTATTCTCCTCCAAAGTTTGTGTACTAACCCATTCCTCTTTGTGTCCACTCGTCCCCACCCCACTCCCCCTGTTCCAACTGCCTCCTGGACATGAGTTTTTAACCTGAGACGGTAGAGAAAATTCTGACATCCGAGACTCTTCCTTTGAGCACTCCCAGATGGCACAAGTACCCATATTCTCAAATCCTGCCCTGCTGCTCTGACTTAACTTATCATGTGTGCTTTTTTTTCAGCTTGTCCTATATCTTAGACTGCCTTCAATCTTCTTGGAAGACAGCAGGTATCACTCCCATCCACAAGAAAGGAGTCAATATAGTGTCGCGTGGACAGCCCCCATGTCAACTGCTTTGACCACAACCTCCACTGCAGCTGGTCTAGAGACTGAATACACCAGAGAATTACTCCGTAAATCACTGTGCTTCAGGCAATTTGGTCACGCAACATATCGAGCGGTAGTAGGTGTTTCAAAATTTAACTTGAGCATGTCTAAACATGCTTGGTATTTTCCTTTTAACTTATTTCCCCTCCAGGGATACTCAATAAAGCCGGAACGGCTTGCATGAGGATGGCAGAAATGAACATGCACACAGGCCTTAGGAAATAAAATAAGCACTTTAATGAGGACAACACAAACGAATAGTAAAATATCAGATGGAGACAATGAATAAATAATCACAACACTTAAACAGGGAAAGAAACTAAAGCTCCATGAAAGGGCACCACACAATGAGAAAACACACAATAACTGGATGCGTCCAGGGCCCATGGTCAAAGAAAGACCAACAATGCCATCCAGCCACCTTGAGTCCCAGCGTTAAAGCCAGTCCTGACTCTCTCTTCGCCCATCTCTTGTGGCAAGTCTCCGCCCTGGCCACAACAGGCCAATCAACAGCCCTGATGCCCCACCAATCACGAACAGGGAGTGGTCCAAGGCCCACCTCCCCCAACAGCTTTAGGGGAGGAGCCTTCTCCCTTCATGAGTGGGAGGGAACACACTGCATCACCCTTCCTCACTCATCCAGCTTTCCTCAGTTCAACATAAAGAGACATGCGGCAGGACATTATTAACCCTTTCTAGCCACTAATGTTAGAACGCCATCTTTCAGAAGCACATGAACAAACTGAATGACTTATCCGTATCCACATGGCCTTAATATAGGGTTCAAAAGTCCTATTATCTACACAAACACAAATGAGGGGACTGTACCTTAATTCTAATAGCTGTAACCCTCTCCTTCTCCACCTCTCCCCACATCCCATAAATGTAACAATTGATCCACTCAGCTGCAGGCTGGAAGCTTGCTTGCTTCCAGAAGTGAGCAAAGCACCATCGATTACATAATTTACACCCAAGATTTTTCTTTTCTCTTCTTGAATGGCCTGAATCAGTTTACACTCTCTGCAGCTCAATCAATTTTGCTATTGGACATGCTGCTGCTTCTCTCTCAACAATGGGTGAAGCCCCTAAAGTCTAAACAAGAGGTCAGGGCTCTATGCCTGTGTATACCATGGTCATTTGACACTATCTGCTTTAGTCGCCAAGCTTTATGCCTTTGGCATACGAGCGTACTTCACTTCCTGGCTTGCCGACTGTGTCCATGCATGCAATCAGGGTAGAGCTTTCAATGGCCATCTTTCAGCCTCTCCCTCCATTGAAGACTGGAGTGCCGCAGTGTAGCTATTTGGGCCTGGCTTTGTTTCTCATCTACATTGGCGACCTCTGATGCCCTCGAAAACGCTTTCACTTTGCAAATATATTTTGTTGTAAAGTACACCAGTCCACAGATGGACACGCTCTCAGCTTGCTCATAACTGGCAAGGATTGAAATCTGACCTCGTCTCAAAAATGACTGCATCTGATATTAACTCCACCTCGGAGTGCTAACTCCACCAGGATCAGGTGTAACCAGGCAAATCTCATATCTTCACCTTGATTCTCTCGGATTGTCCAGAGAACATAATAATTTACTTTTTTGATCAGCCACTGGAAGAAGTTCATTGAATCCATCTCCTGGGACTCATCAGCCACTAACCTTCTTGGGAAGACTATAATCAAAGCTGGCCTTTAAAGCCATCCACAGGCTGTGAATATCCTGCATTATGCCAAATCTGTCCTTCCTTAGTAAATATGAACTTCTGTCCCTACAAGGCCTTTTTGTCCTCCTAATCTGGGTGGAATACTGCTCTCTGTTAATTGGGGGAGGGGGGGGTGCTCCGCTTCACAGAATGCTGTGTAATCCAAGGCACTAATCATCATTGACATATTTCTTGAAGAATTGGAGGCACAGGGCCTGTCGCTTTCTCATCACAGACAGGTCAGTGGCTGATGTTTTGTCCCACTAATATTCTGGTATTGCTCTTTCAGACCCCTCCCCAACCCCATCTCTTTCAAACTCCCCCACCTCCCCCCTCCTCCCATTCTCTTCCAAGACACATGTTCTTCCAGTAGCCTTCTTATTCTCTTTAAAACAAATCCAGGCTTGCTATTTACCTCCACACCTTTGTTCACCCTTTGTCCCATCTGTAAAACTGCCTCCCTGAGTTAATACAATCCCACTCTTCCCTACAGGTCTTCAAAGTGGGCAGTTCACCACGATCTCATGTCATCTTCCATCCCTACCCATGATCTTTTTCTATCCCCATTAACTCTCCTCAATACCATTCCTTTTTCTTGTAGTTACTGTCTTTATATGTTCTTCTATTCCTTTCCCATTCATTTATCCACCAACTTATTTGGATCCAGTTGTTTTCCCCACCATCGGCTGTCATGTTACCCATTGATAACCCACCACTCTGCTCTTTCATGATCTGAGATTTTGTATGGTTAAAAATAGAAGTTCTGTGGAATGTTTATTTCTCACGATCCTCCAAAATGGCTTTCCATGTCTCTCCAGAGTCTATCGGCATAATTATTTTTCAGTTATTTTTTTTTTTTTAAACCTTATTTGATGATGTTCAGTTTTGTGTACCATGCATAATATTGTCGTCCTGAGTTCCTGGAGGCTCCAAGCGGAGCATAATGTATACCGGTAGTCAAAGTGGCATTATCAAACGGTCGTGGCTTTTCATTGCCATACAGCCAAATGCTATTCAGGATAACGGAGTATATGGAATGCCATTTAGGCAAATAAATAGCTCTACCTTAAAAAGGGTCCTTAGGTGAGTGGTATTTGATTTGGTGAGAATGCATCGACATCAGTCCCAATTCAAATTGCACGATTTGGATTAGTGCGTAGTTGAATTGGTGAGTCAGCTGTAGACAGGGTTGGCAGGATGGCCGAGACCTAGACCTAGAGGTACGCACACTCGCCTCTAAGCTATCGAGCCTGGGTTTGAATGTTGACCCAGCTATAAACTGTCATCTCGATGTTTCACAAGAAGGGGGATTCATGAACGCGAGTGCCGTCCCTTGGATGGACGTTAAACTGGGCATCCCATCTGCCGGCATTAGTTGTTTGACGTTAAATATCCCACGATGTCCTTCATGAAGAGTCGGTGAGCTATTGCCGACACCATGGCCGCATT
Source organism: Eptatretus atami (assembly GCA_035128595.1). NCBI lineage: Eukaryota > Metazoa > Chordata > Myxini > Myxiniformes > Myxinidae > Eptatretus > Eptatretus atami. The sequence continues at coordinate 50,927,291 of CM068954.1, read as the reverse complement.
CCAAATTCCTGCCATAACTTTAATGGAACGTCAGGCCTGGCCAACCGGTTCGTGAAGGACTTGGGCCAAGCTTCCCCTGGCCAACCCCACAAGAACGTGGAAATAATTGTAGCCGTTAAAGAAGAAGTCAGCTGTGGAGTATTTTTCTGAAATGGGAAAGTACTGTAGTGCATTTTCTGAAGTTTTGAAAACACTCATTGGTAGATGTTTATTCCTCTTCCTTAATTTCATATTGAGAAGTCAAATATGTCACATAATTTTATAATTTTAAGTTTTTGAAATTCCTCTGGATTGTTTGTGCTGCGGATATGTCAGATAAATGTGGGACATTTGTTGTTCAGGCGACACCATGAGGAGGACCTGGAGGGAGAAGGCCATAGACGTCACAAACACAAGAAGTCAAAACGGAACCGCGACGATAAGGAAACCGAGGGTGGGGAGGAGCATGCCGTTGAAGCGGAACCACCTGCTCCTGGGGAAACCGCTTGAGGAAGAAAAACCCATGTCCACCTTCACTCTCTCCTCCCTGTGTGCACGCTCCTCACCCTTGCCAATCCCTCGAGAAAGCCAAGCTTCAAAATGTCCCCTCTCCTTTCAGCGCAAAACATTGGCCACTGTCCTGTGAAGCCGCTGGCTTTCCACATGCAAGATGCTTTGACGAGTGGTGAGGCTCAAAGGCCTCAGGTTGACATGAAACCTTTGTGCCGACCTGATGTGTCATTCTATCCACATTGACTTAACCCCAGTGGGCAGTTATTTGTACAATTGATTTTCCTAAATTTATAGGTCCTTCTGAGATGTGCACATTGATTTTTCAAAATATTTTGGTACATTACCAGTCTCTTTTGCTCCATCAGAGCATACTCCTTCAAACCCATGGAGTTAATGCAGATTTTGCTCTTCCTGCTTGCATTTCAGAAGAATTTCCCTCTCCCCCCACTCTGTAAGAATAATTGACAAGCTTATTTGAGTTCAAAAAAGTTCACATTTGGATCCAACAGAATACTCGGTTCTTTGAATGATCGTTGTCGGTCTCCCTTGCTGGACAAGATAAACCATGGATTTTATCAAGTTAAAGTCGATGAGTATGTTTACCCACGTGATAAGCGAGTTGCAGCTGATGTGTCAAGCTCAAGTCTTTCATCGGAGCAAAAGGGCTTTTGCTCCGCCGAAGGACTTGTGCTTGCACCTCTTTTCCCAGGGTGGTGAAGATGCTTTGTCGATACAATGCAGTTGACATTTTGATAACCTGTACAACGTTTTTGTTCAAGGTTGTGATTTTCTGTCATTTGGGAAATCATGAAATTTAACTCATTGGGCCAAGCGTTTTGATTTTTCCGAGCGTGCAATGCCCTCTGTGACTCTATCCTTTTTGTTTTTGTTTTTGTTTTTTAATTAAAATGTCTAAACTTGGTGTTCTCTATGTTTACCCCCGTCTCATCTCTTCACTATTTCGGCCAGGTATGTGAAATGAGTGAATTCTGTCCAATAAGTTACTTTGGGTAAGTTCTGGCAATGTTCATTGTAGGATGGTGCAAAGAATCGGATCGGTGTTTCATAGCGAGGGAGTTTCTCACAAAATGCACGGTCCCTCAGATGGACAGTACTGGGGCCTTGTCTGCTTGCATTAGTTTGGGGTGGGGAGGCGTTAGATTCCATAGTGGCTTTTAATGGAGAGCGGAGGAGTTATTGCCTACACCCTAAACAAATTCCAAATTCCAGTCCCGACTGTTGGGAGGGTAAAACCAACCACTCGGTGTAATCCATGCCACAGGGGCTGGCTGCTTCGACAGCATTGAACCTGCCTTCAGGCATACCATGGCAGAGAAAGTTGGAGATGATTCAGCCTTATTGGAGTGTTCAGGCCAAAGTTGGCATTGCGGTAGCTTTAAATATTTGCCGTACGAATCGGGAAAGCAAACAGAGGAGCACTGGTGATGGTGAGTGTTCTCTTAATCCAAGTACAACATGGACAGCATTGCTTGCTGGGCAGATGCATGCCCAAGCCACGATGGCCTGAGATTAGAATGGGCTATGCATTCACAATGGTGACGGTTTGCTCGCATTTGATTTTGACCTCGTCATGGAGGGGAAGTACGTGACCAAGTCTTGATGATGCATAATTACATTAACCTTATTTTGCTTTGATGCTCTTGATCAAGTAGGGAATAACGATTCGCTACAATTCGTGACATTTGATTTTGAGTCGTGTGCCAAGCGAACTACCATGTCGCAGTGTAAACGGTTTTGTTCCGAGGCGGGTATTCCTGCCTCGAGTGTTGCTCCTGTTCATGACCTTTATCAGCAGAAGAAAAGAAAGCCGGTCCAAGTCTTTGGATAAATTCTTCACGGTCTACACAACCAGTTTCACCTGCAGTTGAAGAGGCAGACCAACCTGCCCTTTCGTCCCCAGAACTCCACCACATTATAAGCAAGCTTCACAACCATCATCTCCAGAGTATGTATATGTTATTTATACTTTATATTAAAACAACATTTAAATATATATCCATGTATATCATCTAATATTGTCTTTTATTACAGAAAATATTCCCGAGTTCGGTCCTAAGGATCGTAACTAACCTTTCTACATGGGTTCATATAGAAAAATGGATTCGCTTTAAATCGCGCTTTCCATGAACGCAACCCCGACGTTAACCATGGCTGAAGTGTACTTCCATCCTCAAGGTGTGTGGAGGGCTTTGTAATGGTGAAAAGGTTATTTGTGCCCCAGGAGGTGCTCACCACATAGTTCATTCTGTTGCATTCTTGCAGTTAGCACTGATGATAGTGAGGATAATGTGGCTAGAGGACTCTCTTGGGATATTCAGTTTAAAATGTTAATTTGAGGCAATTTACCCATGGCTTGATTGTAGCACAACTGAAGATATCCAGGCTTAAACAGACAAATGGCATACCATGTTACTAATAATGCTGATAGATGGAGTATCACCTTTCCTGTCCCTCACTGATGAAATAGATTTGCTCTGTGACAGAACTAAAATCAGTTAAAAACACACTGACGTCACGTAGCCAGATTTGAGTCCGTGTCTTAAAACTCTGCTCTTGATAATTAATTACAATTGGGCACAGGATGAATAATTGTGAATTTAATCACGAGACAATATTGACGTTTCTTTTACGTAACTTTTGTGCTCAGCTATGAAAAAAAAGCAGTTGCTTCTTTAAAAGGATCAGTGACAAATCTAATGTCGTGCTAGAACGGCACTTGGAGCACATACCTCCGCCAGGCTGAACAGTTTCCGTCTCGTGTGCCACTGATGGGCCGTAGCTGGATCCAGACCTGAACCGAAATCTAATTGGTTTGTTTGTCACCTTACCAAATCATCCACCAAGTTTTGTTGTAATCAATCCATAACATTCTGAAATATCATGATATACTAGCATAACCCGCGCTCTGCGCGACATGTTGGGGTGGGTGTGTTTGAGAAAGGAACTGATGCAGAGTATCAGTAGTAATTTTACTTTAATGCAGTAAGTGGAATACGATTTCACTGTTTCAGAACCATTTTATTTACCATGCACCTCATATGATCTTTGAGATAATGTAAGCCGAATATCACGTTACTCGAGCGCAGAACAAAGTCGAAGATAGCGCAACACGAAACCACAAACTCGGAAATAATATATAAGATTATCGTTTTTGGCCCGATCTCTCAATTGTGAAGAATCGTTCGGATCTTCACCAAAATAGAATCAATATGTCCCGATCACCCTCCCAACCTGTCCACCAAGTTTCGTGCGAATCCGTCCACAACTTTGAGATGTCCTGCTCACAAAACAGACAAAACAAACGGGTGAAATACATAACTAACGTCCACCTTCGGTGGTGGAGGTAATTACTACTTTTTGCACTTGCTTCAGTAAACTGCATTTGTAGATCAGTGAAAATTGCAAGCCCGAAAGTATTTTAAACATTGATATGAAGAAGGTTAAATTATCACCAAGAATACAAATCATTCAGCACAGATTGCCATTTTATTAGGAAGATTAAACAGTACAATCTGACAAATGGCACAAACAATTTCAAGGCCATGTTAACATCATGCATGATGTTTGGAACTTAAATTTTTTTTTTTTTTGCAAATGCAAGGAATAAAATAGCAGCGCATGATCTACATCAGATGTGATCAAATGGTATTGGCACAAGCATAGTTTTATTTGTAAAAAGAAGACGTATAGTTTTTCTTTCAAGTGTAACGTTCACAAGGCCGAATGAGAACGATCTTAGTGACTACAAAGGGTAAGCGGAAGACAGAGAACGGAACACAATCGATCAAACTTTCACAATTTACAGCTAAAGCTTTGGCTTTGCCAATGCAATGGAATTCTGGAAGTTAATCAGGTAATGATTCCATTGCAGAAAGCAGTGTGAAATGATGTAAATGTGATCAGCCTGTCGGTGCTCATTTTGTTGCAGCCTTACAGGCTAGACATGACTGCCGATCTCGATTCCAGCTGTGCAGATGCATTTACAATTGGCACGGGAATGTACAATCTCGAGAGGCGAGTTTTACCGTGAGACATGTACACAGCACACGATCCCATAAGCTCTAATAGTAGGCAGATTGAAGTGCACGTGAATAGAACATTGCATATCTAGCCATGCGCAAAACCCCGGGAGAAGGCGACTCTGGATTCGCCGGGCACAAGACGGGTAAGCGATGGAATCCCAGCTAGATTTCTTTTTAACCTTTTATTGCTCCAATGGAATAATTTCTGCAGACAGACCCACTGGTGTTGATAATTTACAAGATGTGAAAAATGGGTGTTTTTAAGACTTGATTCATATCGAGAAGCTTTTACATTGACACAATGGAAGAATCGTCTTCAAAGCAAGCTTCCGGGCCATGAGATCACTTTGAGGTTTACTCTCCCAGCGATCTCTTTCAACATCTGAACCAGAGCGTGGTGGCTCATGCCGGCTGTACTGCGTCCGTTCACTGCGGTTATTTGGTCACCACATCTGCATTGAGAGTGAAACAGTTTGCATGCGACATGGTGTGAACATCAATTCCAAGGAAATTAAAACAAACCATAACAAAAAAAAGACGGATCAAGATGAATAATTCAGTGTCTTTGTGAAGAATTCAAACATGGTGTGGCTCAAACACATCAGCACATTGGCCGTTCCTACGTATGTGAGAGTCAAACTTAATGATTCGGTTGATGCGGATGAGAATACGGACCCAAAAGCACATAGTAGCAAATCTTCAACGGTGCCTGAAGTTTGAGTAGATGAGTTATTTCCACCCGCCCTGGACAAATTACAACTACTCCTGCGTAAATCACAGGTAGCCAGTGGTCTGGTGTTCTTGGATATCCCTCAACACCAGGTTGCACTGCTTGCTATATATAGAGTGTGGTTGTTATGCGGGCTGCAGCTCCTACATTATAAAAAATTCACCTGCCCAGGTTTTCACAGGTGAACGGCTCTCTTCGGATACGAAGGGGAACCAAGAAAGGAACCATCTTGCGCATGGCACAAGATGGGCAAAAGACATCCTTCATTTGGATTGTCCAATATTTATCTCCTCAAGCCAAAGTTTTTGTTTTGTTTTCCATCATCGTTATCCCCCACTATAAACAAGTTGTTCCCCACCAACCCCTGTTTTGTTTTGTTTTTCTCCTTTACTCTTTGTTCCCTGTAAATCTAGATGCTAAAACACTTCTTCTTTTTTTCGATGTATAATAAAAAGTTAGTGTACCACAATAGAGATGCTGCATATATTTTGTGCAGAAATTGTTATTCATTCTTTGAAATGTACTTTAATCTCAGGTAAAATAAAATAGCTTTAAATCCAATATAACCCCAACTCTCTCATTGCAAATAACACGAGCCAAGAAACTGCTTCAGCAGAACTGACGCTCTGTGTCGACTGGTAGAGCATGGTACATTAAATGTTTTTAGTGAAAGATATCTTAATAATAATAATAATCCATAGCATTTATAGAGGGCAAACATATTCTGCCAATTAAGCCATTCGAAGGTGCTATATGATGCAGTGGGTCTAGCCTGATCAAGTTTTTCACTCTTTCATTGGAGGAATTAAAATAATGGCATCTTGTAATATCGACATGACCTAAAGACATGCAAACTCGTTAAGATCATGGTGATGCAGAAGAAAAACTAATGCTACTGTTACAGATTCAGCGGTGGCGGGGCTCGCACCCGACTCTTGACCCCGGTGTTAAGGATTCGGACGACTGATGCCAATCACCACCAACGCCGGCTGGTTCGGCACAATTCTCGGGTTACCGCGCTCAGATCACGATACCAACGTACACCTGTGCCTTGCCAGCTGGGGGAATAGCCCCCGGCAGACTGGATTTGTCAGATACTGAGCGAATTCTGCCAGTCTGTAACCATTTTGGTTTTATATCCAAATCGAGCAAATCGTTCCTCGGCGCGGCACGAATTAATTAAAAGCGGCAACTTCATACGAATCAGCCAGATTTATTGGAGACACATCGGGGAACACAACACAAGCAGCATGCACGACAATGTTATAATCAATCTATAACCCGTTCTTAACTAGGGAGCTACGGATTACGGTTTTGAAGGGAACCCTAGCGAGATAAACCTTAGACAACATGCAGACAAGACACGGACAAGACATACAGTACTTGGTGTGATGCCTCATGGACAAGAGGAAATGTCAAAGGCCCGAATGTGGCTCGTGACAAGCCGATTTCAACGGATTCGAGCACCCGGCTCGAACACGCCGCGTGGCAAAATGGCGGCGGCGTCCATTTGTCGCAGCCCTCACGCACGCAGCCTCGGCGCGTTCAGACCCCGCGTAAGGTCGACGGCCCAAGACGAAAGATCGGTGGTATGCTCCAGCTGCTTTTCACAAGGTCCAGCATACAAGTCCAGGCCTGGACACCAGATCAGGCCAAATCGAGGTGTTGGGCTCCACAGGCTGGGTCCATGTCCGAGGGAGGCAAACACGCCGGCCAAAACCACTCCTCCACAAAGTCGATCGCCCGACTCGACGTGTAGGCAGCCTCTCCCACTGCCAAAATGGTAGACTCGGCACGCTCAGTTTCCCTCTCAATTTCACTTCCTCATTTTTTTTGGGGCACGCCCCTTTACGAAGCCGACAGACGCTCAGGCTCAGTTACTCCCTCGGCAGATCAACCACTGCCTTTCCGGCGCTCGCTCGCCTCCAAGCCGACTGCAGACTGACCTCATTCAGTCCCTTCCCTGCCTTTCTTTCGGCTCGCTCCTCACGACAGCCGATCGGAAACAGACACCAACCTCCCCTTACGGCCGATCGCGCCACGTCTCGGTCCCACCTTCGCCTTTCCGGCGCTCCTTCTCTAGGCCACACCTCTCAGCCGACTGGGCGGGGCCTCGTCCGGAGAGGGGAAAGAAGAAGAAGAACCTCTCGGTACACCACCACCGCACGACAATGAACAGCCTGCTACATCTCCCGACACACATGTAATGTCCATTTACCGAACAACCTGGCTAAACATGCATTTAATGGGGGATCTGGGCTAATCCTATATTTAATCACACACTAAGGGCCATTTCCGCAACACTACCAACCAATGCATTTTTGCAATTCTTCCTAACACTCTCCTCACGTGAGAACCGTTCAGTGGTGGGTATCAAAGTTTCTGGGAGTAGGAGGTATGTGCACAGCCCACATCCACTGTGTTATGGCTACGAGACGGAAGACTGTGCTGGAATCAAAAGTTTGGTGACCGCTG
>CM068954.1:50896463-50914234 GCA_035128595.1 Eptatretus atami | reverse complement strand
TAAATCACATTCTCATCTCATATCATTGTACCATGGAGTTTGTCGCAACCCGCATTTCACAAAGCTAGTGCATCATGTTGTCTTTGTGTATTCATTGTGTACATTCACTGCAGTTCACTAAGACACGTACATTTTCGGATGGAAGCTATGATCACAATGTCTGAAGTGCATCATCTCGTCACCTTCTGCCAACGTTGTCGAAGAAGTTCTCTGACTCCCTTCCATTCTTGGACTGCAGTACACGCCAGGCGTGATACTTTGCTGCTTTTATGTCTGTGTAGTTCTGTGTTTGCACTTAGACTCAGCACCTTCCGTACCTACTAGTTAGAGTGCAGAGTGTCATGTTTTCCGTTGTAGATTATCACATGTTTCTCCTGCATCTGCAACATCACATCGAGCTGTAGTATCAAAACTTGGTGCTCACGATGTGTTGTTTGCTTGAAATTTTAGGAGCTCCTTCCACTCCCTGAAGAGAATTCGAGTCGCACCAAGAACGTGTTAAGTATTGCTGCAACAGTACTGTCATTTTACCACATTTTCTTTGTAGCTGATTTCATGCGAGGCTTCTTGGTTTTCTTGCTACAAAAGCAAGTTGGGTTTCTACTTATGTAGTCATAGGGACAGAGGAGGTCTGTCATCACCAAACTACCAGTTCTACATACAGACTGATGGCCTCAGTACATCAGACCAGACCCTGAGTGTCTTCACATTTCTTTTCTGAGCTCCCACTCATAAATAAATCGCTGTTATTCGCTATTGCAAGAATTCCTTTTCTGTAAGGCATGTCACTGAAATTCAAAGTACCGCTCCCTTAGAAGTCTTGTTTTCCTCTGTGTACTCTACATCAAACCGCTTGCATTCCTTCATTAATTATCAGTTACTGTCTATTTCGTATGTGGGTATTTCCCCCGACCATGGAATGCTTTTAACAAAGTCCCCATCCAAATACTACTTTTGCCTCATTGGATATCGCTTCCGAAATGATCCAAGAATCTCAACGTGGCATCAGCATAAATGCTATGTGATTCATCAGTATAAGAGAGGAATCAAAGAGGTGGATACTGCACATAATATTGTACTGTCCATTCCTTCTCTCTGTACTGTTGACTGATAGTCTCTGAAGGTTGTGGTCACACCTGGACTTGCTCTCATCAATTTGAAGTGATCATGCGGGTCACTGTCTTTCCTCTTAAGTGATCGCAGGTGTTTCATCCATAGATTCAATATTTTGTCTCAGACTTTCTTTTTTTGCACGTGAGAGGAGCTCCAAGCCACCTTGTCCCAGTACCGCTGATACCGGAGGGTGTCCAGGGTGTCATTGACTTTCCGTTGTAGATCACACTTTCACATCACATACGGAAGCTGGATATGTATCAAAAACCTTGGCCTGCTCACGGAATGTGTTGTTTGCTTTTGAACTTTTGAGGGAAGCTCCCTTTCCAATCCATGAAGACGAGATGTCGTGTCGCACCCAGAACTGCATGTAGAAACAGTATGTGCTTGCATATGTCTGTACCAATCATTTTCTTTGTAGCCTTGATGTTCAGATGCGAGGCTTCTTCGTGTTCTTCTTGGCTCGGGACAAAAGAAGAGTCATGGATTCTAAGCTTGAATGGTAGCATAGGAGGAGAGGAGGTCTTGTGCATCACCAACTAACACAGTGTTGGTGACAGTAGCAGACTCACGGCCTTCAGTACAATCAGAGATCAGCATCCCCTGAGCATGGTGTGTCTCACAGTTCTTCTTCTGAAGCTCTTCACTCAACATAAAAATGAATCGCTGTTTATTCTGCCTATTGGCAGAAACTGTTCCTTCTTATGTGAGACGCATGTCAGCTGTAATGTCACAGTAGTGCCAGCATTCCCTTTAGACCGTCTCTGGTGTGTCATGTCCTTCGTGTTGGTACCCTCATAACCATCAAACACGACTATGCATTCTCCGTACTTCTTCATTACATAATCAGGTGTACTGGTGGCATATGTCTCTGTATGTAGATCCACGAGACCATGGAATGCGTTGAACAAGTGCCCCGCCATCCAAAACATACTGTTGCCCATCATTGGGATATCAGCTGGGACATCGGATCAAGAAGATCCCAGATGGCATCAGCAAAACTGCTGTTGTGTGCTTCTCGGAGCTGAAGAGAGGAATCAAAGAGGGCTGGTGGATAGTTGCACAGTTCATATTTGAAGGCCGACTCCAGTTCTTCTGCTGTCTGTGCAACAGTGACAGTCTCTGGAGAGGAGTTGTAGGGCAACCTGGACTTGCTCTCCATCAATCTTGACAGATGACTTCATGCAGGGTGACAACTTGGTCTTTCCTCTTAAATGTGTACTCGGCAGGTGTTTTCCCATCCATAGATTTCAATATTTTTGCTCCTACAGCATGTGCTGTATCGAGGTTGACGTGGGGTGTGCATGAACTCCAGTGGCAATGTTCCTCAGACGTGTATCACCACTGAACGGATTCCGTTCCTGTAAATACTGAAGAGCTGATAGTGTGTCCTTCCAATCACGAGATTGTCTTGCCTTGGTCATGTCCTCTTCTGCTCTTCAGTGTTGTGGTTCACACCCGTGAGCTCCTGCATTGCCTGGTTATTTCTGCACAGGCAGGCATTGATAGTAGCCATACCAGCCGTTGTGCTCTGTCATTCCTCGCCCTCGTGTGAGCCCCGCTGGTCTAAAACTTCTCATCAGAACTTGTTCGATGATCAGGTCAGATGAAAACTGCCCACAGCGATCACTTCGTCGAACCACATGGAACCCCTCATCAAAACGTTGTTGGACATTGGATGTTGAGTTTTGAGGTTGGACATCTGCTGCAGATACACCCTCGCAGATTTGGCATACAGGTTGTGGCCGAGGCTGCCAAGTAAGGCAGCATTCCTGGATGCTTAGATGTAGTGCCCATTCCCAGTGCTCTGCCCGGATGTATTGCGTAGAATGTCTAGCATGTCCATATACTGAACCCAGAACGCTGAGGTTCTAGAAGATATCTTGCATACTCGCATGCTTCTGAAGTGGTCTTTGATTTGTTTCAAGACGTCAGACTTGCATACTTCTTCCACAGACTGGGTTGGCAGAAGTGTGACGAGGGTTTTGTGCCACTTCAGACATCAATAGCTCCAGCTCCTGAAAAGATTATGTGTCATTAGGTGCAACTGCGAGCTGAATTAGCACCATGAGATGCACATGCAAGAAGCACAACATTGAGTGCACTCAGCTTGTGGAAACTGCAGGGGCTCTGCTGCACAAACACTCCATGTGACAATGATGAGGATGATGACGACATTGTCGATTCTAACTTTAATACGCTTGATTTTTCTCAACATGTATAGTAAGTTTATAATGGATGTAGTTTTCTGAGTTTAATGCGATTTTCATTTTCATTTTGAAACCTTCGTCAGGCAGATGTGATTGCCCCGAGTGGAATTGTGAATTTTGTCATGTTTCAATATTACATAATTATATTGTATTGCCATAGACTTGATTCCATCTTCTGTCTTCAACGTTTCTTTTTTTTTTGTCCAGGAGCCAAAATCAGTATCAGGTAAATATTATTTTTTCGGGACAAAAAATTGACATTTTTGGACAAAAAAGCTATAATTTTTATTTTACCCTCAATACATTTCACTTTTTTATAATTATTCTTGTACATCACTATACTGACCATAATAGAAACAATTAGAATGCAGAAAAACATATATTTACATATTAAAATATCAATCTTTACAATTTTCTGATTTTCCCCGAAGCCAGGTGGCGGCCATATTGGATTTCCATTATTTCAGGACTTTACCCCCGGAGATCCCTTAGGACTTTTTTCTGTCACTGAGGACATATCCAGGAATCAAAATCTGTTGTTTCTTTTGTTGCATTTGTGGGAGGTTGACCAAATATTTCTGCTAAAATGCCTGTACTACTGGGGGGGAGCCAGATGGAGGCCCCTGGAGTACTGGCACGGAAAGTGGATGCAGCGACGCGCTGTTCTGGCACATGCTCCCATACCTGACCTGATTCAGTCTTGGGATCGATGTAAATATAATGGATGGGAAAATGAAATAAACTAGATTCATACACCTGCACTACCCTTCAGTTGGATACACAGGAAGGCAATTGGAGGCACATCTGTTTTTTTGCCCAGATTGCCCAAAGGTGTTTACATTACAAGCAAAACGTTGGAGAAACATGGTGTCTTCTATACCTTGGAGGACCAACTGCTATTCTTCCCGAATGAGTCTTGTGTCGATGGGGTGGCAAGTTTTGGGATGACCCTCTTATACATTCAAAACAATAGAAAAATTCCAGCTTCGACAGTGATATCCTAAGCAATTCTACACTTTGTAAAACATCGAAAATGACAGCATCCCTCACGTTGTGCTCCCTTACCGCAACACACTGCCAAACGCTGGTGTCCCTGGCACGATGTGCTTCACAAAAAAGGGCTGAGGCCCTCTGTTCTCCTCAAATCCTCCAACGATGCTGAAGCCCAAGCTTCCACAGCTACTGCGCCACAAGGGCACGTCTTTTGGGCACTGAAGGAAGCTGAAGCAGGCAGAGTCAAATCGACAATGTTGCACAACGTTTGTACAAACACACCAAATTACCTTGGTAAACAAAGGAGTGCCACAAAGGTATGTAATGTATCATACAGTGGGGCAAATCCTCGAGATTCGTTTCCATTTTACAGCAATCGGTACACAAAAAGACGGCAATAATTACAAATGTAAGTAAGTGCACATTACCTTGGCAATTTGAGCCACATAATCCAGGTGGGAGAACAGTCGTCGTCGTCATCAAACTTATTAACATCACCGCCTCCTTCATCACCGTCTTTATTGATGTTCAGAGTCTCAGCTTCCACTGCCAGTTCTACCTCTGTAGTGGCTCTTCTCTCGTTGGCACTGCTAAAACAGCAGAGCCAGGTGCAGCTCTTTAGCAGCACTAAACTCACTTATCACAACACCATATCAACAGAAAAGGGTTTGTTTGTTTTTTTGTAAAGAGCTACAATAACAAAATGAAGATTTCCTCCACTTACAAAAACATTCAGTTTTGCCTTTTATGTTTAAAGATTTTTATATGGAGATGTTTTAAGAGAGTGAAGTAATGAAGGTGAGTCATTGGCAACGTTATGAAGCCATCTTTCAGAGTATGGAAGCAACAGGAACAGGAGGCAAAGAGGAACAAGAGAAAGGAGATGGAATATTCAGAGGCAAGTGGGGACATCTATAAAGATAATGAACAGGCAATAATAGGCAGAAAACGCCAATTTCCCAAAGGGAGGTTACAGAAGAATGCATGTAACAGGTAGGTGGTAACTGTTTTATCATTCCCGTATGGGTCTGTGCCATGTCATACATTTCGCCTGCAATTAATCTTTTAGCTTGAAATAGCAAGAACAGCCGGTGTCTCGACGTCGTTTCTTCCGACAAAACATCCATTGCAGGGTCTTGCTTTGATTTCGCCTGCACCGGTCTTCACATGTTCAGGGTTGAAACAAAATTGACTTTATGCTCAGTTATATTCCATTCCTTTAATTACCTCCATGAAAAAAAAAATGGATCTACTTTATAACTAGAGCCTGGTGTTGCGTTGATGGTTAAGTTGGCTGTGTTAAGATCTTCGGGTCCTGAGTTTGAGCTCCTGTCGTTCTGGTAAATAACATCAGGTGCGTTGGACTCAGCACGTAGTCCTTCCGAGATCACCAAAATGAGAACCAGCTTACTTGTAAAAATGAGCCAGTCGAGTATCCTGCGTCGGATTGGCGACCCGTCTCGGATTGTGTCCCCCTCGCCAATGGAAAAGTGCTTTGGCAGCCCTATGCGGCTGAAGAGGTGAAAGGAATGGTTCTTCTTCTTCCAGCGATTCCGAATCTCATAATTTTGGATAACTTGAAAGGACCTGGGTCAAAACTTCCAGCAAAAACGATCCAGTCATTATATGTACAAAATCTACCAAAATCCGTAAAACACAATGTGTTTGTGTATTTGTTTGCATGATGAATGTCCCTCTTCAAAAGGGCGATTTAAGAAGGGTTTTAAAGGCCAGTATTTTAACACGATTGTACGTTCACTACGGTCTATTTTTTTCAGAATAAAAAACTCGAATTTTTTTTTTTCCATCAAAGAGTAATTAAGTTTCTTCTTTTAGAAATGTAGACGGTGACTTGCAACCGGGCCTCAATGGCCGTGTGCAGAAGCATTTAAAAAATAACAACAAATACAAGGTGTCGGGAGGTGAAATTCACTGCACGGGATGTGTAACACACGCAGAGTAAAACGAGTGTTCATTTACATACGTGCGACGTCTAATAAATGAAGAAGATATAAGCACACATGACGCTAGGCCGAGGCTTCAGGCTTTGGCATGCTCACGAGGCTGTACCCTTGAAACGAAAGGTCCCAGAAGATTATGAAAATAGGGTAACATTTGCGCATGTAGTGTTTTAAAATAACGCTTTTTCTTGCGACAAAACATCACATCTTCCAGTCTCTGAATAAAGTAATTCCAACCCATCATTTTTGATGGGCTTAAAACCAGTAATCATGTAAAAACAGCTGCAAGAGTGTTTGGTCTCCCTTCATTTTATGGTCACCTTTTAATTTACAGCCATCGAAAGTCTCGTTGGGGTTGGCAGGATTGTTTAGTTAGAGGTATGTGCACTCGCCTTTGGGCTGTCTATCCTGGGTTTGAATCTCCACCCAGCTCTAAACTGTCACCCTGGTGTTTCACATGCAGGGTGGTACAGTGATGTGTACTTGGGGAAGATTTACAGAGGAGAGTTGGAGCGATTAAATATGAAACACAATCAACATACTGTAAATGTACAAGCTGCTTCATATCAACTGCTTTGGGACCAAGTCAAAATTGATATTAACCAGAGGTTTATATGAGGCAATGGAAAGCTTCGTCTCTGTTAGTTCATCCATCCTGTGTGGGAGAAGCTGAGGTGTGAGGTGCGACGGAAGTGTCGAGGAGGTGGGAAGACAAGCCACACAGTCACTGTTTATTTTTGTCATGTTTCAGGTATCCGATGTTTGCAAATGCATATTGGACTGCGATTCAATCTTGAAATCAACCCACTAATTGCAAAATTACTGAGGATCGGCTGTGTCCCCTGATCTGGCCTACTCCACGAAAGACCGTGGAATCTTTGAAGTCCATCAACTCATTTTTTTTCAAATAAAATTTTTTTTAAATTGAATTCCCAAACCATCTTGCACTTGCTCTATGACTGCACACAAATAGTGTGCTGCACTTTTTGCTTGGCCGAAGCTTCAATAATTGCAGAGGATGCTTTGGCAGTGTGGGATTAAATCAAGACAAGGTTCCAATACAATGTGTACTGGATGAAAGGGGGAGATGGGACCACTAAACAAGCCAACCCTGCAGAGCAATGTGATTAAAGGTTCAAATGTGGGAATTTTTCAACATTAATGCTTACAAAACAATCCACAGAATGAATCACTGCAGCGTGCAAAAAAGGTCAGGATCTGCTGCTGCCAGGATCCATAATCGATTTGTCAGCTTCGAGCTACATCCCTGGTTCAATTTTGTTCATCGTGATTGGAAGCGAAATTAAAGACAAAATTTAGATCTGATTGAAAAAAAATAAAATAAAACAGACGGTAATTATATGCTTTACGTCTTTTTTTTGGAGGGGGGGAGTTCTTTTATTTGCAGGCTGCCAGGATGGCTTGGACGTACGAACACTCACCTCGAAGCTGTCTAGCCTGGCTTTAAGTCTCTTTCCAGCTATAAACAGTCATCCCGGTTTCACAGGAAGGCGATTCATCAATTCATTCCTTCGGATCGAAGTTAAACTTGCCGTCCCGTCTGCTGGCATTAATTGGTGGACGTTAAGGATCCTAACGTGTCCCACGTGAAGAGTAGGCAAGCTATCGCCGGCACCATGGCCAAATTCCAAATTTCTGCTGAGACTACTGCTGGGACGGCAATGGCAAAGCACCCAGTATAACCCTTGCCAAGAAACCGCTTCGGCAGTACTGAACCTGTCTCTGGGCACACCACCAGGATGTGATTACGACTATGGACATGATTTGTTTTTTGACAATTATTTCGTGGAGAAAAACTACGATTAGATCACAAAAAATTATCACACCCTAATTATGCCACAGACCAAGAAGAATGTTTTTATCTGCTCAATCCATCACCCAGGTAAATTCTCAAACGATGTGAACAGTCACAAAAATGCTGGGTTAATGATGCAACAGTCATTATGGGCAAATATCCGTTTGAAAAAACAAAACATTGTTGCCATGGAGTCGACAAAGGCAAAAGAAAAGAAACGTCGGGTGCAGCACCGAATGGGTAAAACAGTCGAACTGAAGGTCGTTCAAAACAATGCAACTTACTTTTCCCGATCAACTTGCTGCTTGTCCCGGACAGACCGCTCCTTCCGAGACAACGGCAGGGACCGTACGTCACACTCTAATATTTGTAGTTCTACAGTAGTTGCTGCTGCACTGCCCTTGAGAATCGACACCGCCTCTCCATGTGCCATGCGTGTTAGCTCCACGTTATTGGCACTGAGTAGGACATCACCTAGAGCAGTCGGGACACAAAGCAAAGAAGCAATTTTTCAAATGCATTATCACATGCAATCCTTTTGCACTTTGACACAAGGAATAATTAATTTTGTCCATTTAGGATTCTTCCTTTGCCACACTTGGACAAGCACGAACCGAAAATTATAAACTTGGAGGGTAGTGGGGACGGGAAAGGGGGAAAATGAGGGTTTTTATTGTGGCGATGTGGTTAAAGATTTCAAGTGGTAACATTGGCAATTGGGTTTGTGGGGTCGATAGGTAGGCATGGTTCCTGCCCATCAAAAATATTTTTGAAAATAGTTTGCTGTTGCATTTACCCCTAAAACGATGGACACCATGACATCTGTATCCAAAACACAATCCTACCTGGTTTGACCAGCTGAGAACGACCAAGACAGCCTTTGGGGTCGACACTGGCAGTGTAAATAGGAAGGTCTCCACCCAAGCAGCCTAATCCTCCAGACACAGTTATTCCCAATGACTCTCTTGCCAGTTTTTGTACCTGCACCTTTTTTTCCAACCACACGGGTCCCTGCATCACAAATCAGAAAACCACAGCTCAGCAAAACAATCATGATAATCTATTGTTAACCAAGCACAAATGCTGCTTCGGTTAGTGTGTGCACGCTCCTGCAGCTAGGCCATGACAAAGGCCCAAAAGGAGCACCCTCTTCCCACAATTCATGCAAACCTCACTTCAGATATGTACTTCCTTCGCTGCAGCAGCCAGAGGTGGAGAAACACAATGCACGGTGATAATGTTAAAGGTGAAAGTGGGATTATTATTGTTGTTATCATTGTCATCATAATTATCACCAAATCGAATTTTAGTAAGCTATACAATGAACGTAACAAATCATATGGAGATCCACGTTTCACTTTGAGTACCTCTCATCTTGTAGTCTCTTAGGGTAATGAAAGAAAAATAGAAGATAAATTAAATATTTATATGATCTCAATATTTCAAAAGGTATCACCATTTGTACCAATAGGAAAGTTGGTTTTTCTATTTTATTTATGAACCACAAACTGTTCGAATATTTTACAACGACCTTGATCCTTATCGGAAAATAAAATAGTGCATCATCATACACCAAATTCATATTCATCGATTTACATCTGTCGGATTGGGGCATCCATTCCTTTCTTTTGTGAGTCATTCAATGCCATGAGTTAGATTTGCTCTCCAGGAAGAGAAGGCACCGTGCAATAAGCATCCTGTACGTGCTTTCCACCTAAGAAAGCAACTTCAACCGGCAGCAGTCGCTACAACAAGCATGCAAAACCAGCATATGGCTGTTCTTTGGCAAGTCAAAGACAAGCACCAGGCCTGCCTGCGATCGTATCTTGAACCTCTACCAACATACAAGAACCTCGTGAAACATCGCAAAGTCAGTCTCAGGAAAATGTTCCTCCTCTATTCTTGCACAAACTAAGGTTCTGATGCACGCAGCTCAAGACGGGGCAGATCGTCTTAACTTGTGCTGTGCTAAAAAAATTAAAATCCCAGCATCGCAATCTTTCCCTCCCGATAGCTACCCTACCAACTCTTACAGAGTGTTCTCTGGAAGAAGCTCATGGCTTCTCTCTTGCAAGGGGAAGAAGCTTCTGGACAGCCTTGACACCTCATTAACGACGTATCTAAATTAATGTTATCGATGTTGTCATAGTCAAATCTAATGCATCTTCTCTTTCTCTGCCATTTTGTGTCCTCAGAAGGCCTTCTTCCTTCATCATGTAAACAAGCCGGTGTCACCCCAATTTGCAAAAGCTGATCTTCTTAAGTAGAGACTGAACAGCCTCCTTCCCATCGTTAGCTAGTAAAGGAGCTAATAAACACAGCTAACAGTCTTTTCTCTTCTCAAATGGCCTAATCACAGATCATCGGTATCATTTTCATCCCGGTCACTCCACCCTGGATATACTTCTGCCAATTTTAAAATGGTAGATGCCATAAACCTCAGGCAAGAGGTCAGCGGTCTCATTGGACATATCCCACGAGTTCAACATACCGTAGTCTGACATTTGGTAATGTTCACACAACTCATGCTGACTAATGGAATCCAGAGATCCTCTCCTGAACTGGTCGGCAGATTTCAATCATTCAGACAAGTCATGTGAGCCCTCAATGGCAGACTCTCTTCTGCTTACAACTTTGAATTAATTATCATGTCTCTCGAAGCAGTGACCTGACACCAATCCTGTATTTGGTATATATTAAGAGATTCTGCCCCTCTTTGCAGAATATTCCACTGTGTCGCAGACAGTTGCACACCCCAAAGACAAGCAGGCTGGAACTGCATCACTGCCCAGCAATGTAAGTAAGAAAAATTGGTCAAACATCTGGAATAAATATGGTCAGTGGTGTTCAGTATGACACACTCACACAGTCTATGCACAAAGATAATCCAGCCAAGTCTCTAGATCAGTTCTGTGATCAAATTCTGGTGGCTAGCATGATAGCCAAGACTCCTAAGAAGTATGTGCACTCACCTTTGACTTGTGTAGCCCGAGTTCAAATCTTGGTCCAGCTGTAAACTTTACCCTGGTGTTTTGCATGCAAAGTGATGCATCGTTGTTTGTGCCGTCCATCGATAGGACGTTAAGCCTGATGATCCGTCCGCCAGCACTGGCCGTTAAAGATACGTTGGTGTCTTTCGCAAAGAGTAGGTGAGTTATTGTCAACACCCTGGCCCAATTAGAAATTCCTGACGACTGGGAAATCAATGGAAAACCATCCAACATAACCCTCGTCAAGAGACTACTTTGGCAGCGGTAAAGAGTACAGTACATCGAGGATGATAATGATAATGAACTCCCAAATGAGATAGTCCAAAATCAACCCCCAACTGAGAAGACGTTACTGAAGCTCCTCGGCATTACAACATACCACATCCTGTGTTGGTAAAAATCAAATCTTCAACCTAGCATCCAAGGCTCGGCAACACCAAGGAATAATTCCTTTCTGAGTTACTCTGAACTCCCAACAATTCAGAGTGAGCAAGGAAGGCATGAAGTCTGAATTATTCATTGGTCGATTTGCAGCATCAAGGCTCTCCAGTGTGAGCTGGAGCTGCTGATTCTCTTCTTGTACTCCGATAGTCAATCAAAAGCCAGACCCTGAAAGTGCTTGGTATTTCAGTCGGACATCGAAAAAAAGGCAACTCTCTCCAGCCTCAAAAACAGGTTGTTGGCCTTGTGCATGGTCCTCTACCACTGTGTATTACGCATTTATTTATTTCTTATTTTAACATTGATCTAAGGCTCACGGGGGAGCATATTCACTACCTTTTATCTCCTCCAACAAAACCTGATAAAGCAGACAAGCACATACAGTATTTATTAAAATAAAATTTCACTTGTATAATAAATTTATTTCAAAAAGGAAACGTTTAACTGAGACTTGAGACCAAATTGTTGGATTATATGGGAATAGCAATACCTGAACTATTTGAAACTTCCTTGGGACATTATTGCTATTCAAAGTTTAAACAAGAATGACCACACTGTGGTCAATATATACAGAAATATATTTCACCTCCTCTGTCCACTCAACTCCCTCATGTCCCACGTGTCTACGGGGTAAAAGCTGGGTCTGAGAATTAAAAAAAATATCATTATGCGCGGGCCACGGCTCAGATTACATTCTCTCACGTCTCATTATCCTTGAGCCATGTCAGTCCCATGTTCCCATGTGAACGAATAAGATTAGATAGATAAGATTCATCATGATTCCGAACAGGGTATTTACCTTTTATATGTGTTCCCTCAGTTTTGTCGTGTGTGTGTGTGTGTGTGTGTGTGTGCGCGCGCGTGTCCCTCCCACTCTTCACCACCCTCCTGCTCATAATAAACCTGTACGTGGTCACTCGAGGGATGCGACTTGGCCATTAAGTGCGAGTGAATTGGCTTTAAAAATCCGGTAACGGGCTGATTTAAAGCACTCTTAAAAGAGCCGATTCGTCACACGGTCATGGATGTTTAAACCCAATATGGGGCCGTTCAAAAAAATTACGAAAACGCTATTTTTAGGGAGGCGCATACGGCTTGATTAAACCAGACGAGACTTTTATTCGACAAATGATTAGATTTTTCGGGGACTCTCATCATGATTAACAATTGACCCAAACAAAGCCAATGGAAATCTGACGCAACAAACCCAGACAGTGGATAATCAGCAGAGGCCTACAGGCCTGTGGCTCTGAGGCCTTCGGCCCACCAGAAAACCAAGGTGGCCATATCGTTTTGTCTGGGTGGAGTCAAGAAACAGATGTGGGTGTGGTTTGGAAGCTGTCCGACCAATGGGTGTACATTTCAAAAATCCACCCCCAACACGAACCCCAACAACAGCAACAACAGCCATGCAGAACTCTTGTAGACCTGCAACATGTCACAGGTAAAAATTGATTTCAACAAACAAACGAACCATGGTTGGCAGTTGAGCATCAGGTGCACTGGAGGGAACAGGCCCAACTTCCCACAGTATATCTGGGACTCCAAGCAGGACACGTCGCAGCACCACAAAGTGCACAGCCCCCTGAAAGGCCTGTTCAATACATCATTCACAACAATAACTAATCAGGACCATGCAATGTCATCCTAACTCTCTCACAGACCACCTTTTCCCAAAGATAATTTATAACACATAAGGTGAAGAATATCATCAGAAAGGTGAACATTGTTATTGAAAATGTACAATGCATATGAAAATGGACTGCAGATAAATAATTACTGCATTTCTTTAGCAACAAAAGCACAAGCATTTCAGGTGTAAGCAGTCTCCCCAAATGTTAATCCTTACTATAATTCACGGACTGGCGTTTGTGTGTATGCTTGTTGGGCTACTCCTCCTACAGTTCTGGTCCAATTACATCCAGACTTGTTAGAGGATTAGCATGACCCCGTTTTTGTCTTTGTCAGTGGTCTTGGGGGGTGGGGGAGGGAATGCAAATTCTCGAAGGAAACGTGTATTGTGTAGTGCCACCTTCAGGTGGGAGAGGGTATTATAAGGCTCCAACATTTACAGTACAGTGAGGGGTTTTGAATTGTAAGCAGTAGGTGTGTATTTCCTTCATGCACATAACCAGGGTTATTTTTTTTTTCCTATACAGAGTTGTCAGTTGCCTATAGACCGCCCAAATAAAGGTATGGATCAGAAGAACGTGTTGCATGCTTGGAACAAGATCGCCCGTACAAAGATATATACTGTAAACATATATATAATATATATATATATAATATATATATATATATATATACACAACATACACATATACCGCTCTGAAAAAAAAATGAGACCACTCCAAAAAAAATTAATCAGCATCTCTACATGTATGGCAGCCATTCCATTCCAGTGTCTGTTGAATTCCAACACAGGCACACCTCATTCTACTTAGTGAGGTACTGATTAGGTGATCACCTGAACCGAATCTTATTTAACAAGGAAAAGTATAAAAACCACTGCTGTGGTCATCACTATGCTCTTGCAATGGACCAGCTGGATGGCAAAAACAGTGCTCGTAGTACCTCAAAAGTAATTGGAATCAAAAAAATAACTATTGACCATGCCAAAAGAGTTGAAAAGAAAAGTTTGAGTGTAGAAAAGAAGGGTTCATCTGGCTTTAACGGCAAGAGGATACAGTGAGCGTCACGTTGCTTCCATCCTTAAAATTTCAAAGACGGCGGTTCATAAGAACAAGGTCAAGCAGCAGACATGGGACAACAAAGCTACAGACGGCAGAGGGCGAAAACGACTTTCCACTGACCGGGATGACCACCAACTCATTCGAATGTCACTCAACAACCGTAGGATGACATCAAGGACCTACAAAAAGAATGGCAAACGGCAGCTGGGTGAAGTGCACGGCGAGGACGGTTCGAAACAGGCTCCTCGGGCAGGGCTGAAGTCGTGCAAAGCTAGAAAAAAGCCCTTCATCAATGAGCAGCAAAGAAGAGCCAGGCTGAGGTTTGCAAAAGCCCATAAGGATTGGATCGTAGGGACTGGAGTAAGGTCATCTTCTCTGATGAGTCCAATTTTCAGCTTGCCCAACACCTGGTCGTCTAATGGTTAGACAGAGACCTGGAGAGGCCTACAAGCCACAGTGTCTCGCACCCACTGTAAAATTTGGTGGAGGATCGGTGATGATCTGGGGGTGCTTCAAGCAAGGCTGGAATGGCAGATTTGTCTTTGTGAAGGACTCATGAATCAAGCCATGTACAAGTTTTGTCCTGGAAGAACACTTGCTTCCTTCTGCTCTGACAATGTTCCCCAACTCTGAGGATTGGTTTTTCCAGCAGGACAATGCTCCATGCCACACAGCCAGGTCAATCAAGGTGTGTATGGAGGACCATCAGATCAAGACCCTGTCATGGCCAGCCCAATCTCCAGACTGAACCCCATTGAAAACCTCTGGAATGTGATCAAGAGGAAGATGGATGGTCACAAGCCAAAAACAAAGCCGAGCTGCTTGAATTTTTTGCGCCAGGAGTGGCATAAAGTCACCCAACAGCAATGTGAAAGACTGGTGGAGAGCTTGCCAAGACGCATGAAAGCTGTGATTGAAAATCAGGGTTTCCACAAAATATTGATTTCTGAACTCTTCCTAAGTTAAAAATTAGTATTGTTGTTGTTAAAAACGAATATGAACTTGTTTTGTTGTATTATTTGAGGTCTGAAAACCTGAATCTTTGTTGTTATTTGACCAGTTGTCATTTTCTGTAAATAAATTCTCGAAATGACATATTTTATTCGGAATTTGGGAGAAATGTTGTCAGTAGTTATATGAATAAAACAAAATGTTCATTTTACTCAACACATACCTATAAATAGAAACCAGAAAAACTGATAATTTGCAGTGGTCTCTTAATTTTTTCCAGAGCTGTATATACATACATACACACACACATATATTAATATACACATACACACATATACATATATATACATACACATACATATATATACATACACCAACACACATATATATATACATACACATATATATATATATATATATATTATATATACATACACATACACACATATATATACAATACACACATACAATATATATATATATACATACACATACACACACATAATATATATATATACACATACACACACACATATATATATAACATACACATACACACACATATATATATATATACACACATACATATATATATATTATACACACATATATATATATACATACACATACATACATATATATACATATACATACACATACACACATACACACATATATATATATACATATATATACATACACATATATATATATATATACATACACACACATATAATATAAAATAACATACATACACATATATATATATACATACATACATACATACACACACACACATATATATATATACATACACATACACACATATATATAATATATATATATATATACACACATACACAATAAATATATTAATAATACATATACTACAATATAATATATATATATATATACATATACATACACATATTATATATATATATATATATATATATATAATACACATACACACATATATATATACATATACATACACATACACACATATATATATATATATACATATACATACACATACACACATATATATATATATATACATACACATACACATATATATATATATACATACACACATATATATATATACATACACATACATACATATATACATATACACAACTAAACACAATAAACTAGCGGGTGTGCTTACACAATGTGTAGGCAGACAAACCATGCTTCCCCATTGTCTCATGCCAAGTCATCAGTGCATTTGTTTTTTTAATTTATTTATATTTTCATTTACAGATGCTTTCCGACAATTGTATGATTTTTTTTCCTGGTGCATCAGCTTCCATGTCTGTCAGTGCACAAAATTACAGTGCTTCCTTCTTGTCTCAGGTCATTCACCTGCATTTTTTTTTCATTTATGGATATTGTCTGACGATTCTGTGATATTCCCCAGTGTACCAGCTTCATTGTTCATTGGCACACAAAATTTCAGCTTTCTACATCACCCAGAAGGTACCAATCTTTAATATTAGCCAGTCAGTGGTTATAAAGAGCTTTACATATATGATAGATATATATATGTATATACACTACATGGCCAAAAGTATGCGGACACCCTTTCTAATTTGTGGATTCAGCTATTTCAGCCACACCCATTGCTGACAGGTGTATAAAATCGAGCACACAGCCATACAATCTCCACAGACAAACATTGGCAGTAGAATGGGCCGTACTGAAGAGCTCAGTGACTTTCAACGTGGCACCGACATAGGATGCCACCTTTCCAACAAGTTAGTTCGTTAAAATTTCTTGCCCTGGTAAAATGTAAGTGCTGCTGTTGTGAAGTGGACATCTTGGAGCAACAACAGCTCAGCCACGAAGTGGTAGGCCACACAAGCTCACAGAATGGGACCGCCGGGTGCTGAAGCGCGTAGCGTGGAAAAATCGTCTATCGTAGGTTGCAACACTCATTACCAAGTTCCAAACTGACTCTGGAAGCAGCATCAGCACAAACACTTCTCGTTGAGAGCTTCATGAAATGGGTTTCCATGGCCGAGCAGCCGCACACAAGCCGAAGATCACCATGTGCAATGCCAAGCGTCGGCTGGAGTGGTGTAAAGCTCACCACCCAAACTCACCCAAGCGAGGTCCCAAAATACAATCCACAGTATTACAGTTATAGGCCTTCTGCAAAACAGCTCGTCTTTCTCAGTCGGTTTATTTGACTACTCACATCTCTCAAAATGGCAGTCATTTTCTGTTCCATCTAGTCATATCAAATCTGCCCTGAAACTTCTCCTCCTCTTGTGAAAGCATCAATCTCCTTGGCAGTCTTTAGAGGTAACAGTGTCTACCCCATCTCGTCTTTCCTTGCTCTTCTTCATGTCTCTCTCAGAGAATCCCCGCCTTCATCTTGGAAAGCTGCAAACGTCACTCCAATTCACAAGGGTTCCATGTCTGATCCACTTAATTACATACAAGTCAGCTTTCTCACAATCATAAGAAAAGTGAAGGAATATATTGTTGCGGTTCTCAGAACCGCATGCATACAACAGATAGATGTCCCAAGACAGTTATTTCATTATTATACGTGTAGATAGTCCCCTTCCTTTTGTTTAGCGGGACAACAA
>CM068954.1:50873626-50896438 GCA_035128595.1 Eptatretus atami | reverse complement strand
GCGGAGTGGGTTGATGATCCAATAGCTAGGGATGCTTAAATCATTTCTCTTTCATTTCGTCCCTACTCTTATTTGTCTGATTAATTCCTGAGGTAAATCAGCCACGTGCGCCTTCGCTGTGAGGTGGGGCTCGCAGAGGCCAGCGAGTGTGGCGCCGCTGTGAGGGAACTGCTGCACAGAGATCCTCTTCCGGCGAGCCCTAAACCAACGTGTGCAGCGGTCATATAGTGCACTTTGCAGTGCGGCGATTATCGACTCGAGCTTCCGATGATCTGGGAGAGCATTGCCGGTACATTAAAAGGCATACGAATAATACCTCTTAAGAGGCTGCACGATGGTTGTTTCACAACACAGGAACACAGACAGCACGACGCCCACGCTGCACGAAACACTACGGAGGCCGATAAAGACAACATGCCATGTTGGGCGATAGGAGTGTGCGGATTAGACGCGCTTGTTCCTTTTCAACACTCAATATCCGACACATATTTGTGTTCGCCCCAGGCACACGCTAGCGGAGTCGTGCGAAATGCGAGCAACTGGCCACATGCGGAAGCGACCGCGCGCGGCTATATGGAAATGTGCTTGAAGGCAAGACACGTACGCCGCTCGTGAAACGTGCATGGATTTATCCATGGCAATGTACTTCGGACCCTTGCTGGCAGAGCGGATCCCGCAGATGGTGAGCGTCTTCTCGTCTCTACGGCAGCAAACAGCGAGGATGTACAGTGCGGGCACGTTGGCGCACGGAGCGGCGTGTTGATCGCACTGGTCGGCCGCCGAGTGGGCATGCGGGACCCGCGCCGTTGCCAGGGATGGCTGGGGGTGTTTGCAGGACGATTCGCGTGCCAATTTCGGTGTGGGCGATTCATGTCATGTCGTGGGGTCGGAGTGGAATATTGCCGCTGTCTGGGATGGCCTTGCCGGAAACAAAGTGAGGCAGTTTCGCGCCAAGTTGGCGGGCCACATGAGGGGTCGGGGCCAATCGAAGCGCCCGATTCAGGTGATGACGTTTCGATTTGGGGTGCGCCCTCCCCCCCCCCCGTGCTGCAAGTCCTATAAAGGTCGGAGCAGTCCCTCCCCTTTCCTTTCTCCGCCTCTCTCCCGTCTCGACACCGCCCCACCTGCTCCTGCAGTCTGGACTCCGCTTCCTCATCTCCGCCCACACGACGTCGACCCCACCCGCCTACCTGGTCACCTACCATCGTCCTCGCACTCTGGACTCCGCCCTTCTCGACTCAAGCCCCTCCTTTCCGGACAGTCTCCACACGTGCTGCTGAAGCCGAAGACGACGCGCCCACTGTCGGGTGCCACACTACGGAGCATCCCAACCGCCCCCCCCTCCCCTGAGGTGTATTGGTGGCACGTCAGTGCTATTAAGCACAAAGGTACAGAGAACGTAGCCTCAACTCCTTCCCTTCCTGGTTCAAAAATTTCTCTTCGTCGGGTTCTGTGTCTGTGCGTGTGCGTGTGCGTGTCCTGGCGCCTGTCTGCTTAAGTAAGACTGCAGAGATTGTTATCATTATTATGTTATTTTTGCGTTAAGTCTGCTCTGTGTCCCCTTTTGTAAGTTGCTGTTTATTTGCTGCACCTCACTCTCTTCCCTATCTCTGCACAAAAAAACCCAAATAAATCTTGATCGTACCACATACGTTTCCTCGCCCATTGTAAATAAATCATTATTAGGAATATTCCCAGCTCGTCTTTGTGGTTTCTTTCATTGATCCAGCATGGTCCGGAATCCTACTTTAGCCGGGACTTTATTCCCAATGATCCGTTCCTTTTAGCCGGTACACGTCCTTGGCAGTGTCGCTCGGCTGCATCCGATCCGGTAAAGTGAATCCAGTTTGGACAAGGCGTACCGAGGGCATTTCCCCGGGTATTAAACCACGTATTAATTAGGTACCCCGATTAATCCATAGATGGGAGGACCCTAGGTCACGCGGTTGAGTTATTGGCGTCCACGGTCAGTTAAGCGACCCGCCACGTCACGGCACTTCGTCTTTAAGTTGTCGCCCAATGCATTCAGGGAGCCTTCTTGAATGTTTCTCTGACTTTTACAAGGAATTACAAGGAGTTTTTATGCACAGGAGGGGCCATTCGGCCCATCATGCCTGCACCACACCAATACCAGATTTAATAAATCCGTTGAACCCTCCCCTTCGTGTGCAGCCTTTTGGCTGCTACACTGGTATCATTTTTGCCGACCTCGAAGGATGACAGGCTGAGTCAACCCATGGTGTTAATTCAGTGGTAATGTGACTTGAACTCAGGACCTGAGATCCCAAAGCACCACCCTAACCGCTAAGCCACACCAAGACTGGCTCCATGAGCGAAACAGTGGGTTCCTCTTAATGGTATTCTATCTCATGGTCTTCCTTTTGATGCTAATGTCTTACAAAGCAGCATTTTAGGACCGAGCATATTGTGGGTCTACATATGCCTCCTCTAACTTCAATGTAAAATAATTCCCTGTATGATTTTACTGACACCTAGTTCAATATTACAATATTCGGGTTTGAATCCCAACCCACCTATAAATCGGCATCTGGGGTTTCACAGGTAGGGCGGGGCATCAATGCATGTACGATCCCCGGATGGACGTTAAACGGGCGTCCTGTCGGCTGCATTTAGTGATGGATGTTAAGACCTCATGGTGTCCTTTGCTAAGAGTAAGCGAGCTATCATCGCACCTGACCAAATTCCAAATTCTTGCTCCAACATACAGGGAGACTGCATCAACGGCACAACTGTGCACGAGCAAATTATGCTACCGCAGCCATGTTCTGCATACGGAATAATAATAATATTAAGAGCAATAATAATAATAACAACAAACAGAGCAAGAATTGCTTTGCACTACATGCCCCTTACAGGTCCCAATTAACGTTCGGGAGATAAAAATTCGTTTGTGTTAACGCAACTCGAGCGATACCAGAACCAAATGAGAAGAAACTCCCAACTAACCGCATTTCATTCGTTTCTAGGCTTTGTGTATTTCATATTAAAAAATAACCCAATATCATACATGAAGCAAAAATGTGTCTGGCATAGATAATCATTGTGGTTATATACTTGGGAAACATTCCAATTGCAATGGGCATGGACTAACACCCAGGCCTAAGGCATGCAGACTGTGCTGCTTCAGCAAAGGTGGCACATTAATTATATATTGGGTGGAGTCAGGCCAGCTGTCCAGCCAATGGTGTAAGCAGTCGGATGGAGTCAGTGCAGCTGAAAACTGACCCATGTATAAGAAGTGATTTTCTAAGTTTAAAAGGGCATAACTCTGTGAAAAAGACAAAATGCCCTGAACTTGAACTTGTCTGTCTTATGATAATAAAGCCATGTGCCCAAGTGTCAGTTGAATATGTGAAGGAAAAATAAAGATAATAAAGTGTGGGGAAAAGTTAAAAAAAAAAAAAACACAGGTGGGATGGATGGACGGACGGAGAGCAACATATATTCCCTGCGGTGAAAGCAGTAGAGGACTAATACTACATATCTGCGATCAACAACCATCGCCAAGGATAAGTGCCCTCGATCCAATGATGCCATATTCTTTTTGAACGCCATGTGACCTTGCCTTCAAATTCAGGGATAAAGTGGAAATAAAGAAAATGTGTCCCATCTACATACTATCCATAAAACTAAACATCATGAAAATCAGAGGAAAATAAGATGGTATTCAGAGAATACTTACCCTGCGCAGTCTGAAGAAGGACTTGGCCATTCTTCTGTTATTTTTGTTTTTGGTTTTTTGATTTGATCCATATGGTGCCAGACCAGTGACGATGATGTCACTTCTTCTTCTCTTCTTCTTTCGGCTGCTCCGTTAGGGATCGCCACGCGGATCAACGCGTATGATCGCATAGTGATTTGGCAACATGTTTTACGCCGGATGCCCTTCTGACGCACCCTGGTCGCCTCTTACGACACAGGGATATGGTACACCTATTTTAACCGGGGTATACACCGGCCCAGTATACTGGTACTCATTTCGCCGACCTCGAAGGATGACAGGCTGAGTCAACCCCTGGTTGTATTAATTTCAGTGGCCAACGGGGCTTGAAACTCTTTTTGGATCCAGCCGCTGCCCTAACCACTGCGCCAACACAGGCTTCAGTGACCGATGATGTCACTTATCAAACTATATTTCCCATGGGTAATTGATCAGATTAGTTAAGTTTTGCATTGATCGGTTAGGGTTTCAACAATTGCAGAGGGTTTTTTTTTTTTCATACTGACCGGATCAAGGTTGTACTTGTCGAATTATGAATGTCATAACGAAGGCACTGATGACATCATCATTAACAAATCTTATTCCGCATGGGGAGTACTTGACAATGAGCCATGTTTTAAATTTTTTCCATGGAGTGGTTTCGGAGATAGAGGGGCAGTTTTTCGGTTTTTCCAAATGTCGCCTGTAACAATGACCTTCTGACGTTAATAAATTATCATTATAAATTCTACAGGAGGAGGCGCACCTGATCAAAATTTCATGTCAATCGGACTAATAGTTTGCTGAGAAATGAATTTTAAATTCAGACACATACGTATGCACGTAGTACGCACGCACACGATTGATTGCTTAACCCATGATTTTCGCTTGCGAGCGCAGGTAATTATTCAGGTTCTGATCAAACAGGTGTCTTTTGTTAATTAGGTCCAATCTGAAAAATGTAGGTCAAGGACAATATCAGATGCACAACTACAGTGCAGGTACACTATTATGATGCAAGAACATCTGAGGCCAAGCAGTCTGAGATTACACATTCGTAAAAATTGAGTGAAGACAAAAAAAAAACATAATAATAATAATAAATTTTTTTTCTGACTGCATTTTACCTTGACCTTTAACTCAGAGGGTATAAAGTAAATTAAGTGTAATGCACCTTTTACATTAGGTGTAAGTGTAGGTGTAATGCACCTAAGGGCAATTTTGTTCTGATTGGGACATAAATTAATGGAGTTATGATTGAAAAAAAAAAAAAAAGTAAAGATTTCTATAATTAGGTCATAACCTTAAAATTTGGTGAAGGTCAAAATGAATGACACCCTGCTTACTTTATTCCCATTATTGATGCAAAATTTCATTCCGAAGTTCCAGTCGGTGATGAGATACAACTCGGACATTTGCGTAAAAAAACAAAACAAAACAAAAAATGGTGGTTCGGGGGTCTAAGAACTCTGTGGTACCATTAAGAATTGGGGCCCACTAATTGTAGAAATAATCCTGCAACA
The DNA here is from genome assembly GCA_035128595.1 of Eptatretus atami. Lineage (NCBI taxonomy): Eukaryota > Metazoa > Chordata > Myxini > Myxiniformes > Myxinidae > Eptatretus > Eptatretus atami. Next base: position 50,891,194 of record CM068954.1, on the reverse strand, counting down.
GGTACGAGCCTCTCCTTAAGTAATCGGGGGAGCAAAATAATAATAATAATCGTAATACTCAATCTCTATCTAATATCAGCAATCTCTGTGTGTGTGGTCTGTTGTGACGCTGTTTCTCGACAACCACTGGTCCGATCTAATTGAAACTTGCAGGTATATGCTGGGGCCTGTGATGTGCCTTTCAAGGTTTGATATTAATCGGACAAGTGTTCCAGTTATGGCCATTTTTTACCAACCAATGACAGGACACATTGCTATGATGTCACAGTTGACGTGACATTCTTCTTCTTTTCTTTTTTTTTTTTTGCACGTACGGCCACGCACGTACGGCACGCACTAGTAGTAATAATAAATAGAGGAAAGTAGTAGTAGTAGGCAGGCCGATGGACTTATTAAAAAAAAAAATCTCTCTCTGGTTTGCCCCCTCTGATCTCTCTCACTCCAAGGATTACATGTCATTTTCAGTAACCCCTCCTGGTTAAAGCTTCCAAATCCAAGCAACTGCATACTAAACTTTTTTGTTCCTCGCTTCTCATGTATTTCAAACCGTTTTTCAGAGTCGGTGGTATTCACTCTTCCTCCAAGATTCTAAAAAGCAAGTGGTGCACGACACTGTCATCTCATTTCCCATTCCTGATCTACATTCTATATTACCTCAATCACGAAAGGTGAAGGAGGTTATGTTTTCACCCCTTTTGTCTGTTTGCGTGCAGATATCTCAAAAGTTGCAGACAGATTCAGATGAAACTTGTGGACAGGTTTTGTGTGCAGCAAGGAAGAATTGATTCGATTTTTGGTGAAGATCCAAATCCGGATCTGGATACGAGAATTATTTAATTTTTAAAGTGATTCTTCACCATTGAGGAGAGGACCAAAAACGATATACAGCATGATATTTCAAAATGTATTGGCCGATATGTTTCTCGTGGATAGGCATTGCATGGCGGAGGTATGCTCTCTACCGAGTGCCTTTAGTTTCATCGTCACACCTTCCTAACCAATCTTTTAACTTGCAGGTTTCAGTTTCCTCCTCTCCTCTCTCTCTCACCACTCCCTTTTCCTGTTCGTTCATTTCTCGGCTTATTGAGTTTTAGACTTCCTGTCAGTTCATACCCTCTCTCATGTTTCTCTTCCATGAGCCTCAATCTTGTTGAGAGGGGAAGGAAAAAAAAAAAAAGAAAAGTTCGATTTTATTTATATCAATTGTTAGTTCCGGTGAGTTTCAAAGAAATCTGAAATGGAACCATTTTGGGCAATCATCACACTGCTCATTAAAAAAACCACTTCATCATGTCCCTTTAATGGCTGGGAGGTTAGGGTTGGGACTGTTGAGCTGTTTGAAACCCCACTTGTATTTTATTTTACTACACAATATTATCCTTCAGTGCAAAAATGCTCATCTAAGGACAGTACATAAAAACTTAAAGGGTAGCGAGTAACAACCATGGCAACACCCTCTGATATAAAAGATGATACTACACCTGGATAAGTGATACAGCTTGCTCTGTGGATGCATGGCCGCAAGTCATGACGTTGATAGCAAGAAACACGTACCGCACGTGCCCACCCTGTCTCGCGGCTAGTCTCCAATCACCCCGTGCTGTACCTTAACACAAGGCCTTCCTGGACAGTCCCAAGGCGCAGGCCCAGTGCTTCACCTGGCCATTGCTTGTGCAGTACACACTCAGTGTCTCAGTAGCTCGCGCTCAGTCATACATAAATGAGGAGGTTGGGGCCATTGGTGTCCGACAGGAAGGAAACAGTGCGAGGAATGGCATGCCGGTGGCAATCTCTCAGTACAGCCAGGCGAAGCAAGGATGCTGGGAACTCAGTATGGCAATTGCTTCATTGTGTGAACAGCAACGCAGGTCAGAGCCATTAAGCTATGAAGCCAGAGAGATGCAGGAACAAAACAGAATTAGATGAAGACATTGTAGTCCGGTTTAAAGAAAAAAGCTGTATTTTCATAAATAATTTCCATAATCTTTTTTGACTAATGGTCAATTTGCACTTTTACTCTAGAGACCGACTAGAATAGCATTGTTTACATTTTCTCAAGGAACTTAAGTTACCAATCCGGGTAGTGACAGGATGATAATATTCAGATCTACCCATCAGCTCAGCAAAACAGAATCACCGATTAACCAAACTGAATATATGCGTTTTACATCCATCAAAAGGTAATTTTGTGTTTTAATCAATGGTCTCATTCACACGTGTTTTCGGAATACAGATACCTGCAAAATACGGTCGCCTGGAGCAGTCCTCCACTTCCTTGCACCAACCCTCATCGAAGATTTTTGGATTATGATCTTTCCCAATGGAGTCTATTTCACCACAAGATGCTGATTCGAGCTTATAAAGCCTTCTAACGTTTAAGTTCAATTATTGTGGGAACTCCCTCTCGAACCGCCAGTGTAAATCTGACACAAAAAGAAGCCGATAAGCAATGCACAAGAGTCATAGGTTTACTCACAGTTGAAATTGTGAGCTGGCACAACCTGCAGAACTATGTGATAAAGAAACTTCCCAGGATGAAGTACCCCTCTGATTTTCTTGGCTTCTATCTTGAGACACACTAATGAACTCTCTGTAAAAAAAAAAACGAATAAATAAATAAATAACAAACGTTGCCATTGCATCATGAAACCATAATTGCAAATTCAACATCTTATCTGATTTGCCTAAACTCCTCAACATGACATTATATTCTGTCAAAGCTATCTCCTAGCTCGAATATAATGAGTGTTTGTCATCTCTTCCGAGCAGTTGTCAGAAAACGATTGAAAAAGAATTAGGCCAGGCGACAAGCGTACAAGCCTTTTTAAAGGCAATGCATTCTCTTATGTCCATGTGAGTAACTATTTGAGGAGAACGCTCGCTTAACGTCCCCTCCGTGCAACAAAACACTCTATGTGCATGGTGCCCTTCCGTGATAACCGAGTCGACAATGTGTAGTCAGATCATGTCAGGAATCAAATCTCGACGACACACTTAACTAGCGAGTTCCACATGCTATCCTTCATCCAACTGAATATCCTTTCAATCAAACTGCAATGTGAAGAACTTAAAAGATTATGCCAATGAAGACTTATTACCCTCGCCAGAGGAGAGGGGATTGCAATTTGGGGCCGTTTGTTTGTTACTTGGCGAAATGTTTATTTTTTTGTTGACAAGTATGTTGATCGCTCCGTTTGTTTGTTTGCCGCCGCCTCCACCCCAACCGCTCACCTACTCTTCTAAATATTCGGAGATTATGGTCACCAACCCTGCAACGGTCCGTATTGATGTTTCGTCAATTTTGGTCGACCAAAAAAAGGTCTACTAGGCCAAAGGCCAATTTGGACCACATTTTAAAATCTTCAAATTCCATCTGATTGACTTGAAATTTGAACAAGAATTTGTATCGGCAGGTTAATGAATTTAACCACCGATTACTTTTGAGGTTAACATTGGTCAAAAGGTCAACATAGGCTGTATTTTTTTTAAATAGTTTCTAAAATTGTCAATTTTCATCTGATTGACTTGAATTTGAAGACATTTGCATGTTAGCTTGCTGAATCCAAGCAACAATTATTTTTGAGATCAGATCGGCCAAAAGGCAAATTTTCTAAAATCCTCAATTTCATCACCGATTGACTTTGAAAATTTGAACAGCATTTGCATCGCAGATCAATCATTCAATCACCTATTATTTTTGAGGTAACATTAGTCAAGAGGTCAATACAGGCATAATTTTAAATTACTTCTAAAATTGTCAATTTTCTCTGATTGACTTGAAATTTGAAGACCATTTTGCATATCAGCTTACTGGATTCAAGGACCAATTATTTTTGAGGTCAACATTGGCCAAATGTCTCAATATCCTCAATTTTAATCCGATTAATTTGAAATTTGAAGAGAATTTGCATATCAGGTCGGTAAATTCCAACCACCTGTTACATTTGAGATCAATATCGGCCAAAAGGTCAACATAGGCAAAAGGGCCAAAAGGCGACATTTCTAGAAGTCAATTTTCATCCAATTGACTTGAAATTGAAACAGATTTGCATATCAGGTCAATGATTCAGCCACCAATTCTTTTTAAGGTTAAAAGGTCAACACAGGCCTAATTCTAAAATTTATATAGAAAGGGCCAAAAACTATATATATATATATATATATATATATATATATAGTATATATTATATTGTTACGGTTCTCGGAACTGTATGCATACAACATACAGTTTGTCCCGAGTCAGTTATTTCATTAATATACGTGTAGTTAGGTCCACTACCTTTTGTCTAGTGGAAGACGAGGAGTGTGTTCGATGGGCTATAGTTAGGATTAATAAATCATTTTTTCCCTTTTATTTTTATTAAATCATTTTCCCCTCCATTCCACTTCCCACTCTTCTCATTTATTTTCTGAGGTGAATTGCCTCGCACCTCGTCTCGCTTTACCATAACGTACCACCGATACCCACTGTACTGGAGTCTCGTTTTCTGAGGCAGAATCCGACGTTCGCAGTCGGCTTCCACTTTCCAAACCCAGACAGAGCGGCGTGGCGGGCCAGACCGGCGTCTGCCGAAACCCGCCAGAAGGCAGACCACATGAAGGCCCGGTCCAATCGGGATGCTCGGATCGGACAATGATGTCCGGCTTCACCATGCTCTCCCCGAGCTCCGGCTGTATAAAGCACGGACCTCCGGGGAGAGAAGTTGGTTGTCGAGTTGGTTTTGCAGGTCATTGGAGAGGTTGAAGAGAATTGCGAGTTTGTTTGGTTGTTGAAGAGAATTGCAGGTTGGAGAGGTTGAAGAGAATTGGTGAAGAGTCTTCCTGCTGTTTGGCTCTGCTACGTCTCACCTCGACGGCACCGCCTACTGTACTGGTCCTCGCCCACACGACCTCGACCAAGCCTCTAATCTGTCCTGCCTACTATCACCTCTTTGAACTCCACCGACACATTACCACACGTGCGGCGGTGGACCGAACTGCACAGCTTTGTCAGATGCCGCACCACGGAGCATCCCTTCCCCCGCAACGCTCAGGTATCAAAAACTGAGACCTTCAACTCCTTTTCTCCGGCTGCAAAAGTCCTTTTCTTTTCTTTGGGTTTACTTTGTCTGAGTGTGTGTCTGAGTGTGTTGGCGCCTGTCTGTTAGATAACCTGTATAAAATCTTTATTGTTGTAATTGTTGCTTTTTAATATCTCGCGTCAAGTCTGCACTGTGTCCTTTTGTAAGTTGCTTGTAATTGCCACACCCACACCTCTCTCATCTTTCCCCTCATTACTACCAAATAAACCTTTTTGTTGTGCACATGCTTTTCCCCGCTTTATTGGAAATAAATAAAATTGTAGAAATGTTCCCAGCTCGTCTTGTCTTTCCCCCATTGGGTCCAGCATGGTTCGAATCTAAGCCGGGTCTTTAATTCCGATATCCGTTCTTCGAGCGGTACGTCTTGGTAGTGCCGCTGGACTGCATCCGATCCGGAAAGGTAGTCGGTAGTTGGTAGAGTGATCCGGTTCGGGCAAGGGTACCGAGGGCATGGTTCCCCGGTAGTCGAAACCACGTGGTTAATTGGGTAACTTGATTTCAAGAACAGAAGACCCTACAGCCACGCGGGTTGAGGTATTGGCGTCCACATTCGGTTAAGCGACTCGCCGCGTCACGGAATTAATCCGTGAGCGAAGGCCTACAATTCCGTGGAGTCTGGTGGGAATCGACGTAGTTTCCCCCACCTAGTGGTCGTTCTCTCTCCGCCGGACCCGGCCCGCAACAATATATATATATATATATTTATATATATATGTACAATCAATAATTAGATACATATAATATATATATATGTATCATTATATCTCAAAAGTTGTGGACGAGTATGACAATATGAAGGTGCACGGTTGGTCGGTGATAAGAACAGCGGAATAGATTTTGGTTCCGATCCGCCCATCAGTGGGATACAAAACGTGAACTGTTCAACCTGGCGGAGGTAGCGCTACTCTGAGTGCCTTTCTATCTTTGTTCTGTTTTGCCAAGTGTCGCCCGATGAAGTGATTACCCTCGCCGAAGGAGAGGGTATTGCATTTGTGTCCGTTTGTCCGCACAGAACTTTCGTGTTTTTCTCTCAAACCGCTTGTCGGATTGAGATGAAATTTTTCATCACAGGAGCAACTACTCATGGAGAATGTTTGAATGATAATTATGATGTCATAGGTCAAGTGGTGTGGCAGCCATGTTGGAAAATTGCCAAAAACTTTGGACTTATCTCTGAAACCGCACCAAGGAAAAAATTGAACTTGGCACACGGCAAGTACTCCTTATGCGGAATAGTGTGATTATTTTATGACGTCACAGGTCCCCTTCGTTATGGCCTCATAATTGCACATGTAGAAGCTACATCTGATTAGTATGAAAATTTCTGAGGGTAATCTTGGATAAAATCGTCTACAGAAAAAAAATTGATGACATCAATCGGTCACGTGATTCAGCAGCTATATGTTAGAAAAAAATGACCGTTTTTACAGCCATTTTTCCCTGCTGTGCAGGGGTTGGGCTTTTTCTTGAGGCAGATGTTTATGGCGATGCCCTTCCTGACCGCAACCCTGTCGCCTCTTACGACACACAGGGATATGTAACCTATTCTAACCGGGGCAATAACACCGGGACCAGTACTGGTACTCATTTCGCGCCGACCTCGGAAGGATACAGGCGAGTCACCCCCTGGTGTTAATTCAGCAGCCAACGGGGCTTGAACTCAGGACCTGGGATCCCAGCCGCACCCTAACCACGAGCCAACACCAGGCTTATTATTTGTTAGAAAGAACAAAACAAACAAAAAAACAACCTTCAAAATCTTCTTGAAGTGGCTGAACAGATCAAAGTGAAACTTTACACATATGACCGCCTATCCATGAGGAACAAAAGGTTTACATATATGATGTCATGGATCACATGGTATGGCAGCGACATTGGATTTACCCTAAAACCTATTAAATCTTCTTCTTCAGAATGGCTGGACAGATCAAGGGGAAACGGCACACCACAAATGTTCCCAAGCCCTTGGGTGTACAAGTTGTTTTGGAATAATTGATAGTCACATGGTTTGGCAAACCATATTGGATTGAAGAAAAATTTTAAACAATATTTTTCTCTGGAACTGTTAATAATCAACATGAAATTTCACATTTATGACCTAGTAGTAGATGGGGAATAAGTTTTACATTTCAACTTGATCGGATGCATGGGTCTCTGGGCAGCCGAATGTTAAATTTTTTGATCTGGGTTCTTGTTTGTTTTGTTTTTTTGAATGACGCTCAGTTGGCTGTGCTGGTGATCTTTGAGGTAGAGGAGGAGCAGCTGAAATGTGAATCCTATCCGGTTCCTTCTCGATGACTCATCTTTGCTTTTTGTTGTTTGGATCCTTCGAATGACCTCATTGCAGACTGTAACTATTTGGTCTTCATTCGAGTTGAATGAATTACTTTTAATCCCATTCTAAATTCAATTGAATAATAATTTAAAAACGTCCATGGTCAGGGTCAGTGTCAATCAAAGCTTGGCGAATGTCCTTTGGCCCCGGTCCACCATTGCCAGCAGTTATAAAGTGGCAGTTCTCATTATAGCTCTATTAATTATCTAACACTCCAGTAACATAAACCCTACACAAAAGTCCTGGCGAGGGGTCTGACAACATCTCCGATTGCTCTTTTTCTTGTTGCTATTCATAAGGCTTTTAATAATTTGTTTTACAGGTTTTATGAAAGGCTTTCTTTGATTACTGTAGAATGAAGAACATAGTACTTACTGGTACACGCTAGTGTTGGATCTGCCATCAGCAAACCAGATGAAAAAAATAATAATAGATGAAACTCAGCAGGATGTTGATTGAGGTATGCTAGCCACCATTATATGCAAGGGTGAATCAACGTTTCTTGGGGTTAACCCTCATCATTAAAAATAGAAAGAAAAAAGAAGAATGAAACTCCAACGAAGAGTTTAACAGCCCCGATACCTCATATTCTTGCTTCTTTGTGGTGGTTATCATATCTCAATCGACATCTTGTTGATTTAATACAATTTTAACCCCACACACATACACACAAAGCAAAAAGTAGGGTTTAGCAATATTGGTCATGTCTGTCCGTCTGTTTATCAGTTTATGATCGAAGAACAACATATTAAAATCGAATGTTATATTTTGAACATGAGTAGGAAAGACAGTTTTGTTGTTTTGCATTACTTGGCTTTGATTGTCCGACACCATGTGCAGAGAGGAGTGGATAATTTGTTCACCCTGTCTGCCTACCTGGCAGTCAAGCAAAATTGAAAATCATTCCAAATCAGGAAACTAACTGTTTTTTTAAGATGTCACAAAGGACATAAACAACAGCCCGAAATACTAATGTAATAGAATGGTAAAATCAGGAATTTATTTATTTTATACACCTTAAACCTATTGAATCTTCACAAATATCTCGTAATACTTCCAAGAACTTTCCAGTTTTGCAAGTCTTGGATATGTTCTGTGGGGTGGTTAAATATGTTCTATATTGGCAGTAATAGGAGCTGTCAAGTGGCAGCCTTGGAAAGTGGGGCACGGCACGTGAGGGATGCCAGTAATGGGGTGAAAGAATGAGGCCGTCGATATGGCCATGTAATGCGATGATGCTTGCATTCTATGTGAATGAATAAAGCCTCCATCTAGACTGAACTCAACGTCGTCTTATTACAGTGTCAAGGTGGTTGTGACAAACTGGCTTCAGTCGCGCAAAAACTTCCAAATATTTTTTTTAACGATCTTAAATCCATTATTTTATTAAATTGAAGTATATACCTGAACACTGCGTTGGATCAGTTCTAATAACCTCATCGAAGTTAATTTTACTCTTGCACTTTTATGGCTCCAAGTCAAAACACGAATATTTTTCTGGCAGCCCACAGGTTTCTTCTTTGTTACACTCAAAGAATCAGGCTCTTTCCATGGCAGGCCCAATGACAATTCTGTAAGGGCCGCAAGAAACAAAGAAAAAAACGACAGAACAATTCTACCCTGCACGGCCAATATCAGGATGGGAATGTTCTCTTCTCGGACAGGGCATCAAAAAGGATGGAGCTCTAAATAGTCCCGTTTATACAGTAGAATGGAAAGGTGCAGGGTTGAGAAGCACCACCTTTTCAGACCGACATCCTCTGCTTGCTCGCCAACCTATTTAGATTCGCCACTTCACCAGCACAGCAGCAAGATTTCTCCTCGATCGACCTTCAAAATTGCAATTCTTATCTTACAACTCGTTTTGAAACTCAAGCAGAAATGCCACCATGTGTGATCAATTCATGATTTTTGTGTGTTTGAAACAAAGGAAAATATACGTGTGGTGGGATAGGCCAAAACCCTGTGTGTCATTTTCGCAAATTCCCTCCACAAGGCTTTAGAGGATTTAAAAGTAAATAAATGATCTTGATATAAAAAAAATAAAATATTATGTTGACTAATCCAAGTTAAGATTAACATTTGTTAAGTTGAACGGTCCACAAAAACAAATCGCATTTATCTTAGCATGTATTCATAATGGATTTGCAGATCAAGATAAACATATACAGTACATATAAAGTTGCAGATAGGCTTATCATGGCTTCAATCCAAACACAAATTTATAAGATCGTAGGTACATTACAAACAATATTTAATTCCCAAATAATATTTAAAAATACTGAGTCCAAGTCTCATAAATGAAAAAAAAAAATTGGGGCTAGGTCAATGGCTACCTGCAACCGTCTCACCTCCACCCCTCCCTCCCTCCTCACTTAGCTGGAAGCTGGGTTCACCAGCCCAGTTCGTCGGACACATAAAGCAATCGCTTCTGCAGCCGACAACACCTCCCCAATGAGCAGCGGTATACAGGACATGTCCGCAAAACCGCTGTGGCTGCAGCGCGCAACGCTGCCGCTCTCCGCGCTTTTCTTCCTCCTCCTAATAACTGCCATTCCAGGCATCTGAAGTCGAGGCAAGATATTGGAAGCAAGACAAAGGTAAGAGGTGAGAAACTGTACAACAGTATTACTTGGACAACAACTTGAAGAAATGATAATGGTACATATTTAGAGTGCTTTTTCCTTTCCTTGAAAAATGCATTTGTAGCAAGCCACGATCCAAAAACCTGAAACTCATTAAATATCAAACACTCCTTCATTGCAAACAAAGTTTTACTTGTTCCAGAAATAGAAAATATGTCATTGCTACAGACTGGTTGTCCAAAGCATGCATTCATTGTCTCGTACATTTTAGCCAACCCATCAAACCCTCTCCTCTCATTACAAACTCCTCTTTTCTTGTGAAGACTTTTGCACCATCGTTTTATTTCACTCCATCACTTGTATCTCAACTATAGGTCCGACACATTCAGTTCTTTTTTTTTAAATCAATCACCATTTAAAACAACTATAATATGTTCCCTTCTCTCCTCTTAATAGCTGACTGTTGCTTAGTATTATGGAAAAACCATATGTTTAATTTTTGGAATTCTGGCTATGCTCCCTCTTTTTTTTTTTCTTATTTATTTTTTTATATTAATTAATTTTATACCAGTTTCATTAATACATGTTGCCATTGCTTAAACTGCTAATTAAGGGTAAAAGGGTTGCTTTAAACTTTGTGTATCTATCAAGCAAGTTGGTTTCCAATCACGTGTCCAATAAGCCAACTAGAGTAGAAAACCAACATCAGACTCGGTGGCATTGTGGTTAGAACATTCACTCTGAGTCTGGTCGGGTGCCGTTTTAATTCTGACCCGTGGCAGTCATTAACAACTCTAAAATGGTACGTACTGCTTACACAGCTCGACACTCAGCATTGGAGACAGAGCACGGCTTAAACCCTATGGTTGGCATACAATTGGCGACATTGGTGGAAAATGCTTCTCATAGCTTCAATTAATGCGTTGAACAGCACCTGTATAATTTTTGGATTATTCAACTGAAAGCAGCTCAATTCCAAAGTGACTGTCATGGTGAAGGAAATTCAAAGAATGGCTGTGCCCCATGAAGATGACGATGGTGTCACGTGACTGTGGCTTCTGAACACCCTCCCTTACCCATGGAACTCCAGAAACGCCCCCCCCCCCTAAAAGCATCACATATTCTGCCTCGGAGTAAATTCTCAGCTCTTTTAAGATCAATATTTTCCCATTGACAGCCACAGCCATCTGATGTCTCTAAAATTGAGTGCGATAAGCTTTTGTAAAGATGGCAGCAACTTACTGAACTCCGCCTGGAGGAAATAACGATTTTCTTGTTTAAAAAAGAAGACGACGAACGGGGAAAAATAATATAAAAATAAAAAACTTTATAGAAGCTGGACTCGTGAAGGAGATAATGAACGAGACAAGCTTCCAGAGTGTGAGGGGTAAAAAAGGGCAACAGGCCACACAAAAAATGCATGGACACAATGCAAACTAGAAGCATCTGAAAATGTAAAGCCTGTCGCATCTGGTTTGTTTCTAGACTTCTTATTCTTCCTCCCCCCCATATGCTTAACTAAATGACAAAAACAAGTTAAAACACTAGAGAGCACTCGAAGAGCGCATACTCGCCCGGTCCAGATCTTCACCAAAATCGCAGAGATTTGTCCTTGTCACAACACCCAACCTGCCCCACAAAATTTCATCCGAATCCGTCGGACAACTTTTTGAAATATCATGCACACAAACGGACAGAGGTGAAAACATGAAGAGGTAAAATAAAATAAAATAAATTTTTAAAAAATTGACGATTTTCACAACCTGGCCTTTTGACCTCAAAAAGCAAGAGAGACTTCAGTGGCCCAATATGCAAACCCTGCCCAAAATTTCACGTCGATCGAATGGAAATTGATAATGGCCATGCACCTTGACCTTTGACCTAATTAAAAAACAAAACAACAAACAACAATTGTCTCCTACGTTTTCATGGTGACCATTCAGTCAACCAATGACAAATTCGTTAAAATTTTAGGTCAGTCGTAAGGAAATTGATTGTAAAGTGATGCGACCTTTGACGTTTGACTAAATTATAATTAGTGTTCTCCATATCCCATATGCAGCTTTGTTGACAATTTGATGAACAAACACTCAAATGAATCATTAAAATAAATAAATAAATAAATTAAAAAAAAAAATCACACCCGGACAGACACAACAGAAGTGATGCAAACTGCTCCTCGCTGTGGGGGTGGGTGAACAAGTAGTTGATTTGGTAGAATGGATAAGAGAAGACAAAATTAATGAAGAGTCACTGAAATGAAAGTCGCATGAAGCATAAGAAGATAGAGGTCGATGTGGGAGAAGCATCGAGATTGTGAATGAACGGCATATGCTGAAACATTGGAGTAAGAGTGTGCAGCAACAGAGGGAGTAAGTTACACTGACAAGAATAATCGAGAATTGAAAGGATGGAGGGGGCATCAGCTTAATTTGAGGGAAACAGTGCAAAGGGAAACCAGGTGTAGGTTTCTGGAAGAATAGTGTAACTGTGTGTGAGGGGTAAAGGGGGTGGGGGAAGAAGAGAGCTGTGCGATGTTACGAATGGTGGGGGTGGAGGAAATTGACCAAAAAGTGAAGCATATAAAACAGAGTCCCACACCTATCTGTGGTGGGCAAGAAGCAGACCTGGGTTCGTCTCCTGCCAAGAATTGAGAGAAGATGAAAAGCAATTAACTCAACCACCTCCGACAAACAATAATGGATCAACTGCCCAAGCCCAAGAAATATTTGTGTTCGCCCCAGGCACACGCTAGCGGAGTCGTGCGAATGCGAGCACTGGCCACATGCGGAATGGCCGAACCGCGCGCGCTATATGGAATGTGCTTGAAGGCAGACACGTACGCCGCTCGTGAAACGTGCATGGATTTATCCATGGCAATGTACCTTCGGCCCGACGTGCAACCAATACACCTCAGGGGAGGGGGGGCGGTTGGTGATGCTCCGTAGTGTGGCACCGACAGTGGGCGCGTCGTCTCTTGGCTTCAGCAGCACGTGTGGAGACTGTCCGGAAAGGAGGGGCTTGAGTCGAGAAGGCGAGTCCAGAGATGCGAGGACGATGGTAGGGTGACCAGGAGCGAGGTGGGCTGTCGACGTCGTGTGGGCGGAAGATGAGGAAGCGGAGTCCAGACTGCAGGAGGCAGTGGTGGCGTGTCGACGAGGTTCGCGGGAGAGAGGCGGAGAAAGGAAAGGCGGAGAGGACTGCTCGACCTTATAGGACTGCGCACGGGGGGTGGGGGAGACGATCGACGGAATTCACCGAATCACAAATCGAAACGTCATCACCTGAATCGGCGCTTCGATTGGCCCCACCCCTCATGTGGCCCGCCAACTTCTGCCGAAACTGCCTCACTTTGTTCCGGCAAGGCCATCCCAGACAGCGGAATATCCACTCCGACCCCACGACATGACATGAATCGCCCACACCGAAATTGGCAATGCAATCGTCCTGCAAAAACCCCAGGCCATGCCCTGGCAACCGGCGAGGGTCCCGCATGCCCGCTCGGCGCCCGACAGTGCGATCAACACGCCCGCTCCGTGCGCCGCACGTGGCCCGCACTGTACATTCCCCTGGCTTTGCTGGCCGTAGAGACGAGAAGACGCTCACAATCTCGGGAGATCCGCTGCTGCCAGCGGAGGGCCGAAGGTACATTGCCATGGATAAATCCATGCACGTTTCACGAAGCGGCGTACGTGTCTGCCTTCAAGCACATTCCATATAGCGCGCGCGGTTCGGCCATTCCGCATGTGGCCAGTGCTCGCATTCGCACGACTCTGCTAGCGTGTGCCTGGGGCGAACACAAATAGGCTGTCGGGATATTGAGGTGAAAGGAACAAGGCCGCTTCTAATCCGCACACTCCTATCCCGCCCAACATGGCTGGGTTGTCTTTATCGGCCTCCGTACGTGTTTCGTGCAGCGTGGGCGTCGTGCTGGCTGTGTTTCTGTGTTGTGAAAACACCATCGTGCAGCCTTCTTAAGAGGTATTTAGTCGTATGCCTTTTTTAATGTACCGGCAATCTTCCCCAGAATCATCGAAGCTCGAGTCGATCATCCCGCACTGCAAAGTGCACTATATGACTCGCTGCACACGTTGGTTTTAGGGCTCGCCCGGAACGAGGATCTCTTGTGCAGCAGTTTCCCTCACAAAGCGGCGCTCACACTCGCTGGCCTCTACGAGGCCCCACCTCACAGCGAAGCGCACGTGGCTGATTTACCTCAGGAATAATCAGACGAAAAAAGAGTAGGGACGAAATGAAAGAGAAAATTATTTAAGCAACCCTAGCTATTGGATCATCGAACCACTCCCTTAGTTGTTCCGTAAACAAAAGGAAGGGGGACTATCTTACACGTATAATAATGAAATAACTGTTCTTGGGACATCTATCTGTTGTATGCATCGGTTCTTGAGAAACCGCAACAAATATATTCCTTTCACTTTCTTATGATTGTTGGAGAAAGCTGACTTGTCATGTATTAAGGTGGATCAGACATTGGAACCCTTGTGAATTGGAGTGACGCTTTTGCATGCTTTCCAAGATGAAGGCGGGTGATTCTTCTTGAGAGAGACTGACAGAAGAAGCAAGAAAGACTGAGATGGGGTAGACACTGTTACCTCTAAGACTGCAAGGAGTTATTGATGCTTTTCACAATAAGAGGAGGAGAAGTTTCAGGGCAGATTTGATATGGACTAGATGGGAACAGAAAATGACTGCCTATTTTAGAGTTGAGTAGTTAAATAAACCGACTGAGAAAGACGAGCTGTTTCTGCAGCAAGGCCTATAACTGTAATACTGTGGATTGTTGTATGGAACCTCGCTTGGTGAGTTTGGGTATGGTGAGCTTTACACCACTCAGCCGACGCTTGGCATTGCGCATGGTGATCTTCGCTTCGTGTGGCGGCTGCTCGGCCATGGAAACCCCATTCATGAAGCTCTCAACGAGAAGTGTTTGATTGATCTGCTTCCAGAGTCAGTTTGGAACTTGTAATGAGTTTAGCAACCTACGATAGACGATTTTTCACGCTACGCGCTTCAGCACCCGGCGGTCCCATTCTGTTGAGCTTGTGTGGCCTTACCACTTCGTGGCCTGCAGCTGTTGATTGCTCCAAGATGTCCACTTCACAAACAGCAGCAACTTACATTTTACCAGGGCAAGAAATTTTTAACGAACTAACTTGTTGAAGTGCATCCTATGTCGGTGCCACTTAAGTCACTGAGCTCTTCGAGTACGGCCATTCTCTACTGCCAATTGTTTGTCTGTGGAGATTGTATGGCTGGTGTGCTCGATTTTATACACCTGTCAGCAATGCGGTGTGGCTGAAATAGCTGATCCACAAATTTAGAAAGGGTGTCCGCATACTTTGGCCATGTAGTGTGATATACTATATATAATCTAATCATATATGTAAAAGCTTTCTTTATAACCACTGACTGGCTAATATTAAAGATTGGTACCTTCTGGGTGATGTAGAAAGCTGAAATTTTGTTGTCCAATGAACAATTGAAGCTGGTAACACAATGGGGATATCACAGGAATCCGTCAGACAATATCCATAAATTTGAAAAAAAAATTGCAGGTGAATGACCTTGAACAAGAAGGAAGCACGTAATTTTGTGCACTGACAGACATGGAAGCTGATGCACCAGGAAAAAAATCATACAATTTGTCGGAAAGCATCTGTAAATGAAAATATAAATAAATTAAAAAAAACGAAATGCCACGTACTCTGCATGAGACAATGGGGAAGCAAGGTTTGTTCTGCCTACACATTGTGTAAGCACACCCCGCTAGTTATTGTGTTTAGCTATGTGTATATGTATATATTGTATGTATGTGTATGTATATAATATATGTGCTGTATGTTATATATATAATATGTGTGTATGTGATATGTATATATATATATATATGTGTGTATGTGTATGTATATGTATATATATATATATATGTGGTATGTGTATGTATATTATATATATATGTGTGTATGTGTATATATATATTATAATATAATATATATATATATGTGTATGTATACTGTATATATATATATATATTATATATGTGTTATGTATATGTAATATATATATATATATATATTGTGTGTATGTTGTGTTATTATATATAATATATTTATATATTACTGTGTGTATGTGTATGTATTATATATATATGTGTGTGTGTGTATGTATGTTATGTATGTAAATATATATATATGTGTATGTAGTATAATATAGATATGTGTGTTGTATGTATATATATATATATATGTGTATGTATATATATGATATATATATATGTGATGTATGTGTGTATGTGTATGTATATGTATATATATGTATGTATGTGGTATGTATATATATATATGTGTTGTATATATATATATATTGTATGTGTGTATATATATATTATGTGTGTGTATGTGTCATGTAATATATTATATGTGTGTGTATGTGTATATTATATATATATATGTGGTGTATCTGTATGTATATATATAAATGTATGTTGTGCTATGTATATTATGTGTGTTATGTGTATGTATATATATATATATTATATATATATGTGTTATGTATATATATATGTGTGTATTGTGTGTATGTATATATTATGTATGTGTATGTATATATATGTATAGTGTGTAATGTGTATATATATATATATGTGTGTGTGTATGTATGTATATTACAGTCTGGAAAATTTAAGAGACCACCTGCAAAATTATCAGTTTTTTCTGTTTACATATTATAGGTATGTGTTGAGTAATGACATTGTTTTATTTCCATAAACTACTGACAACATTTCTGCTCCAAATTCCGAATAAAAATATATGTTCATTTCGAGAATTTATTTACAGAAAAATGACAACTGGTCAAATAAAACAAAGATTCAGTGTTTTTCAGACCTCAAATAATACAAACAAAACAAGTTCATATTCGTTTCTAAACAACACAATACTAATGTTTACTTGTAGGAAGAGTTCAGAAATCAATAATTTTTGGAGAAAATTTTAAACCCCCATGATTTTCACATACAGCTTTCATGCGTTCTGGCAAAGCCTCCACCATCTTTCACATTTGCTGTTTGGGTGCTTTATGCCACTCCTGCGCAAAAATTCAAGCAGCTCGGCTTTGTTTGATTGGCTTGTGACCATCCATCTTCCTCTTGAATCCACATTTCCAGAGGTTTTCAATGGGGGTTCAAGTCTAGGAGATATTGGGCTGGCCATGACAGGGTCTTGATCTGATGGTCCATCCATACACACCTTTGATTTGACCTGGCTGTGTGCATGCGAGCATTGTCCTGCTTGGAAAAACCAAAATCCTCAGAGTGGAACATGTCAGAGCAGAAGAAGCAAGTTGTTTCTTCCAGGACAACTTAGTACATGGCTTGATTCATGAGTCCTTCACAAAGACAAATCTGCCTGATTCCAGCCTTGCTGAAGCACCCCAGATCATCACCGCATCCTCCACCATTCACAGTGGGTTGCGAGACACTTGTGGCTTGTAGGCTCTCCAGGTTCTCTGTCCTAAACCATTGAGACCAGATGGTGTTGGGCATCTCTTT
>CM068954.1:50847703-50864063 GCA_035128595.1 Eptatretus atami | reverse complement strand
TCCGGTTCGGGCAAGGCGTACCGAGGGCATGGTTCCCCGGTAGTCGAAACCACGTGGTTAATTGGGTAACTTGATTCAAGACAGAAGGACCCTACGCCACGCGGTTGAGGTATTGGCGTCCACATTCGGTTAAGCGACTCGCCGCGTCACGGAATTATCCGTGAGCGAAGGCCTACAATTCCGTGGAGTCTGGTGGGAATCGACGTAGTTTCCCCCACCTAGTGGTCGTTCTCTCTCCGCCGGACCCCCGGCCCGCAACAATATATATATATATATATATATATATATATATGTTACACACAATCAATAATTAGATACATATATTATTTATATATATGTATCATTATATCTCAAAAAGTTGTGGACGAGTTATGACAATATGAGGTGCACGAGTTGGTTCGGTGATAAGAACAAGCGGAATAGATTTTGGTTCCGATCCAGCCCATCAGTGGGATACAAAACGTGAACTGTTCAACCTGGCGGAGGTACGCGCTACTCTGAGTGCCGTTCTACTTTGTTCTGTTTTGCCAAGTGTCGCCCGATGAGTGATTACCCTCGCCGAAGGAGAGGGTATTGCATTTGTGTCCGTTTGTCCGCACAGAACTTTCGTGTTTTTCTCCACAACCGCTTGTCGGATTGAGATGAAATTTTCATCACAGGAGCAACTACTCATGGAGAATGTTTTGAATGATAATTATGATGTCATAGGTCAAGTGGTGTGGCAGCCATGTTGGAAAATTGCAAAAACTTTGGACCTTTATCTCTGAAACCGCACCAAGGAAAAAAATTGAAACTTGGCACACGGCAAGTACTCCTTATGCGGAATAAGTGTGATTATTTTATGACGTCACAGGTGCCTTCGTTATGGCCTCATAATTGCACATGTAGAACGCTACATCTGATTAGTATGAAAATTTCTGAGGGTAATCTTGGGATAAAATCGTCTACAGAAAAAAAAATTGATGACATCATCGGTCACGTGATTCAGCAGCTATATTGTTAGAAAAAAATGACCGTTTTTACAGCCATTTTTCCCTGCTGTGCAGGGGTTGGGCTTTTTTTCGAGCAATGTTTTATGGCCGGATGCCCTTCCTGACGCCAACCCTGGTCGCCTCTTACGACACACAGGGATATGGTACACCTATTCTAACCGGGGCATACACCGGACCAGTACACTGGTACTCATTTCGCCGACCTCGGAAGGATGACAGGCTGAGTCAACCCCCTGGTGTTATTCAGCAAGCAACGGGGCTTGAACTCAGGACCCTGGGATCCCAAGCCGCCACCCTAACCACGAAGCCAACACCAGGCTATTATATTGTTAGAAAGAACAAAACAAAACAAAAAAAACCTTCAAAAATCTTCTCTGAAGTGGCTGAACAGATCAAAGTGAAACTTTACACATATGACCGCCTATCCATGAGGAACAAAAGGTTTACATATATGATGTCATGGATCACATGGTATGGCAGCGACATTGGATTTACCCTAAAACCTATTAAAATCTTCTTCTTCAGAATGGCTGGACAGATCAAGGGGAAACGGCACACAAATGTTCCCCAAGCCTTGGGTGTACAAGTTTGTTTAGGAATAATTGATAGGTCACATGGTTTGGCAACCATATTGGATTGAAGAAAAATTTTAAACAATATTTTCTCTGGAACTGCTTAATCAATCAACATGAAATTTCACATTTATGACCTAGTAGTGATGGGGAATAAGTTTTACATTTCAACTTGATCGGATGCATGGTCTGGCAGCCGAATTGTTAAATTTTTTGATCTGGGTTCTTGTTTGTTTTGTTTTTTTGAATGACGCTCAGTTGGCTGTGCCTGGGTGATTTTGAGGGTAGAGGAGGAGCAGCTGAAATGTGAATCCTATCCAGGTTCCTTCCGATGACGTCATCTTTGCTTTTTGCTTGTTTGGATTCCTTCGAATGACTCCATTGCAGGACTGTACCTATTTGGTCTTCCATTCGAGTTGAAATGAATTTACTTTAATCCCATTCTAAATTCAATTGAATAATAATTTTAAAACGTCATGGGTCAGGGTCAGGTGTCCAATCAAAGCTGGATGTCTTGGCACCCGGTCACCATCGCCAGCAGTTATAAAGTGGCAGTTCTCATTATAGCTCTTATTAATTATCTTACACTCCAGTACATAAACGCCACACAAAAGTCCTGGCGAGGGTCTGCACAATCTCCGATTGCTCTTTTTCTTGTTGCTATTATAAAGGCTTTAATAATTTGTTTTACAGGTTTATGAAAGGCTTTCTTTGATTACTGTAGAATGAAGAACTAGTCTTACTGGTAAACGCTAGTGTGGATCTGCATCAGCAAACAGATGGAAAAAAAATAATAATAGATGAACTCAGCAGGATGTTGATTGAGGTATGCTAGCCACCATTATATGCAAGGGTGAATCAGACGTTTCTGGGGTTAAACCCTCATCAGATTAAAAATAGAAAGAAAAAAGAAGAAGATGAAACTCCAACGAAGAGTTAACGCCCGATACCTCATATTCTTGCTTCTTGTCGTGGTTATCATACCTCAATCGACATCTTGTTGATTTAATACAATTTTACCCCACATACACACAAAGCAAAAAGTAGGGTTTAGCAATATTGGTTCATGTCTGTCCGTCTGTTTTATCAGTTTATGATCGAAGAACAACATATTTAAAATCGAATGTTATATTTTGAACATGAGTAGGAAGACAAGTTTGTTGTTTTGCATTACTT
Source organism: Eptatretus atami (assembly GCA_035128595.1). NCBI lineage: Eukaryota > Metazoa > Chordata > Myxini > Myxiniformes > Myxinidae > Eptatretus > Eptatretus atami. Next base: position 50,861,323 of record CM068954.1, on the reverse strand, counting down.
TGGCTTTGAATTTGTCCTGACCACACATGTGCAGAGAGGAGTGAGATAATTTGTTCACTCTGTCTGCCTACCTGGCAATCAAGCAAAATTGAAAATCATTCCAAACAGGAAACTAACTGTTTTTTTAAGGATGTCACAAAGGACATAAACAACAGGCACAAATAACTAATGTAATAGATACTGGGTAAAACCAGGAATTTATTCATTTATACACCTTTAAACCTATTGAATCTTCACAAATCATCTTCGTAATACTTCCAAGAACTTCCAGTTTTGCAGTCCTTGGATATGTTCTGTGGGGTGGTGTAATATGTTCTATATTGCAGTAATAGGAGCTGTCAAGTGCAGCCCTTGGGAAGTGGGCACGGCACGTGAGCGGATGCAGTAATGGGGTGAAGAAGAGGCCGTCGATATGGCCATGTACAATGCCGATTGATGCTGCATTCTATGTTGATGAATAAAGCCTCCATCTAGACTGACTCAACGTCGTCTTATTACAGTGTACAAGGGTGGTGTACAAGACTGCTTCAGTCGCGCAAAACTTCCAAATATTTTTTTTTAACGATCTTAATCATTATTTTATTAAAATTGAAGTATATACCTGAACACTGCGTTGGGTATCATGTTCTATGACCTCTCGAGTTATTTTACTCTTGCACTTTTTATGGTTCAAGTCAAAACACGAATATTTTTCTGCAGCCCACAGGTTCTTCCTTTTGTTACACTCAGAATTCAGTGCTCCTTTCATGGCAGGCCAATGACATGTCTGTAGGGCCGCAAGAAACAAAGAAAAAAAACGACAGAACAATTCTACCCTGCACGGCAATATCAGAGATGGGAATGTTCTCTTTCCTCGGACAGGGCATCAAAGGAGTGGAGGCTCTAAAATATGCCCGTTTATACCAGTAGAATGGAAAGGGTGCAGGGTTGAGAAGCACCACCTTTTTCAGACCGACATCCTCTGCTTGCTCGCCAACCTATTTAGATTCGCCAACTTTCACACGCACAACAGCAGCAAATTTCTCCTCGATCGACCTTCAAAATGCAATTCTTATCTTTACAACTCGTTTTTGAAACTCAAAGCAGAAATGCCACCAATGTGTGATCATATCATGATTTGTAGTGTTTGAAACAAAGGAAAATATACGTGTGGTGGGATAGGCCAAAACCCTGTGTGTCATTTCGCAAATTCCTCCACAAGCTTTAGAGGATTATAAAGTAAATAAATGGATCTTGATATAAAAAAAATAAAATTTATGTTGACTAATCCAAGTTAAGATTAACATTTGTTAAGTTGAACGGTCCACAAAACAAATCCATTTATCTTAGCATGTATTCATAATGATTTGCAGATCAGATAACATATACAGTACATATAAAGTTGCAATAGGCTTATCATGGCTTCAAATCCAAACACAAATTTATAAGATCGTAGGTACATTACAAAACAATATTTAATATCCCAATCAATATTTAAAATATCTGAGTCCAAGTCTCAATAACATGAAAAAAAAAAAATTGGGGCTAGGTCAATGGCTACCTGCACCGTCTCACCTCCATCCTCCTCCTCCTCCTCACTTAGCTGGAAGCCTGGGTTCACCAGCCCAGGTTCGTCGGACCATAAAGCAATCGCTTCTGCAGCCGACAACCCCCCCATGAGCAGCGGTATACCAGGACATGTCGCAACCGCTGTGGCTGCAGCCGCCGCAACCGCTGCCGCTCTCCGGCGCTTTTCTTCCTCCTCCCTATAAACTGCCATTCCAGGGCATCTGAGTCGAGGCAAGAATTGGAAGCAAAGACAAAAGGTAAGAGGTGAGAAACTGTACAACAGTACTTGGACAACAACATTGAAGAAATGATAATGGTACATATTTAGAGTGCTTTTTCCTTTCCTTGAAATGCATTTGTAGGCAAGCACAGATCCAAAACTGAAACTCCATTACAATTCAAACACTGCCTTTCATTGCAACAAGTTTTACTTGTTCCCAGAAATAGAAATATGTCATTGTCTACAGACTGGTTGTCCAAAGCAATGCATTCAATTGTTCTCGTACATTTTAGCCAACCCACTCAAAACCCTCTCCTCTCATTACAAACTCCTCTTTTCTTTGAGACTTGTTGCAACCATCGTTTTATTTCACTCCATTACTTGTATCTAACTAATAGGTACACCACAAACATTCAAGTGTCTTTTTTTTTTAATCAATCACCATTTAAAACAATATATTATGTTCCCTTCTCTCCCTCTCATAGCTGACTTGTTGCTTAGTATTATGGAAAAATCCATATGTAATTTTTAGGATTCTGGCATGCTTCCTTTACAGTTTTCAATTAATACATGTTGCCATTGCTTAAACTGCTAATTAAGGGGTAAAAGGGTTGCTTTTACTTTGTGTATTCTATCAAAGCAAGTGGTTTCCAATCACGTGTCCAATAAGCCAACATTAGATAGAAAACCAACTATCAGACTCGGTGGCATTGTGGTTAGAACATTCACTCTGAGTCTGGTCGGGTGGCCGTTTTATTCTGACCCTGGCAGTCATAACAACTCTAAAAATGGTACGTACTGCTTACACACTCGACACTCAGCATTTGGAGGACAGAGCACGGTTAAACCCTATGGGTTGGCATACAATTGGGCGACATTGGTGGAAATGCTTCTCATAGCTTCAAATTAATGCTTGAACAGCACCTGTATAATTTTTGGATTAATTCAACTGAAAGCAAGATCATTCCAAAGTGACTGTCATGGTGAAGGGAAATTCAAGATGGCTGTGCCCATGAAGATGACGATGTGTCACGTGCTGTGGCTCTGACACCCTCCTTACCCCATGGAACTCCAGGAAACTGCCCCCCCCCCCAAAAGCATCACATATTCTGGCCCTCGAGTAAATTCTCAGCCTTTTTAACGACAATATTTTCCCCATTGACAGCCCACAGCAGTCTGATGTGCTTCTATAAATTGAGTGCGATAAGCTTTGTAAAGATGCAAGCAACTTACTGAACTCCGCACTGGAGGAAATACGATTTTTCTTGTTTAAAAAAGAAAAAGACGACGAACGGGGAAAAAATAATAATAAAAATAAAACTTTATAGAAGTCTGGACTCGTGAAGGAGATAAATGACAGAGAACAAAAGCCTTACAGAGTGTGAGGGGGTAAAAAGGGCAACAGGCACACAAAAATGCATGGACACAATGCAAACTAGAAAGCATCTGAAAATGTAAAGCCTGTCCGCATCTGGTTTGTATTCAGACTTCTTATTCTTCCTCCCCCCCCATATGCTAACTATGACAAAAACAGTTAAACACTAGAAGAGCACTCGGAAGAGCGCATACCTCTGCCCGGATCCAGATCTTCACCAAAATCGAATGAATTTGTCCTTGTCACACACCCAACCTGCCCACAAAATTTCATCCGAATCCGTCGACAACTTTTTGAAATATCATGCACACAAACGGACAGAGGTGAAAACATGATAGAGGTAAAAATAAAATAAAATAATTTTTAAAAATTGACGATTTTCAACAACCTTGGCCTTTTGACCTCAAAAGCAAGAGAGACTTCAGTGGCCCAATATGCAAACCCTGCTCAAATTTCAAGTCGATCGAATGGAAATTGATAATGGCATGCAACCTTGACCTTTGACCTAATTAAAAACAAAAACAAACAAACAACAATTGTCTCCTACGTTTTCATTGGTGAACCAATTCAGTAACCCAATGTACAAATTCTTTAAATTTCAGGTCAGTCGTAAGGAAATTGATTGTACGTGATGCCGACCTTTGACGTTTTGACCAAATTATTAATTAGTGTTCTCCATATTCCCATAATGAAGCTTTGTTGAAAATTTGATGACAAACACTCAAATGAATCATTTAAAATAAATAAATAAATAAATTTTAAAAAAAAATCACACCCCGGACAGACACACAGAAGTGATTGCAAAACCTGCTCCTCCGCTGTGGGGGGTGGGGTGAACAAGTAGTTGATTGGTAGGAATGGAATAAAGAGAAAGAATAAATTAATGAAGAGTCACTGAATGAGAGTCAGCATGAGCATAAGAGATCAGAGGTCGATGTGGGAGAAGGCACGAGATTGGGATGAACGGCATGCTTGAAACATTGGAGTAAAGAGTGTGCAGCAACAGAGGGAGTAAGTTTCACTGACAAGATAATCGAGATGAAGGAATGGAGGTGGGCATCCAGCTTAAATTTGAGGGAAACCAGTGCAAAGGGAAACCAGGTGTAGGTTTCTGGAAGAATACGTGTAACTGTGTGTGGAGGGGTAAAGGGGTGGGGGAAGAAGAGAGCCGTGGATGTACGAATGGTGGGGGTGGATGGAATTAGACCAAAAGTGAAGCAATATAAAACAGAGTCCACCAACCTATCTGTGGTGGGCAAGAAGCAGACCCTGGGTCTCAGTCTCCTGCCAAGAATTGCGAATAAGATGAAAAGCAATTAACTCAACCACCTCCAGACAAACAATATGGAAATCAACTGCCCAAGCCCAGAATGGGGAACCAGAATTCATATTGTTTCATTGCTATAGTAATCGATTGGCTCTGAGGAGGATACCAAAGCATCGTTCAGCCTTCGAGACAAGATCAGAGATATGGTCTGCCCAAGACGGTCTATGGCAGACTGAGGTTTTGGGGGGTCCATCGTTAAGCAACATCAGTAGTATTTTCACACAGCATAAGAGACTTCCACAGCACAGAACATGTGCTGTCAAAAAGTTTCATCTGAATCACGCCTGGCTTTTGTTACCTCTTCTTTCGGTTGAAAAAAAAAAAAAAGATAAAAACAAGACATTCACAGTTTTATATGTTACGGGCTCACGGTCTCTGGTTTTGAGATGGAGCAGTTGACTTGGTTTATTCGATTCGGCAGATAGACCTCGACGTACAAATAACCCACTGTGGTTTTTCAATGCCAGGGGTAATGATGCCTGGAAAACCGGATTTCATACGCAACTCAAGATACTTTTGCTTTTCGACCATTTTAGCAGTGGAGGTGGCCAATATTCTCAGGAGAAACAGCTCAGTCCACAGTTACTAAAGATATCTGTATGTCCAACAGGTTCATTACAAATTACTTTTTCTGAAATTTCAGCATTCTGCTCAATGGGTAATGCACTTGTTCAGCTGCTGCAGAGACTGACCTGTTAAAATATGTATACTTTCAAAACTAGGCACAAGGCTCGTGGAGGAGCTGCAATACACATCAAGGACATACATTGAGACGAAGGCAAGAAACAACATCAGACATGAATTCATACAAACACAGTCGCTAACCTTGAGAGAAATGACATCTTCCCGGGGCACTTTGGCAACTGGCGATGCCATCTTTGTGACAGGTTGAGTGGTTGAGTGCCTGTGGTACCTTCGGTCCATATATATATATATATATTATATATATATATATATATAATATTATATATTGTTGTTTTAAGCTTGGTATTTATGTGTTCATTCTCAAAGAAAATGTTTTGTTCCAGATTCTCAATGCATGTTGTCTTGTTGTAATAAATTGATTTTTATTCCATAAGAACACATGCCCACATCATTCCTGCCTCCCGCACACATGCAAGAACCATCTTGGCATTTCAGTTATCCCTGGGGGTAGCCTAAGTGAGGTTAACAACCCATGTTTGTAGAGACCAGTGAGATACAGATTCGATAAAGACAACAAGAAGAACAAGAAAAAACAAGAGTGCAAGTGAGCACAATATACGCCCGAACAAGAAGGTATATACAGAATTGTGCTACTACATGGAAAACAGCATCCTGGTTGCCATGGCAACCACTTTAGATGACGAACGTATGTCGCGACACACCGTCTCCACAGTCTGTACCTATGTACCAAATATGAAACGTGAAAGTTGAAAACTTTGGGAGTTAGAGTGCGGACAGGAACGGACGGACGGATGGACGGACGACCGGTATCACATAATACGCCCCGATATATATATCGGGCGTATTAAAAAATCAAACTGTCTGTAAATGTCCATAAACTAAAACATAGTGTCCGTAAATGAAAGTCGGCTGGTGGAGCTTCGCACAAATGGAGGATCACATGACCTTGCAGAGAACAATCGCTCCTCGAGGGAGTGGATGTTTGAAGGATTTATGGCGGTAGGATGAGAAGTGTCTGTGGGTTTTTATCTTTTACCATCGGTGTACAGTGGAAGGAAGTAATTAACATTCATCATTTACCGATAGAGTACAATGGTAAGTGTTACAGTGCATGTCTACATAATTATACAGTAAGACATTGGTTTATGGCAAACCTCCGCTTATAACAATTGCGACATTCGGAATACATTTTAGTTGATGCATATTTACCCTGTTATAATGATCCATACTGCTGGAAAACCCGCATGTAACGATTACTTTGTCCCAGCAAGTCGAACACAAGCATAAGGCCCTACATTAGAAAAATCGCCGAAATACAGATAAAATTCACAAAAATAATCAAAAATGTCACTCGGTAGAGCGCATACCTCCGCCACGAGAACATGTCAGGCCCAATACATTTTTGAAATATCATGCTACACAGTACTATATCGTTTTTGGCCCCATCTCTCAATAGTGAAGAATCACTTTCAAAAATAAATAATTCTCGTATCCAGATCCGGATTCAGATCTTCACCAAAATCGAATCAATTTGTCCTTGCAACATATGCAACCTGTCCACCAAGTTTTGGCCAAATCCATCAACAACTTTTTGAGAAATTGCACTATATATCATTTTTGGCCCTATCTCTCAATGGTGAAAAATCACTTTTTTAAAATCCTAGTCGTCGGATCCGGATCCGGATCCGGATCGGGATCGTCACAAAAATCGGATCATTTCTTTCTCGTCACACACTGAACCTGTCCACCAAGTTTCATCCAGATCCATCCACAATTTTTTTGAGATATGCTGTACACAAACAGACAACAAACAGACAAGCCGGTAGGCGGCCATGGGTCGCCGAGCATCCGATGACCTTTGACCCTGATCTGAGTTAATCTAGTACTAAGTACTTACGAAATTGCAATCGAATCGGTTAACCGTGTATGAGCAAGGGGGTTTTGAATGGTCATTTTGCCCGAACAATGCACTCACTGACCTTTGACCCCTGACTTAGCCGAGATAGGTCAATATGTCCTAAAGCAAAGTTGTAGTACCCATTGAGTACTCTGTACCTATGAACTTTCATTCGTATCGGTTAACCCGTGTAGGAGCAAGGGGATTTGAATGGTCATTTTGCCGAAAAATGCACTCATTGATCTTTGACCCCTGACCTAGCCGAGATAGGTCAACATGTCCTGAAGCAAAGTTGTAGTACTCATTGAGTACTATGTACCTATGAACTTTCATTCGTATCGGTTAATCCGTGTAGGAGCAAGGGTGCCTTGAATGGTAATTCGCCCGAAAAATGCACTTATTGACCTTTGACCCCTGACCTACTCGAGATAGGTCATTATGCAAATGAGCAAAGTTGTAGTACTCATTACAATCTATAAGCATGTAAAGATTCATTTGATTCGGTTCAACCGTCTTGGAGCTAGTGTACTTTGAATTTTCAGCGGGAATGCTCAATGGCCCTCGGACACCCAAGTTGAGAGGGTTACCATTGGAAACTATAAGATATAAAAAAAATGGATGTCATATAGCGGATAGAGAATCACCTTAAGATTATGCATACCAAATCTCATCGAGTTCCATCTCCTGATAACTACTCGGTATCAATTTGAATGAAAAGTACCGAAAATGCGGTTTGATATCGGAAATCCCCAAAGTTCGAGGGGTGCTGTGGGTGAACAAAGATCTAAATCGAAAATCCGACTGATCGTTTGTGCACAATGTATTCCAGACGATTAGTGTGAATTTTCATGACCATCTGACCATAACCCTAGGAGGAGTAGCATTTGGCGCGAAGGCACCTCCAGCTCTCGCATATTATCGATTTTTGCCCTTTGACCCCTGACCTAAGCAAATCGGTCAATATGTCCTGAGGCAAAGTTGTAGTACTCATTGCTGCTATGAACCTGCAAAGTATCATTCGGATCGATGTACTCACCTGGTCGCTAGGGGGCCTTCAATTTTCGCCAATTTTCGGGCATACCCCATTTGTAGGGGGCGCTGAGGGTAAACTATTCCATATATCACAAAAACCGGAATATATTTGGTAGAGCATCACCTGTAGATGATGCATGCCAAATTTCATAAGCCTACGTGGGATAATGGCTTTCGGAATTGATTTCGCGTGAACGGTACAGATTTTGAAGGTTTTTCGGCTGTTGCTAGGAACCAAAGCGTCCCTAGCAACCATCACAATTTCCAAAGCACTAGCTCATAGATGTACCGACCACCCGAGTTTGGTCAAAATCCGCCCACGTTTACTACCAATTATGCTGATGACAAACGAACAAACATCCAAACAAACATCCAAACAAACAGACAGAATTACTGACAACAATAAGGGTCACCTATTTCGGCGACCCAACAGATAGACAGAAAGGGGTGAAAGCATAACCTCCTTCACCTTCGGTGGTGGAGGTAATAATCATTTCATTATTTCCTGCATTTCTGCGTTGCCCTGGTGCAAAATACACCACACATGCACTGCCAATGAAGAGGGAAGGAGACACTCAGCTGGGCAAGACGTAAATGGCCAAACCCCCTTGGAAGAGTCTGGGGAAAGGCCCGGACAAAACACGAAACGGAATTTATTTTCTGAAATACAATTTAGGCTTTTTGGAAACAGGAAATTACTGCCTTTACAATCCACCGTTTTTAACGAGCCTGCTGCACAGTATGGTCAATTGATGTTTCGCAGCAGTTTTGTCTAACCAGTAAGGCATGCCTTCTACATTACATCGACAATTGAAAACGTGCAAAATAATTTTTCCTGTACTGCACATAAATAGAGCTTATACTTCATTTCATCAATTTAATTTGCATACACTATGCAAGCATGCCCCAGTAATGAACACACACACACACACAATCTATCACTCACCTTGCAAAAAACAGGTGTGAATAGAAGATGCCATGCAACAAACATGAAACATTGTGGAATATTGTGCCAAATATCCTAAAGTACATTGCACAGTTCTACAAGGTTAGTTGGGCCCCTCTTGTTCTTCACCGTTTATGGCCTCAATGGAACTTATTTCTGGACTCTGGAGTGACCATTCTAAAACTCGGAGCACACCAGCTGAAACATTGTTCTCAAAATACTGTTTTACTATATTGGATCAGTATCATGTTGGAAAATGAATCCTCTTCCAATTAAACGATTTCTAACTCGGAACTGTATGGTGCTGCAGTATCTGCTTGCACTTGTCTTTTGTTAGCATGCGTCCCATTGATTTTAATAAGTATTCCCACATTAAAAGTTAAGATACACCCCCAGATAGTCGGGGAGCCTCCCCATGCTTAACAGTTGGCTGCAAACATTGCCTGTCGTAATCCCATTCATTTGTTGACTCGAGGACACGTATTGGGATATTATCAACCTGTATTGCTTCTTTTTGTATTTCCGCCGCACGTGTTCAATACACTTTTAAACCACTTGGTCTCTGAGTGAATTTAAGTATCACTGATCGCTGGTTTAGAATTATATATGTCTGTTAAAAAGCATATGGGGTTCAGGTGGATAGTGCCCAGTATGAGGACTGTGCCTGCGTCGGACGATTTCGCTCAGTTGCCAATCGAGTAAGTGACTCATGACATCAATCAACACGATGCATCAATTGGCTTGGTGGTTCCATTGAGGTACGGTATCATGGCAAACAGGCTTGTGATCAGACTATGAACGACGAAATCAGTTCGCCGTCGTGACCGCTTTCACGACATCTGAATGCATAATGGCCTGACCTAGCGGCTGTAACAATATACCTAAAAGTAGCTTTGATATTACATTGACTTTCACAGAAATTTGAGTCATCATCTACCTATATTGCACACTTCTACCTTCCTACAAATGTTGGATAGTGAATAGCACCACACAAGTGAAAAGAATCCAAACTTCTGCACAGTAGGCCACTGTATATCAGATTATTCAACTCACACTTTATAAAAGGAATTGGATGATCACACATCAATGGATAGCAGTTCTCTTATAATTAAATGTTTCATTGATATGATTATCAGCAAAAGAGAAGGCAACAGTAAACAGACAAGGGTAACATTCCTCAATACAGCAAGGGCTCAAAAGTTATCAAAAGCATTCTCCTCCCCACCTTCATTGTAACAATGAAGATGGCTACAAATCATTTTGTATTTCAGTATTTATGCACATTTCCATTACGCATGGCCCAGAGACAAAAACAATAATTATATTTCACTCAATTACCCATCAAATGTAAACAAAGGACAAGGCAAACGAGCCAAGCACATCCCACATTTTTATACAGGATAATTTATAAAATTAAAATAAAACCACACTGAACCAATTCACATGTTCCGATTTGAAATGAGGGCACCACTAACCAACTGGTGTAGCTGCTCAGAAGCTCAAATAGTGAGGCTAAAGGGGCCCGATGATGGGCAGGCAAACGTAGATGGTGACGCTTTCATTTTGTAATGAGACTCTTCCAAAACAACCACCATTTTTTTTTTTTCTAAGAAGTCAGAAACCGTATCATATGATCGGCGGCTTTGCCTGCCCTTCATTAGCATTCCACCCAGATGGTCACCTTTGTCTACAAATGTCACTTCCCCAGTCACGTTTCTGTAGCCAGTCAACACTGCACCTCCCTAATGCTGCAGCATTATTCATGTGCCTGCACATGTAACCTACCCTGTTACCAAGAGAATCCAAACAAAATTGCCAAGGTGAGCTGCACATGAACCAAGATTATAACCCCCCACCTCTCCCCCCCCCACCCCAAATTTTTTTCATGCTTTTTGAACATCGAGGTCAAGCTCATGGAAGAGCCTGTGCAATAAATCAGATGTAGGGCAAGGACATATGGAGACATCAATGAAATTACTCCCGAGTTTCAAGGACGTTATTAGACAATGTACAAACATAGCATATAGGATTTGAAGTTGGGATCTCAGAATCATGAGTTATGTGCGCAGATGGAAACAGCAAACAGGCTAACCCGGTTTTCCATTACATATCTTAAAACCCATCGATCACACATCACAACATTGAAGGTGTCACACGAATATCGAGAGTGGAATGAGCCGAAGACGATTGTTGAAGCCAGGTCAGACGAATGTTTGATTATACTGTCAAAATCAACGCCAAAATGTACACTGTCTACACCAGAAAACGAAGAAGCTGGTTCATCGCTTTGAACACCTTGTTTCCCATTTCTCCCAAGTCATGCGTGTCCATATCCCCTCCCTTTATGATTGATTGCACCTCAGTTGTCCTTTTGTGAGAATATGCATGTTGAATAGAAGAAGAAGAAAAAAAAAGAGAAGAAAGGATTTCAAAAGCTGTGTCCCCCCCCCCCTTCTAAATGAATCTACTCCACCCCTCCCCCATCTCCAGCATCCACCCAGATTGAAACACGAGCAACAACCAGGTAAAAAAAACATCACTTTGAAGCTTCAAAAAGCACGAGGATCCAAGGCCAGAAGACAACACCACTTAGAATGCAAAGCGACGCAGTGCAGCAACAGCGAGTAATCAATCAGGCAGCAGGTTAAGGTACATGAATAAGTGAATATATATATATATATATGTGACACATACCGGTACATGTCCCATGGATCCAGATAGAGGCCTGTCGGTTTCAAGAAGTACGAGGTTGGAGCAAGCCATGGCAAGGTTAGGAGAAGCAAGGCTTTCATACCCATCCTTGCGACAGGGGAGCCACGTCAGATTCCTGGCTTTAATGATCAAAGAAAATCACTCCACATGCCTCTCCCCAGTTGCTTTTTGTCGCGCCCTATGTATTCTATTAAGGCCCCATCGAAGGAGGTGATTTTCATCTACTACAGCTCCTACATTGGTCTGCCTCTTCAGCTCTCTTTCCTTCTCGACTCTCCCTCATAATTCCCCCCCTCCTTTTTTTCCCCGACGCTGCATTGCGCTGCGCTCCGTTAGTACAAGCCATTCAATCTCCACCTCCCTCCTCCCTGCTCACCCATTGCTTCGCACCTCCCCCCCCTTCACTTACATATACCGGATAAGCTCTTCAAGCCTGAGCACCGAGTCAAGTACGTAAACATGTAGTAGTCATAATATACATTAAAAAAAAAATCGATTGATTTGCCCGGAAAAGTTCCACTTCGGCTCGCTACAAATACAATTTTAATGTTGAGCAAATGGTGACCAAACACGAGAGATAGTCAACATCTTCCGGCTATTCAAATTGAACCCGAGCTACTTGCTTCCACTGATGCGATTACCATGGTCATATTTTGCTGAAGGACATCAATGATTTGGCAACAACGTTGTTTTGCAAGAGCAAAACGATCATATTTTCAAGTCACCATACGCCTCTCTCCCCAGCGGATGAGACCTCCGGTCGTCCATCGACATGACGTCAACTGTCCAACGCAGAAACACAAAACACCTCGGGCAGGATATTAGACATCCCCAACAGTACATTTCTAAAAAGCCTTCTCCATCGTCTTCCTTGGTCCTTGAGAATAGTAATATAAACGCCATTCCCTGGCTATACTGCAGGGAACAGCAGCAATTGACCGCTTTACGAGAAGAATACTAACAAGTGCTTGGAGAAAGCAAACATCCCACGGAGTCTTTCAAAAAGAGGAGGTCATTGTGTGCCAGTACCTTGACCAAATTTCAAACCCATACCGATTTGGACAAGGTGTCGTTGAACTTCACGAGTGCCAGCACACAGATTAATGTTTGATGAGAAAGTGCTCCAGATAGCAGCAACCTTTGGACGATGGAATCGCGGTGTAGGTGCCCTTAGGTCTTCCCGGTTTCATGGTGACAACCTTGTACAGTACTTCTCAGCTCATGCATTTGCTCAATAGGGGGTTACTATTATGGTCGTACTTGTACTTGATTCAATACAATGCTTCGAATATTAGAGGCAAAAAACTGGTGTATTTTCTCAAATTAAGAGGCAGGAAGTGGTGGTTGAACTCTCCATCCTAATCCTTGACAAGAGGAAATCATCAAACCAAAGTTAGATCAGAAAGTACACATGTACATGAAATAGAAACATACATTTCCTGGAACACATCATCTAACCTCATCATAAAACCTGATAGTGGGGCAACTTAGCTAAATATAGCATAACAATTGTGCATTTTGTGAGGAAAGCACCAAATTTGGCACACTCGTAGCCTAACATATTATGAACAGATTTGGATATTGGGCCATCTCAAATTCAGCCGCTGATGGCCGTGGCAGCCATTTTCCACCGACATCAAAAATTGAGATGGCCCAATATCCAAATCTGTTCATAATATGATAGGCTACTAGTGTGCCAAATTTGGTGCTTTCCTCACAAAATGCACAATTGTTATGCTAAGTTGCCCCACTATGAAGCCTGCTGTTGGCTTAACGGTTAGGGTGGCTGGCCTAAGATATTATGGTCTTGAGTTCAAGTCTGGCCATTCGTTGAATTAACACCAGGTGAGTCGACTCAGCTTGCCATCCCTCCAACGTCGATGAAATGAGTACCAGC
>CM068954.1:50809448-50847693 GCA_035128595.1 Eptatretus atami | reverse complement strand
AATTCAGGGATTCCCCCCCCCCTTACACAATGCTTTGTAATTTTACTTCCACAGTGCTTATAACAGACACCATTTAGATTTTAGAAGATGGCAATGGTGCTAGGATGTTAAGCCGGGGATCCCATCTGCCAGCATTTGCTGGTGGACATTGAAGGTCTCACAATCACTTTTTAAAAAACAGTAGGCCATCGTGTCGGTGTCCCGGCCAAATTCCAAATTCCAACGCCGACTACTGCCGGGAAGAGCAATGGCAAACCGCCCAGTGCATTCTCTGCCGAATGATTGGTTCAGCAGCAATGATGCTCCGAAAAGAACGTGGCCATGAACACAACGGCACAAGAAATAAAATTACATTTAACGTATTGGCCTTCGGAAGTGTAATAAATTGGATGTGGTAAAATTCCTCGTCTCAACATCCTGGTCATGTGATGATGAGGAACGATTTGCTGTGACGTTGGCACTGCAAACCTGCGTCTCCACTTGCTTGTCTTAGTTGCCGAGGAATGTCATTATACAGTGTTCTTCTCCCCTCCTTGTATTGTTCAACGATCGCAACACGCATGACACTTGCCATGAGAAAAATAAATAATTAAATAAAAACAGCTCGGTGACACAATTGGGTGGACATTAATTTGTCAAACGTGGATGAGGATATTTTGCACAATATTGAGCTTCTACGGCAGAGCAAAACTGTCAGATTCAAGAATACCGAAATGTTTCAACTGAACAATCTGGTCAAACAGGGTTTAAGCATTTACAGCTTGAAGGGCATTAAGTTCATCACTGTTGGATGAATTATATTCGAGGGAAAAACACAGGAAGGCAAAAAAAAAAAAGATGATTCCAAACAGTGCGAACCCTCTTTGCTCTGCATGAATGGAATCCATCTGTGTTACCCAACTTCCCATTTCGTTAACGGACGTCCCCTTTCAGACGCATAGACACGGCTCAGTTAACTGTGAAAATTTACAGCAGGTCATGTCCGACTATACAAGACTTCTTGACTACTCACTTGTTGCTACATGTTCGATTGTCTGTGTGTGTGAGTGCGCATTCAGAATTCAGATGTTCAACAAGGAGGTCATGGTGCAGAAATATGCAAAGTTGAAAAATCTACAACAAACGAGTGTACGTACAAAAATGAGATACTTAAAATGGTAAAATGATGCACAATTTTATCATTTTTAATATGCAGTACAAGTATATATAAATTAATAATAATGAAATATTCCCCAGCAAGCATTTTTACACGATACTTATACATACTGAAAAACATGATTATTAGAACACCTGGACTGGAGTCAAGTGAGCTTATGCGATTGAGCAGTGTCCGGAGGTGAGGAGTCATTCAGTCATTAATCGCTTGAATCAAAAACACGATTTTGATGAAACTTGGTGACAAGCTTCATATCTGATGCCTAACGAAGGTTTATTGACCACATCAAAATCTGCGCTCATGGGGGGGGTGGGGTTATGCCGGAATTTTTTTGACCCCCCCCCCAAAAAAAATGTATTTGCTCCATTCTCCAAAACTACACACGATTTTGATGAAACTTGATGACAACCTTCATCACCCATGATATACCAAAGCATATTGCCCATATCAAAATCTGCGCTCATGAAGGGGGCCTACAGGGGGTTTTTGATCCCCAAAACTACACACACACAATTTAAATGAAACTTCACCACAAAACTCATTACCCGTGATGTACCAAAGTTTGTTCACGGCATTAAAAAAAATTCAGGGGTCCACAGGGGGTTTGAGTGATTGTTGCTCCTGATCCAGGTGAGCTTCAGGACGGGTGGTCCTATTTTTTATACTTGCATAATGAATGTGACTGGCACTGACACTGACACTGACACTGAAAGCCTGGTGTTGGCTTCGTGGTTAGGGTGGCTGGCTTGGGATCCTTGGGTCCTGAGTTTGAGCCCCGTTGACTGCTCAATTAACACCAGGTGGGGGTCGACTCAGCCCGTCATCCTTCCGAGGTTGGCAAAATGAGTACCAGTGTACTGTTAGAGGGGCACAGCATCAGCAGCACAGCCACGCTCCAAGAAATGATAGCTACCCAGCAGCCAAAGCTGCCATACGCAAAAACAGAACACTGACACTGACACACAACGTATATTAGACTGTTGTATCTCATTCACAGAACTCTCTAAACGCTGCACACCATTTTGCATAAACTTCGGGGAAAGCAAGAGAAAGACTATAAATATATGAGAAAAGGCCAATGAGGTTATTCGTATTCCTCTCAACATATTCACTTTCTGTCGTCGGCGTCATCATCGGTAGCCCTTTGCATCCAAAAGGCCATTCACATGAAGCATGCAAAACACCTGGTCAATTTATTTAAAGTGTAGGACCTGCTGTCCAGACAGCAACCGCACTCTGAGATGGCAAGCAGGATAACCCAATGCCAAGGAATCTCCAAGAAGACCAGACCACTTTACAAGGATTGAACTGGGGTTGGCAAACTATCCAGTACAAGACCGAGTAAAGGGTTGTACTGGATGGTTTGCCATTGCCTTCCCAGAAATCAGTCAGAGCTAGTATTTGTAATTAGCCAGGGTGCCGGCGATAACTCGCCTACTCTTCGTGAAGGACACCGCAGGATCGTTAACATCCACCAACTAATGCTAGCAGATAGGACTTCCAGTTTAACGTTCCTCCAAGGAACAGCACACACACACACACACACACACACACGATGCCTCACCCTACCTGTGAAACATGATGGTGACAGTTTATAGCTCGTTCGAGATCTGAACCCAGGCTAGACGGCTCAGAGGTGAGTGCACGTACCACTACATGCTATCCTGCCAACCCTTCTTACTATTAATGTAGAGCTCTTTGTATAGCCTGCTGCTCTTTAACCTATCAACTCAGATAGTACAATTATAACCAATACCTACTGTTCATCGAATTAGCTCCAACAACAAAGTGTTATAACATCTAAAAGTGTTTTGCAATCTTACAATAAATTATTTCCCTGCTTGTGTTTCTAATCAAGGTTAGGTTCTCACCCCTGTTTGTCTGTATGTCAGGATATCTCGAAAAAGTTATGGCCAGATTCAGACAAAATTTGGTGCAGAGGTTGGGTGTGTGAAAGGACGAATCGATTCAATTTTGTTGTACATCTGGATACGGATCGTTGAATTTTTTAAGTGATTCTTCACCATTGAGAGATAGAGCCAAAAATTATACATAGCACGATATCTCAAAAAGTTGTGCACGGATTTGGACGAAACTTGGTGGACATATTGGATGTGTGACAAGGAAGAATTGATTAGATTTTGGTGAAGACCCGGATCCGGATCTAGCCTATCAGTGGGATACAAAAACGTAAACTGTTCAGCCTGGCGGAGGCATGCACTCAATAATTATTTCTTAACATACATCCCCTTGCCCAGAAACATACCGGTGGCGGATATGATCCTCCAGCTCTGCTCGTTGAATTTCTTGACAGCAGATGGGACATGTCACAAGCAATTTGTCCAGCAAGCGGCGAACAAGGAAGCTGGAGGAAGAGCAATCGGACAGCTTCAGTGGCAGCCTATCGAGAGGACAACAACCTTGATTACATTCCTCACTTTCCTCCTCGGCCGCAACCAAATTGTTCGGGTCATCCTCGAATCCTTCCTCTTCTGTAGCATTTTGCAAATTACTCATCGCGCTTCTTCTTCTACTTCTTCTTCTTCCTCCTCCATATCTCTCTGGAAATGCCGCAAACCCATTCTGCCAATCATCTACATAAAAGAGACAAGGTTGTGACTGATATTTTCAGCATTGGTGAATTCAACATCATCTAATATTGGTGACAATTTAATCAACCCATCAACATTATCAGAAAAAACATGTTCAACAACAATCACTCTGTTCCAATAATAATAATAATAATAATAATACTAATAATAATAACAAGTCTGAAGACGACGATGGTTCACGAGCGGTATTTGACATGTAACATTGTTTCAGAAGTCAAGGTTGAGACGATGTGATAATTTTTGACCAAGTTATAAAAATGATCAACATGATGTGGTATGGGTGACAGGTTATTAGCTGCAAAATGTCGAAAACCCGGTTTCGTTCAACAACTTTCAAAATTTGACCTTTGCATAACTTTAAAGGTCACAAAACAATGTGTGGACATTAAAAAAGGAAACAGGATACGTGCTATAGCTTAATGGAGTTAGTTCGTCAAGAAGGTCGAAAACCAGTTTGATCCCACAACTTTGAAAATTTGACCTTTGTGCCTTTAAAGGTCAAAGGTCAAGGATTATGACATTTGGTGCAAAAATTCCTCTGGAACATTCCAGGAACAATATCGTCATCTAGGCTATATGGCATTTCGCACTCCTCGGATTATCCATACTTTGATGAAATCAGCGTAAAAACAAACTTGAAGGGGGCGCCGGGCAAGGTGTTCGAGATAGAGCAAAATGGTTTCAAGACTTTAGGTGGGGAATGACCTCAAGATTATGCATAAAAAATATTGTCATCCTAGCTCTCAAAGTTTGGGCGGTCGTATGATTTTTATGTCAAAATTCGCAATTTTCTAAGTTTTTGACCTTGTGACGAAAATGAAAAATGGCCAATGACAAGTTTTAGATAATTCATTTTGCTATTCAAATACCGAAGAACCCATTCCATTCAGTCAATTCCCGAGGAGAAGATAGATTTTTAATCCGACTACCCCCTAAAAATGGCTATTTTTTGGGCGTAGCACGCCCTCATCCAGGAAAACACAACTCGACATTGATATCGAACACATAACCAAGTTTATCAAGATCGGATCAAAGTCCACGGAGTTATGCTCTGGACAGACAGACAGAGAGACACAGACATAACGAATATAGTGGTCACTCTGGCTGGTGCTCGTGAACCAATAATAATAATAAACAAGCAGTCTAGACTGGTACTTACGAAATCGTCAACTTGACCTCTGACTTGTCTAATAAAAGCTGTCTCTAGAGAAGGTAGCGACGCAAACCAGAAGTTTCTACGATGATTCTGTACCAAACCATCAAAATCGAATGTTTGACCTCACTGTGACTTGACCTTTGACCGATTTTGACCAAAATCTAATCAGCACTAGCCATCACCCTCCTGAATCACGTGGTGTAATTTGACATTGGTAGCTTCTTCCGTTCTCGAGTTATCGTGCTAAAAACAAACATACAAACAACAAAACACACAACAGAGGACGGAAGTGATCAATATACTCAGAAAATCTAAAGTAATAACACGAATAGATTTCAGTTAGTAATATTTTTTGTCATGACTTCTATTCATGCCACAAACCCATTATTGTTAATCGATTCAAATATCAAGCAGAAGCAATTCTGTTGTTCAACTTTGGTGCTTCATGGTCGATGCTCACAGGTGGGCATTTCCAAGTGCACGAGACTAGGATTGGCAGGCCATATTGTTTTGACTTATCTCAACCCCTCCTAATGTTTGCTTCATAGTTTCCTTTTGAGAGAGCTATACAGTCTTTGGGGGTGGGGGGGGGGAAGGGGAGGGGAAAGGGAATTCACATTATCAAACTTAGAACTTTCTCTCCATGTTTACAGTTTTGTTGCTGCAGTGAATATTTCTTGTCCTCTTGTTTATTTATCCTGACATTTCTCCTTCCATGTATTTCTCGTTATATACTCTTCTATTTTGATAGTTTATATTTGCATTCTTATGATTTATTTTTACTTCCAAGACCTATGCACAATGAAAGTGGAACAAATTGATGGGACGTGGCTTGATATTTCAAAGGCCGTGCATACATTCATGTTCTTTGGCACACTCTGACATAGCAGGCAGTGTAACCCAGTGTCAAGGAACCTTTAAGAGGACCAGACCATTTAGCAAGGATTGAACTGGGGGTTGGCAAACTATCCAGTGCAAGACTGAGGGTTGTACTGGGTGGTTTGCCATTGCCTTCCGAGCAATCAGTCATAGCTAGTATTTGTAATTAGCCAGGGTGTCGGCGATAACTCACTTACTTTTCTTGAAGGACACCATAGGATCGTTAACATCCACAGACTCGGCTAGTGCTATCAACCGATCGTCACTCCCATGATAGCAATGCACTATCTGATAGCGATTATAACGTTTAAATGTTAAGTATAAATTGCCAGCTTTTCCACCCACATCAACATATTACCATCCTTTAAACTCTTCAATATAGGGGTCTGGCATAATAATTCAGACACTTAAGCCAACTTCAGTCACATCAGATATTGTTTGTAAAATGGCATCAGATACTTTATACAAACTGCTTGTCTTAAAACTGTCCAAGGCTGCTATTGTCAGACAAAGCACATCTCTGCGAACATGGGTAGGGTTTAGCAATCTATGAATTTCAAACTTCATTACATGCCACTCAACCCAACCACTTGTAGCGTACATGTCAGTTTTACACTAATTGCATGCTCATCTTTGTGTCTTGG
Organism: Eptatretus atami; assembly: GCA_035128595.1. Lineage (NCBI taxonomy): Eukaryota > Metazoa > Chordata > Myxini > Myxiniformes > Myxinidae > Eptatretus > Eptatretus atami. Next base: position 50,841,246 of record CM068954.1, on the reverse strand, counting down.
ACATGAAGAATAAAAAAAAAAAAACATGGATTATATCATCACCAAATCGAGTAAGTACACAAAAAAAAGAAACATATTACATTATATTTTTGACTGGATATGCCTGGAAGTGAATATAGCAACAATTTATGGAGCATTGCAATAAAAGGATAAGCCCGTGAATTTTTAAGAATAAATAAATAAGCAGAAAATAAAATTGATACGGATAGACGGAAACAGACAGGAAAAGGATAGATAAACCTCCCATTAAAAGTAGACAATCATGCAGGATTGAACAACACCGGGTCTGCATACAAGTCAACCTCTTGAGTTACAACTGTGAGACCTCCATTGAACTGGAACTTGAGATTTGACAACAAAAAAAAGTAAAACTTGAAACATGAAAGACGAGCTGTCAACATGCCTCACTGCCTGTAAGCTTGGGTCACAAAACCAGTGAATCACGTCACAGTGGAATACATAGATTAAACCGTCGCACAATGAGCTCACACACAGTTCACACACCCACTCAACACTTTGTGCACAAGAAACAAAAAACTAACGTTCCAAAGATGGAATGATTAAAAGTTGAAGCAAAAACGATTTTTTTTTTAAATGTATTAAACACTGTGTATGGACCCGTGTAATATTTCCCCCAAACATCAGGAAATAAAAGTCAACATTTCACATATTTGCTAACAAAGTCCCTTTTGTTTTCTCCGTCATTTGTGGAGTGAAATGGATCTCGACACAGGTGGAATAAACATCAACTCTACGCTGCAATTTAGCTGTAGCTTGTAAGTGTCGCAGGCCACATGTTCTTCCTGCATTCACTGCAAATTGTCCTGACCATGGATAATTTCCTGTCACAATCGGCGTTTCGTTCAAGTTGCTTCTACAAAAATTGAGCGAAACCGAGGCACATGAATAGAGGCACACACAGGCACATTACTGAAATCTCGATCCTCGGGAGATCGGAAGCAAAAAGACGGTCAAATTTAACTGCCGGCATCGCTTGGGGTTATATATAAATCGGGCAACACCGGTGAGAACCAGCAAAACACTCGAGAACGGTTCCCACCCAGAATCCTTGAAAATAAAATGAAAATAATAAATAACAGAATACAAGTCTCACGGGAAAACTGCGAGACACGGCCTGTGCATTTGTTCTCTTGAAAAAAAAAAATTGAGAACAACAAATCACAAAAAATGAGAAAATAACAGGAAGGAAATAAATGAGTGAGAGAATTGGGATATCTTATTACTCGTAGCACATGTACTGTTTGCAAATGGCTGCTTAACACCATCTTAACCAAGAAATCTATGGAACTTCTGCTGGCGAGCCCAAATTCCCGATTGCACCTGAAGTCGGTGAACAGAGCAAGGAAAATGTGTACGAGTTTGGTCATTTCATGTCACGACAGCAAATGCGTTCGTAATACATAAAATCATGCAAGATATGCCAAGGTGTCATTAATTTATAATATACAAGTACATTATACAGCAATTTTTAAAAAATAAATAAATAAATTTAAAATATTATGCATTTCAAATTCATATTTCTACATGTCTTGTACATCTTTGGCAAGTCTTGGATCTTGTGTTAATAATTTTATCAAAACTTATTGTATTTGTGGTTCAGAGAGCCATCAATTTCAAATGTATGTGCACAAGATAATTTTGGAACAATGCCGGTGAGTGACATCATTCTATATGACATATAGAGAAGGCCGTCAAAGCTGAACTGATCTATATTGTTCTACAGACCATTTGGCCGAATGAGTACTAGACTTCAATTTAAAAATAAACTACTATTTTTGAATTTGCATCACCATACGAAATAATAATAATGAGAATAATAACAATAACAATGACGATGATGGACTGTACTCGTGACAGAGCTGCAGGGCGTCGACAAGTCTAGACACGTTTCAAGACTAGAGCCAGTCCTGGATGTCTCGTGTAAAATTGTTGAAAAAAACTCCCCCAGATATTATGGTTCATACAATTGCCAGGCAGAAAGCAAGACAGGCAAAAAGGAAAGCTGGGACTGTTTTTGGTCCAGGTGGAAGGGTTTGGAACAACAACCAAATGGACGGAGGCAAACACACCTCAGCCGGAAGCCATCGGTCTTTCTGTGATGTTCAAGTTAACAGGAGCCTGCCGTCGTTCTACCATCTGCGTGACATGTGGAGTGAAGTATATAATGCCTGTGTCTGTAGAAAGCAGCCTTGCTTGCTAATACTATATTTATTATTCAGGAATGTCAGTAAGTGAGGGAAGAGTGAAAAAAATGGAAAGGTGGTTGTTAGGAGATATACGAGTTAAGGGGAGGGAATGATCACGCCATACAGGGGTTAATAATATTTGGTTTTTGTGTACAATCGAAATCTTTAAATCTCTGGGGAAAACAAGTTCGAATTGCGAACATACCCCGTGGGAGTTCATTCGTACAACTCTCAAGTGAGCGATAGCACGGCCGACAGATGGTTTTGAAATTTGGTAAGATTTTCATCGCATCAGAAAAAGACACCACAACACCTCACAAGAATGAGGCTAGTTTCATATCATTTGCGACTTAATTTTGCCCAGCGCATTTAATTTTTTTTTAATAACAATTTAAGAAAATGGACCGAAAGGGCCATAATCTCACTTTGGGCTCAGTTAATGCCTGGGGAATGGTCTCTAGAATATACCTGTCAAATTTGGTCCGGTTTCTTTCACGAATAACCGAGAAATAGCAATTTTAAGAAAATGGACCGAAAGGGCCATAATCTCACTTTGGGCTCACCTAATGCTTGGGGAATGGTCTCTAGAATATACCTGTCAAGTTTGGTTCGGTTCCGTTCACTAATAACCGAGAAATAATTTTAAGAAAATGGGCCAAAATGGGCCGTTCCTCGGCCCAAAGGGCCGCAATCGCACTTTAGGCTCAGTTAATGCCTGCGCATGTGTGTCTAGTATATGCCTGTCAATTTTCATCGAATTCTGGAGAAATAGACGTTCAAATGAACTGTATACAAGAAAAGAGAGAATGCGAGCGGCGTTTCGACCCTGTGGGGTGGAAGACCCCACGGGGTAAAAAAAAAAAGTTTGGAATTTTGATCAGAACACATGGTTGCTTTGAATATGGATGGTTTAACAATGCAATGGCCATGCAAAAGCACACAAGGATCTATTATAAGGCATATTTACTGCATAATTTATGGATTACCATCGATACCACTTTGCTTCGCCCGAATGGAAATGGGGTTGGGTCGTCAAATGCAATATCGGATTTTTATTTTGATAGTCTTCAAAGAAGGGTTCCACGATTTTATTCAATCCCACATGCAATGGTTTGCCTTTTGCTGCAAACATATGAAACTTGTGGTTATGTTGTTAAATAATGCCCTTTTTACACCAGAAATGGAATTATTTTGGATTGAACTGAATTCTGCCGAACACGGCAGAGAATGACAATGAGGAAAACAATATGATGTTGAACAATGAACACAAGATACACTAGAAGGGCACTCAGTAGAGTGCATACCTCCGCCTTGTAATCCCTGATCCACGAGAACATATCAGGCCCAATACATTTTTGAAATATCATGCGATATAGCGTTTTTGGCCCCATTTCTCAATGGTGAAGAATCACTTTTAAAAATAAATAATTCTCCTTTCCAGATCCGGATTCAGATGTTCACCAAAATCGAATCAATTCGTCGTGGTCATGATTGTATGCAACATGTCCACCAAGTTTCATCCGAATCCATCCACAACTTCTTGAAATATTCCGCACACAAACAAACAGACAAACAAACAAAGACAAAAAGGGGATGAAAACAACCTCCTTCGCCTTCGGTGGTGGAGGATGCTTTCAAGGAAAGGCCAATTCGGGAGAAAAGCCGATAATTATTGGAAAATGCAATCTTTACACATTTCCAGTATCCAAGAAGATGAATACTAGACTAGAGTACTTCTTTTAAAAACTCCAATTATTTGTACCTTCTTGTGGGTTCGGCCAAAGAACGTGACGTTTTTGGCCCAAATCTTCACAAACTGTCTGGCCAGGCTTGCCATTAGACTGAAGGTGACAGGAAGTTGTAATTAGGCCATGGTGTTGGCGCTTGTTCCTCTACGCCTCGTGAAGGATCCCATGAGATATTTAACGTCCACTAACAAATGCTGGCAGACGGGATGCCAGTATAACGGCCATTCGAGACACGGCGTACTCTGTGATGCAACGCTCTACCCGCAAAGCATCAATGTGACAATTACCGAGCAAACGAGACACTATCAAACCCAAACTAGACAGCTCAAAGGAAAGTGCACTACCTCTACAACATCCTATCAGACACAAACCTCTGAAAAGAGTGATGAAAAATTAAATTACACCCAGCTGGAGCCTTGATACGATGCAAGAAAAATAGTAACATGTCTTGTTATATGTTTTTAGTGGTTGTTTGCATGAATAAGTCTATGGATACACTTCTTCAACATGAAACCCTCACAATAATGAATTTGCTCACCGACAAGCAATTTACCTTCAACCAATATCCCTATAGTTGCAGCATATAAAGCAGCTTATGACTCTAAGATTGCTTTTGAGGCTGATGTTTTATGTTTGTAGAGCAGAAGCAAATTGAGAAAACAAAGAGGGGGTAGGGGGGTGTGGGGTTGGATAATGAGAGAGAGAGAGAGGGGGAGGAGAAGAATAGGGGCAGTGAGTGAGGAGAGGGAAGAAAATGGGAAGGTGGTTGTTGGAAGATACACGAGTAAAGGGTCAGGAGGGAAGAGCATTATTGGGGCAAACAAGGGTTAATAACATTTTATTTTCGTGTACAAATAAAAATCTTAAAATCCCTGGGAACATTAGCATTAAGCATCGCATCAAAATCAAATACATTGCAAGTAACAACAACATTACTCACTGCTGGGCAATGCTTGTAATGGCTTGGCTTTTTGTTTGGGCAGCAGGAAACTCTCAAGACAGCTCGAGCAGTATGTATGACCACATGGCGTGTCCAGAGGTGAAAGCAGTGGATCAAGGCATATTCGGCAGGTCAATTCTTCATCCACCTCCAGCTGGTATGTGTAATTATGCACAGTATCATTTGGGTGGCACTGACCACAGGTCATGCAGAACCCGTCTGCCTCCCAAGGTCTTCGTCCTGCCACCTGGTCAGTATTCTCCACTTCCAATGGGACATTCTCAGCAAGAGGAATACTGAACCCTCCAATCTCTGCCTCATATTCCTCTTCCGCCTCTTCTGATTCTTCTGCCCCTTCTTCACCATCTCTATTGGCCACCTCATCCATACATTGCATCATTTCTAGAGGTATGCTCTGATGGGCTACATCCATAGCTGTTGTTAGTTTTGCTGTTCACAGATTAGTGAACTTCACTCTGAAGATTTAATCATGTGCTTCAGTTGTACAGCAGTCCTGCACATAACTTTAAACTATCCTAACGCAAGACGTAATTATTCTACTCTCATATAAAAACAAAACAAATTTCGTCGACAGAAGGTAAACAAGCATTTACTTTCTCAAATCTTTTATGGAATAACCGCAAATATGAGGCGATCAGTCAGCATGATCAGTGCCTGCAAAGGGCCTGCGGAAGAAAACAAAAACAAAACTTAGTGAACTGCAAAAGGAGAAAAAAAAAGTAAAAAAAGTGTGTGTTTGGGTAAATATATAAACGAGCAGAAGTACCCAGGGAAATTCAATGAGATATGTATTTAAATATTTCCGACAAGACAAATGGGGAATGTTGGCCTCATGGTTTTGTATGAATCACCAATATTGGGCATTGCAAAATGCACTTGAACAGCTTTCCCTTCTTTTTACTAATTATATATTTTAAATACAGTACAACAAATCACTAAAACCTCAACGTACGATCTTCGCAAAACATATTACTTGATCGCTCCGGGGAAAATCCCAGGCAGTGTCAAAAGAACGTACTCACTCGAGGCCTGAACACGGAGGTGTTACAATAAACCTGTGTGAAGCAATCTTTTCAATAACTGGCGAACGTGTAAACATATTGTAATTAAATTTGTGTTGTTGACAACAAGTCACGACAACCTCAACATACAACTGTACATCTTACTCAATCACTTCTGGAAATAAAATAAAATGCAGGCAGTGCATAATCACAAGACCCGATCAAGGCCGAGTTATCGTGTGCAGCCTGTGGATGCTGGTTGCATCATTTTCTGGGGATGCAACTGTGCCGCTGAAGCAGTGCCCTCTGTTAACAGTACACTGGTACTCATTTTGCCAACCTTGGAAGGATGACAGGCTGAGTCAAACCGCACCTGCTGTTAATTCAACAGAAAAAGAGGCATAAACTCCAGACCCTAAGATCTTAAGTCAGCCACACTTGACGCATTAAGCCAACCCCAGGCTTAAATGGGGCCTGAAGGACTATATTTGATTTTAATTTTTTTAAAATCTAAACATAGCCGGTTGCTCTGGATGAAAGAGAAAGCCATTTAAAGTTTGGATGCACTGGTTCCTACAAGGTCAGATTACATAAATTAACAAACAAACAACAAACATAAATTTTCTTATTTATATTACAGTAGGTGTGTGTGTGTGTGTGTGTGTGTGTTGGTGTGTGTGGTGTGTGTTGATTGTTTGTTCTTTCCTCCCTTCCTTCCTTCCATATGCGTGCTACTTCATCAGGTTGAAGATTACTGCACTGCAGTTGCAGGCATGGAACAGCACCAATACAACCATTATACCAGTACACTGGTACTCATTTCGCCGACCTCAGAAGGATGACAATGAGTCAACCCCACCTGGTGTTAATTCAGTGGCAAACGGGGCTCAAACTCAGGACCCTAAGATCCAAAGCCAGCCATCCTAACCACTAAGCCAACACCATAAGGAGATTGTTATCTCCATATGTGTGTTTCAGAAGGTGGAATGGAGTCCTCCCAGATGTCGAAGTATCCACCTCCGTGTATGTGTGCGTGTGTGTGTTGTTGATTGTTATCTCCATATGCAGGTTTCAGAAAGTGGAATGGAGTCCTCCCAAGTTATAAAGTGTGCACTGTTGTTTGGGTAAAGGGGTCACGATTCATGCACCAAGCTGTGACGTTTTGTTTTTCTAAAGGTTTCGTGCCGCGGGTTCTCTTCCGGTTCGTCACTGAGCCCCTGACAGCTTCCAACTGTAGTTCGTTTGTAGTAATATTCCCAGGGATGGTGTGTGTGTGTGTGTGTGTCATTTGTTGAAGAAGGCATATACACTCAATTATACCATGCAGTTTCAGTGGCTAGATTGACAGATTTGCCCCGATCCATTACACAGACATGACAAGAAATCTCCTTGAGCGCGTCCACAATGCTTTCAGCAGAGTGAGAAAAAGAGAAGAGGGAAATTTCGTTGAGTCAGAAGTGAATAGAGGAAGTGAAGAAAGGAGAAAAAGGAAGACAGACAAAATGAGAGACAGAAGACAATGAGAACGGCACTTGGTAGCGCACATACAGTAGTACCTCCTTGAGGCTGAACAGTTTGTGTTTTGTATCCCACTGATAGACCAGATCTCGATCCGAACCTGAACCAGAATCAAATTGGCTTGTTCTTCTCACCTAACCAACTCATCCATAAAATTTTGTCATCACTCATCCAAAACTTTTTGAAATATGCAGGGAGTGGAGAGGTGAGGGTGAAAGTGTTGATGAGAACAAAATAAATAAAACTAGCGATACCCGTGCACATGCACGGGATAGCAGTACAACATAGCTGGTAGCAGACGACAGACCGTACACGGGGAATGACAAAAATACGCATTGTGCAAAATGCAAGTGGTACAATGGAACGCCAAGACTTCCCAAACATTGTTGGCATGTCCGCTAAGTGCCACAGCAATTTCATAGGGATCGTGTGACGGCGAGCCGAGTTTTTAGTGTGCAAGCTTGGTATTATAATAGAGATAAATGTTTTTTTTTTAATGTATTTTATTACCTTCACTGTCGAAAGCAGGCACCACCCACAAAGGGATTTACTATTTTGACTTTTCTTTATATAATAACATGACTTCCCTTACAAGGAACTTTGACGCAGGAGGAGGCCATTGGGCCCATCAAAGCCTGTGCTATTTATTACGCTATTATTATTTCAAAAACAAGAAAGACAAAGAAAAACCCACTAGAACCAGTGTAAATAAAAACATTTCCCCTAATAGTTGCACTTTTGTACAAGCAAATTCAATTTATTTTCTTATGTAACGGAGCCAGTTCAAATTTCAATGTCTTTTCATCAGAATGAACAAAAACTCAGAGCATGTACAAGAATAAATTGAAACGTGTCTGTTGGTAATTAAAACAGCACTTCGCTTCACATGGAATCTGAGGACAAGGTAGGATCATCGCTACAAGGACGGCCTGCTGAGTTCCGTGGCATGCTGGGAAGCAAGCTTGTTTCATAAGTGAGAGGACATGGGTTCGATCCCCAGATGGAGTGACAAAAAGTATTTTTTCCCCTTCTTTCAAATCCGTGTTTATGCAGCACTAAATTGGAACCCAATTGTGAAGTTGATGGGTGGATCCACTTTAAGGTAGGTGAAGGGTGGAGGCTGGAGAGTGGAGGGTGAAGAGGGTGGGGATGGTCAGTGGAGAGGAGGAACGTTTTCCAATTAGTCTTTTTCGAACTCACAGGTTCCTTGACACCAAGTTCCACCATTTGCTATCTCAGAGTGTGGAAAGCAGCTGTTGCACTATAAACAAATCCATGCATCCAGGTGTTCACCGCCACAAGTGTTGGGCATCTTCAGTATGAAGAGCAACTATTATTACAAGAAGGACATGGAGAGCCTTTAGTATTGTCTCACTCACCCTACCCTCGCTTGCCTCTCCCCCCCCCCCACCCCAATGATGGAACACCACACCGACTTAATGATATGTCATAATAAACTTCACTTCATACTTCATTACCACCACCAAAGGTGAAGGAGGTTAGTTTTCAACCCTCGCTGTTGTCTGTCTGTCTTGCGCAGGATATCTCAAAAAAAGTTGTGGACAGATCCGAGAAATTTGGTGGGCCGGTTGGGTGTGTGACAAGGGTGAACTGATTAGATTTTGGTGAAGATCTGGATGATAATTTTTTAAGTGATTCTTCACCATTGAGAGATACGACTAAAAATGTATAATAGTACGATATCTCAAAAAGCTGAGGACGGATTCGGACGAAACTTGGTGGACAGGTTGTGTGTGTTGCAAGGACGAATTGATTCGATTTTGGTGATGATCCGAATTCGGATCTGGATACGAGAATTATTTAATTTTATAAGTGATTCTCACCATTGAGAGAAAGGGCCAAAAAACGATATAGTAGTGTTTAGCATGATATTTCAAAAACGTATTGGGCCCGACATGTTCTCGTGGATCAGGCATTACGTGGTGCAGGTGTGCGCTCCACCGAGTGCCCTTCTAGTTATCCTGCCCCCCGGAGGGAGGGAGCGAGATATTGTAATCGTCCGGTTTTGTTTGTCTGTCTGTCTGTTAGCAACTTACGGCAAAACAGCTTTAGCAAAACACTATCAAATTTAATCCACAGTGGGCAATGAACCTTGGACGACCCCATTAACTTTTGGGTCCAATTGGATCAAAGGTCAAGGTCAAGGTCCAAAAAGATAAAATCGTTTTTCGCTCATAACTTCGTCAAAAATGATCTGATTTACTTCAAACTAAGCTTATAGTGAACCTTATTCTATTTGTCACTTATAATCCTATCCATTCCTAAGAGAAAAATGCATATTTGTGAAGACCGTAGGGTCCGAAGTTTTGTGGGGTCATTGTCATAAGTATTACAAATTTTCCATTAAAACTAAAACATGGTTACGAAAATACCCTTTACGGGAAAACGGCTGCTCAAACACTGTCAAATTGTATCCACAGGTGGGTAATGAACCTGGACGACCCCATTACTTTTGGGTCCAATTAGGTCAAAGGTCAAGGGCAGGTCACGAAAAGGTCAAAATCGTTTTCACTCATAACTTCGTCAAAAATGGTTCAATTGACTTCAAACTAAGACTAAAATATTCCTTATTCTTTTCCTTTTAATCAACATTCAGGTTAAGGATGCATCAAATTTAATTTTGATCCCCAAAATAACTTTATGCCTTAAATGGGCGGGATTTGTTGTGCCTGGCACCACTTGTTTGAGATGTGTCACTGACGTATAGAACACAATACGATTCAATGCCTGATTGTGAGGTATGGGAGGTAATTAATAATGAGATAATGAAGTACAATGACAAATGTAATAATTAAGTAGTAACACAGCTTTTTCCATACAACTGGTCATTAAAAGGATTTGGTGTTTTTCACCATACATCCAACCAGTGATGATGCATGGAACATGAAATCCCAATGAAAATATCTCGAGCAACAAGGAACAAAAGGAACAACAAGGACAACAAGGAACACAAGGAACTTTGATGCAGAAAATCATTCAGCCCAACATGCCAATATTACACCAACACAGATTAATATATCAATCAGGATATAGACAATTCCATTGGAGGGGTGTGTGTGTGTGTAATATATATATACAAATAATATATATATATATTTGGGGGATGGGGAGGGCAGGGTGGGTTCATGGAGGCATGAAGGCAGTTGTGGTTGAAGAATGCACAAACACTGACCACACATTCATCTTTTGATGAGATAATCTCACAGACATCACAATCATCCACCCATACACAGGCAACTCATAGCCTATCAACATTCCCATAACTTCCAGGTACCTATCTACTTCTAATTTAAACTTATCTACTGCTTCTGCTGCCACTACCTTTCCAGGGAGACATTCCATGCATTAACTACTCTCTAGTGAAAGTCCCCTGCCTTGCTACTGTCTTAACTCTCCTCTTCTTTACTCTCAGCCGATGGTCCCTGGTCCTATCACTGTCTACTCTGTTGAATAATTAATCTGCCCGTATTTTATCTCTACTTTCATTATCTTAAACATCTCCATCATATCTCCTCGTAACCACCTCCTTTCTCGGTATAAAGCCCTGTCTCCCTCAGCCGCTCCTCATAGTTGAGTCTAGCTCGGCCTGGAATCAATTGAGTAGCCCTGCGCTGAACCCTCTCTATGGCATCTATGTCCTTCCTGAGTTGTGGTGACCAGAACTGTACACAATACCCTAATGTGGCCCTCACTAAATTCCTGTACAATGTTAACACCACCTGTTTTGATTTATAAATGATCCCCCTCCGAATACAACCTAAAAACCTCTTTGCTTTACCTTAGCTGCCTGGCACTGTGCTGCTTCTTACCTCCCTTATATCACACCCAGATCCTTCTCCTGTGTGACAGCTCCAAAATTACCCCTTGCATCCTGTAATCTCTATTTTCATTGTTCTTTCCCATCCCCAACACCTTACACTTGCTCAGGTTAAATTCCATCTGCCAGTCTTTTGCCCAATCCATACAAGTATCAATACTTTCCTGTATCTGTTCACCACTCCCTCTGCTATCCACCTCACCTCCAAGCTTTGTGTCATCCACAAATTTGGAAAGCTTACTCTTTACCCATTATCCAAACGTTGATGTAAATAATGAATGGTAATGGTCCGAGTACTGATCCCTGAGGTACCCGCGACTTACATCCTCCAGCAAGACATCACTCACAGCCACTCTTTTCTTCCTACCACAAGCCAGTTTACAATCCAATTATCTACCTGACCAGCCACTCCACAAGCCCTCACTTTGGCTAACAACCTCTGATGTGGTACCTCATCAAATGCCTTCTTAAAGTCGAAATATACTATGTCCACTGCCTTTCCCTCATCCACCCAATCCGGCACTGCTCCATGGATAGAAGCACCTATGAACACCTGATAGGATCCCACAAATGGAACTACACGAAATAAATTTATTACTTTGCATCACAAGGAGATTATAATCAGAGCAGTTAGTAATACTTAACCCTCCGCACCACCAAAGCCACGATATTGTCAACACAACGAGTCACAGGTACACAGATTGTAGGAAACTTGAAGGAGAACGGAAACACTCGGGGAATGAGATAAGAACATGCCACGAAGGTAAAGAAAAGGAAAGAGAGAGAGAGAGAGAGAGAGAAAAAGAGGAAACTTTAAATCGGCCTTACCAGGAACCCATTAAAGAGCCCCCTTCTTGCTGAAAGGCAGAGTTTCACATAACCAGGCTTACCTGTCCACAGCCAATCCCTCGTTGGCTTACGAGCAACCAATCAGCTCGGGTCACTGAACACCTGTGTGTACGTTATGGCTTGAGTGAAGGAAATGACGGCGGGTGACGTGAAAAACGATGTCATGTGAATTTATACACCTCGTCGGTGTTGCGGATCGTTCGGTTGATCAGAATTTTTAATGATTCCAATAAACTTTTGCCCATTTTCCCCCCAGTTTTGCCGCCGTGCCGTCATCGCGACGCCGTCCGTGGGAAACTCCTCCCCTTTACCTTTGTGTGCTCAGATTTATTTAGTTTCTTTTTCCGTGTGAATTCCTCCCAAACCTCAGGAATGTCGCCGTCATGAACCCCCCCCCCGGCGAGTACAGGTGTCGTCGTTCCACTACCGTGTAATCACAACAAATCACGAGAACGTCCGTACTTACAGCCGAAGGTTGCTCTGGGTGGTTTGCCATTGCCTATTATAGCCGAGTCGAGATTCGAACCCAAGCTCGACAGCTCACGACAGGTCACGAGTATGGCAGCCATCCCCCTCCCGAGCTTCGGAGGTAACGTGCACTCGCCTTTAAGAGTGCTGAGGGAAAAAAAAGATCCCATGGAGGGGAGCTATCGCAGGCACCCTGAGAACAGGTTATGGCAGAATTTTATTTGGAATCTGAATTCGGAGTGCAGGCGATAACTCGCCGACTCTTAGTTGGATAAAATCCATCGGTTGATGCTAGCAGGTGGGGATACCCGGCTTAATGTACAACGGCGTTGTTTTCAAATTGCTGCTCGAACGTACACGGGCACAGACAAGCCCCGAACAGATAATGTTACCTTGCAGCCTCGTCGTGCGTGTGAAATAGAAGAAGTAGCATTTTTTTAAAGGGCCTCGCAATCGGTTAAATCACAAGTTCGAATCCTGTTGTGCGTGTTTAATGGACCAGCGGATAACGTATACAGTTTAACTTGCGGACCAAGTTCAAGCATTGCTTTTTGAGGAATATACATTTTTACCTGCGAGGTGCGGAAGGTCAACAAGAGGTCTGGTGGTGGTGGTGGTGGTTCTTGTTGGGGGTCGATTTTTAAACTATGCATCCATTGGTCGGACAGCTGCTGGACTCCACCCACATTTGTCACTTGACTCCACCCACCACGGCACCCAAAAAAATATAGCCGCCATCTTGGTTTTTCTGGCGGGCTTAAGACCTCAGGCCTGTAGGCCTCTGCTGTCATACACTAACCTCAGGCCTGGAGCCTCTGCTGTCATACGCTACCTCAGGCCTGTAGGCCTCTGCTGTCATACGCTACCTCAGGCCTGTAGGCCTCTGCTGTTCATACGCTACCTCAGGCCTGTAGGCCTCTGCTGTCATACGCTACCTCAGGCCTGTAGGCCTCTGCTGTCTACACTACTCAGGCCTGGAGGCCTCTGCTGTCATACGCTACCTCAGGCCTGTAGCCTATTGCTGTCATACGCTCCTCAGGCCTGTAGGCCTCTGCTGTCATACGCTACCTCAGGCCTGTAGGCCTCTGCTGTCACCTCCTCACCAGCCCTGTAGGCCTCTGCTGTCATACACTACCTCAGGCCTGGAGGCCTCTGCTGTCATACACTACCTCAGGCCTGTAGGCCTCTGCTGTCATACGCTACCTCAGGCCTGTAGGCCTCTGCTGTCATACACTACCTCAGGCCTGGAGGCCTCTGCTGTCAGACACTACCTCAGGCCTGTAGGCCTCTGCTGTCATACGCTACCTCAGGCCTGTAGGCCTCTGCTGTCATACGCTACCTCAGGCCTGTAGGCCTTGCTGTCATACATACCTCAGGCCTGTAGGCCTCTGCTGTCATACACTACCTACAGGCCTGGAGGCCTCTGCTGTCAGACACTACCTCAGGCCTGTAGGCCTCTGCTGTCATACACTACCTCAGGCCTGAGGCCTCTGCTGTCATACACTACCTCAGGCCTGGAGGCTTGCTGTCAGTACACTACCTCAGGCCTGTAGGCCTCTGCTGCATACGACGTCTCAAGCCTGTAGGCCTCTCTTGCTTGCTAACTACCTCAGGCCTGAGGCTCTGCTGTCAATACACTACTCAGGCCTGTAGGCCTCTGCTGTCATACGCTACCTCAGCCTGTAGCCTCTGCTGTCATACGCTACCTCAGGCCTGTAGGCCTCTGCTGTCATACGCTAGCCTCAGGCCTGTAGGCCTCTGCTGTCCACGCTACCTCAGGCCGTGTAGGCGCTGTCTGCTGTCATCAGCCTACCTGAGGCGTGTAGGCCTCTGCTGTCAGTGACACTACCTCAGGCCTGGAGGCCTCTGCTGTCAGACACTACCTCAGCCTGTAGGCCTCTGCTGTCACTACACTACCTCAGGCCTGGAGGCCTCTGCTGTCATAACTACCTCAGCCTGGAGGCCTTGCTGTCTAACGACCTCTTAGGCTTAGTGCCTCTGCTGTCATCCTACCTCATTAGGGCTGTAGTGCTCTGCTGTCGACTACCTACACAGGGCCTGTAGGCCTCTTGCGTTAACGCTTACTATACCTCAGCCTGTAGCCTCTGCCGTATACACTACCTCAGGCCGGAGCCTCTGCTGTCAGACACTACCTCAGGCCTGTAGGCCTCTGCTGTCATACGCTACCTCAGGCCTGTAGGCCTCTGCCGTTATACACTACCCAGATTTGTTGCGTCAGAAATAAGGGACCCCCAAAAAAATAATCATACAGTACGTCGAATAAAAATTATTCGACATGTTTAATCAAGCCCGTCAGCACATACAGTCTGCACCTCGCGAGAGGCGTTCCTGTGGTAATTTTGTTCAACATCATCCTGTTTCTATCGGCTTTGTTCCTCACGAAGAGGTCCGCATGCACCTTTTGGTAGTTCATCCGCAAATGAGTAAAAATGTGTTTCACTCACGATTTGGATTGCATTTATACACCGCTTGAAATGTAAATCTTCAACGTTACATTTTCGGAAATAGGAGAGGAAAGCGATTTTACTCCTAAAATTTCAACACGATATTTGTTGTTAGCATTTGGAAGTCGATTTAACTGAGTAGTGAGGAGAAAAATAACAGTGGAGAGTTGACCTCATGTGGAAAATTGTGGGCTGAAAGTGAAGTTTCCAATTATTTCAGAGAGTTGTCTACCTAAATTTTATTATACTAGTGCGTGCTGTACGTGCAAAAAAAAATAAAAAAAACTTTCAAACCGCGTGGCAGAAACAACAACCACACAAGCCGTTCCTTCGCTCTCGCGTGGCCGTGCGTGCAAATAAAAAAAAAAACTTTCAACAACACCACAGGCCGTTCCTTCGTTCTCGCATGCCCGTACGTGCGTGGCCATACGTGCGTGGCCATACATGCAAAAAAAACCAAAAAACTTTCAAACAACCACACGGGCGTTCCTTCGCTCTCGCATGCCCGTACGTGCGTGGCCTATTACGTGCAAAAAGAAAAAAAACTTTCAAACAACCACACGGCCGTTCCTTCGCTCTCGTAAACGACGACTGGATTGGGGCATTGTGTTTATCTATAAATGCGCATAAGAAATCGAGAAATTATTAGAATACAGTAAGTCATCACTATCCGGAAGTCGTAGTTGTAACCCGTAATGGGGAACGCGCTCTAACTTGGCCATAACTATGGAACCACTTGTCTGATTAATTTCAAACCTTGAAAAGGAAAACAAACAGAGATTGCTGGAATTATAGAAAGAAGATAGAATGATACTGTGGGTGCAAAATGCCAAGCAACGTGTCCTGTCATTGGTAACTGAGGATCTCTTCCCCAACGGCCACGCCCACGCAGCAACGTGTCCTGTCATTGGTTTGGTAAATAAATGGCCATAACTTGGCAACCACTTGTCCGATTAATATCAAACCTTGAAAAGGCACATACTCAGGTCCCCGGCAATATACCTGGCAAGTTTCAATTAGATCGGACCAGTGGTTGTCGAGAAACAGCGGTCACAGACACACACACACACACACACACACACACACACACACACACACACACACACACACACACACACACACACAGATTGCTTGAATTTATTGATAGATAGATAGATTAATACGCTAAGCCGTATTTTGCGGACGTATCTCCTCCGAAACTGCTGGACGGATTGTCGCCACTTTCGGCATGCGGGTTCTCTGTGGTCTAATGAACAGCATGGGCGATGTGAGATCGTGCCACATGGACAGGTTTGGGAATTTTTGGCGATTTTCTAATTACAGCGCGGCGACATCGCGCTGTTATATAATTGGCTATTCTGTCCTGTGTCTTCTGTCACGTCTTCTGTCACACTTATGGCCGTGTACGTCCCTTTGACGTCCTGCGTACGTCCATCATAACTCTTCCCATCATGCATGCTAATTCACCATGTCTACATTTAAATTTTATAACCGCAAAATTGTTTCATCATTCGTAACCTACACTTTTACTGCCCCCAGCCGCGCGATATCGAAGTATTCGCTTCTTGTTTTTACATTCGTTTGCCTGGCGACGTATGACATCACCGCTGAGAGGCGTAATGACATCATCGATCATTCGCTGACGTCATTACGTCTGTCGTCGACAGAGGACAGGTTTGGGAATTTTTGGCGATTTTCTAATTTTTACATTCGTTTGCCCGGCGACGTGTGACGTCACCGCTGAGAGGCGTAATGACATCATGACATCATCGATCATTCGCTGACGTCATTACGTCTGTCGTCACCACTGAGAGGCATAATGCCACTCCGAGAAAACAATGTCTGCAATGTAAAACCCTCTTCTGCACATTGTGACTACCTCAGAAGGTGCATTTGACACAAATTTTTGCCTAATTTCAGATACTTGAACATGATACACCTTTCTTTTACCGCTCCCACCCCTGGGGATAGGGATGAGGGAGTCAGGGGGAATTATTTTGACCTCATGACCTGACCCTGGGGACCTGACTCAGACTTGTAATTGATACTGAACAAAAGCATGAAGACCCTCGGGGAGATGAATATCGTATTTCTCTCTTCAACAGCAAGGATGAGGCAGTTGAGTGGACAGAGGAGGCAAAAAAATAATAATAATAAATTTGTGTCACAGGTCGCGACCGCAATTCGGTCATTCTTGTTTACCCCAGGCATGCAAAGAGAAAAGTGTGGTTTAGTAATTGGTTCACTCCGTCTGCCTATCTGGCAGTCAAACAAAATTGAAAATCATTCCAAACAGGAAACTTACCGTTTTTAAGGATGTCACAAAGGACACAAACAACAGACGTGCATAACTAATGTAACGTGTTAAATCAGGTGAGAAGCGACAATTATATATTCCATGGACCCCGTGTTATGTTGGCAAAAAGAGTTTGTCCATTCGCTTTGCTTATTTGTGCAAAGAAGAAGAGAAACACGAACTCATCTCACGATCACAGATATTGATGAAGAGGATTCAACAACGGCCATGACGGCTCTGCCTCAGACTGTGCAACCTCCAATTGGCGAGCCGAACACTGAACAGGCTCCTCCCACCTAGACCGTTGGGAGGTGATGACGTATCAGTTGAGAACGTCCAATCAGGATAGACTGTTCTTCTTCTTTACCTCACTCACTTTGTGTGAATTTAACCTGATGAGAGCCACAACCAAAAGCTTTGTGGTTTTCTTCTTATGCTAATGTCCTTCAAAATGTCTCTGTTTACGTCTATATTGAAGTTTTGTAGAACCAAGCATCTTTTTGATTATAATTTATTTATTTTAATTATGTAATTAATTAATTAATCAATCAATTCTTGTACACCGCTCCCTCCCAATTCCGACTCCATGTCCTGCAAGGCGGCATCGGCGCCCTGGCGATGGTCGCGCGCTGGATGATTTGTTATTAATTTATTTGGCATGGGGGTGGTGAATGTTGAATGTATCACGACTTGTTTTGTATTATTTTTTCCCCACAAAATCTGTGTAATATAGGAAGGAAGGGAGTTTGGGTCGGTGTTGGCATTCATCTTAGCAACAATATAATTATATATGTATCATCAGCATCATAATCAAGAATGTACCATACAGGTGACTGACTACAGAGCGGCAGTGCTGCTGAAGCAGTCACTTGGCGAGCTAACAGGATGGCCTGCAGGTACGCACACTCGCCTCTAAGCTGTCGATCCTGGGTTTGAATCCCGACCCAGCTGTAAACTATCATCCTGATGTTTCACAGGTAGGGTTAGGTGATTCATCAGTTTGTGTGCCTTCACTCAGATGGATGTTAAATGGGTGTCCCATCTGCCATCAATCGTTGGCGGACGTTAAAGGGAACCCAAACACTCAGACCACCTCCATGCTAATCTATCCCTTGAGGCTGAACAAAATAGATATGATATTGTTACGAATCTGGAAGCCATTGCACACAGACAGACAGCGGTCCCTGTAGCTCAGTTATTTCGATAAGTATGTGTTTATACTTATAGTCAGGGTCCAGTCCTTCTGTCTAATGGGAATTTCGTGTGTGCGCTACGAGTTATTTTTTAGTTAGGTTTTTTTACATCTACAACAGCGACACCGACCCGCACTCAACCCGGTCGCCATTGCCCACATGTTTTTGACTGAGGGCGTGGGCGGAGCCTCCGTCGCTTCGGATCGAGGCTCCGCTCCAAGGATGGTGTGGTTTCCCCGGTAGTTAGACGGCGTGGGTACTTAGGTAAATTGGAATTAGACAAGTGGACCCTACCTCATGCCGTCAAAATATTGGCGACCACGGTCCTCTAAGGGACCCGTGACCTTTGGAGTTGTCCGAGAGTCACGACCTAAATTCCGGCAGTTCGATGGGAGACGACTCCACTGCTCCACCTAGTGGTCGTTTATCGCCGCCGAACCCTGGCCCACAACGATATGTCCTTTTTCCGATTTGCGATTTTTTGTCAAAATCTTTTTCTTCTTCCTCAGATTATCCGTGACATCACACCCGTAAGTAGACCACCAGATCTGTACTGGACATGGGTTACATCACGGTAGGATTTAACTAAAACGGCGAATAATATAATTTTTGATTTTCCACAAGTATGCCGATTTGATGAATCCTTGGTGCTTGTTTCGAAATACAAACCAAGATGGTTTCATGCTACACCAATGGCCGAAAGACCTTAAGTTTCCCGGAAATTGGACGGGGTTTCTCCAAAATACCCGCGTGTGGATCGGGCCTACAAAATGTTCGCTTTTGTGTTCTGAACGTGTTATAGAGAACTGTTGTAAAACAACACAGATGGCTAGATCTTGTGGTTACCCGCCACGAGTGAGAGAGGATGCCATCTCCACGATTAAGCGGACGAATCAGCCGTTGATCGGAACTGCAACAAAATCTCGACCCAGCTACCAGCACATGCACACGGACAATTTGAGCGGTCAATCAAACACCTGTGTTGGCCTTCCTGTGACCGATCTCACCTCATCACCACCCACCTCGACAGTGGGACATGGCACGGACACAACACAGCATGGAAACGGTATGGACACGGCACAACCCGACCACAGACACGATGGTGGAACACAGCATGGACACGACCACAGACAAATGGTGTCCCAGGAAAGTATGAAATGTAACATGTACAGGACATTTGTCCTGTACAAAGCATTTGTCACCCATTTTGTTTGTGGTGTTCAAGTATGCCTGGTATCTGTGTCATGTTTGTGCTGTGTCCGTGACGTGTGGGTGTCCGAGTATGCCCATGTCTGTGTCGTGGCATGCCCCACCGTCATGCCCATGCCGTGTCTGCATCGTGCCACGTCGTGTCCAAGTATGCCGAGTCCGTGTCGTGCCGTGTCCCACCGTCGTGTCCGTGCCGTGTCCAAGTCTGCCCGCGTCCATGTCATGCTGTGTTTCTATGACTGATTTATCAATGAATACAAAACCCCTTATACACCGTCAATTGAACAGAAAAACAAAACCTTCCAATCTGAAGTGAACACGCAACCAGCATTTTCATCTTCACTTAACACCTCCATTGTCACCATCTTCATTTGAATCGCTCGCATAAGGCTCAAAACGATACGGCTCCATAATCCCCCCGAAAGTGTTTCCATCACTAATTTTGTCTCCAATAGTATATACAAAATCCCACTGATCAGTTTCAACATACTGAGAACCTTCAGAGTTGCTAATGATGGTGGAATCAGTATCGGAATCTGAGTTCAAAATACACTTTCTCTATGTGAGCTGTGATTTGGATCAAGGTGGGTTCTGGGTGTGATGTCACTGGCAAAATCGAAAGTCGACGCTCAAGGGATTTTTTTCAACACTTTGCGATTGGCAAATGTTTTTTTTTTGTTTTTTTTATGTTTTTCTCTTCAAATTAGATCATGTTTAATGATTTTCAATGTTTTTTAGAAAAACCAAAATTGTGTTTGGTTCCCCTTTTAAAGATCCCACAGTGTCTTTTGCAAAGAGTAGGCGAGCTATCGCTAGCACAAAGGCCAAATTCCAAATTTCTGCCCTCACCAGCAGAGGGCATTTCATCAGCAGCACAGCCATGCCCTCCGCCAATGATGCTACCCCGCAGCCTTGTGCTGCATGTGAACGAATAAGTCATTTGGCAAGGGTTATGGTTGATGGTTTGCTGTTGCCTTCCCAGCAGTCAGTCAGGGCACGGGAATTTGTAATTTGTTCAGGATGCAGATGATAACTCACTTACTCTCTGCAAAAGACACCGCTAGTCCTTTAATATCTACCAACACCCCCAGTGCTGGTAGACAGATCCTCCGGCATAACATCTTTCCGATGGACGACACACACATCAATCTATCACCTTGCATGCAAAACACCAAGGAGACAATTTGTCAGTTAAAAACTAGATGTTGTGGTATTTGTAAGCATTAGTAAATGCCTGTAAATGAATGATTAAAATGGACAGTTACATGTTATAAGTTTTGTTTAGTACGTATCGGTAAATTGTAATATAAACTGCTTGATGTAATGAGCTAATTTTGACTGGAGATGGCAGTAGTGTATTGTAAACTGCCTGGTGGGATTCGTAAAGGTGCTGGAACATTCTCAGACGAAACTTCCAGTATGGACGAGAATTTGCTGGAAGGCACGGGATTGTTCTGTGTTACGATATAAACTCGCAAGAGGGAGGTGTAGAGAGACGGGTGACGTGTGACAAGAAGTGCGTTTTGATCGTCCCGTGCTCAATTTCACTCCGATGAGTGAATGAGGTGTTAATGTCCAGGGTGGACATTAACGCGTGGAGCTGATCGTAATCAGGTTGATTAAAACTCATTAAGATTGTGTATCTGGAAAGAATTCCTTTGAGCTCTTTAATCATCTTGAGCGGGTCAGCGTACGAGAGAGGACACCGCAACGGAAATTGAAGGTTCGACAGCCCTCCGGAAGATGAGATGAACAGGCGTGAGTTGTATCGGCAGGACTGAGACACTGGGCGGCCGAAATAACTCAATGCGGGAATCGGAGTTGGATATTGTATGTGATGGTGAACTTCCTCATTTGACTTTGTATCTGTTTATTTGAAATACAAGTTTCAAAAACGTTACGCTGTTGATGTGATCACTGTAACGTCACTCAGAAGTCACAGACACCAACTGACAAAGATCCATTTGATTGGTAGGTGACCTGTACGTTTGTTTAGACTCGTGAAGCTCAAAGCTTGGATTGCAGTCGTTAGAGAACGTGCTGGGTTTGGCACCACGAACATACGTACATACACCAAAGGGAAGGAAAACCCCGAGGTGCGTGTAACACCACACCCCTGACAGTTTATAACTGGGTCGAGATTCAAATTCAGGTATGACAGCTCAAATGTGACTGCGCATCTCTCGAAGCTGTCCTGCCACACAATTACAGCTTGATGGGTGTGGGGAGGAATGGGGGGCAGGAGAGGAGGATGCATGGGGTGGACAAGATGGATACACAAGGAAACTCTCAGGACTTTCTCGGGGCATCATTGGCGGAAGCTATAACGATGAATAATGTAGTTTTCTTTGAGAGATGCACAACCACTGTACAGTTTGAGTTGCGTCCTGATATGTTCAGTGTGCTTGTCATGTTGCTACAAGAGATGCATTTGTGTGATGAGGATAAAGTGATAATTCAAGGTTTCAAACTCCCATGCATTCACAGGAAGCCTCTATCATGGAATTTCCACTTACTGTATGTGCAATCTACTGTACACGACCGCACAGTGGTTGCCACATCTATACCAGATGAAAATCTACAGTAGCATGTTATCAAAGTACAAGGCTTACACATTATAAATGTGTTTCAACCTCCACTTGTACGTCTGCAAGCTGGTTACCTCCCAACAGCCCCCCTCATATTCTGTTCATGGGTGACTTCAATTTTCATCATTGTAACTGAGGTTATAACTACTCAACAGCTAATTGAGAAGAACCTTGTAACTGAGCTTCACAGTCAGATCTGACCCTTCTCGTTGAAGATGAGAGCAAGCCTCTTTCCACTCGAGTCGATGGCACACTTTCACTAACCCTGACCTGGCATGGTGGTGAGAGTGCACGGCTGAAATGCCAATACGATCTGTCCTGGAACGTTTTCCTCATTCCCAGCATATAAACCTGTCCTTCTCAAGGGTGTTCCCCTCCTGCCCCCCAACACCTTCACTCCCAGGTAAAAGATGGAACTTCCAAAAGGTGGACTTGAAAAAGTTCAGTTGAATGACAGATAAATTGCTGTTATGCTCCTTGCCCCGGATTCTGTTAATGTCAACAGCATCCTACCTTGCTTTCCATGATATAATCAGTGCTGCTTCCAAATTCTGCATTCCATGAGGGTACCGTGAACTTTCATCCCTGGATGGGACCCTGACTGTGAAAGACTTCACGACGCATTCAGAAATGCATTTGATGACGAGGAAGCTTCTCTTCCGGCATCCCAGCTCCAGTCTAGTTTAGATGACATTCATGAAACAAGATGGCAGAGTCTGTTGAGAGCATCATTTTTACACATTCAAGTCGGAAAGCTTGACAGGTGATCAATTGACTCACAGGGCGATATGAAAAATGACAACCTTGCCCTGTCACACCAAACTCAATTGCGTGCACCCACGTCAACAATGGTAAATATTTACACCCTGACAAAGCTTTCTCTCGTCTGATCCATTCCAAACTGAAGGAGATGAGTTACTCACCATCTGTTGACCAAGGTCTTACCTGTCCTTTCTCCCCTTTTGAGTTTAAAGCAGCAGTTGGCACACTGAAACAAGGAAAGGTGCCAGGCACAGTTAGCATGTGCTGAGCAGCTGACCTGTGCTGATCCTCTATTTCTTGAATGGTTGAGATGTTTCTTGTCACGGTGCTTGGCAAAGGCAAAAGTCCTTCAACTATGGAAGAGAGCCAATGTTGTAGCTATCTTGAAGACACGTAAGCCAAACAATGACCCAAAGAGCCATTGCCCATTCTCTATCTGATCGCTTCCATTTGAACTATCGGAATGACTGACACAGAATAGAAATAAGCCGCTGTTGGAGAATGTTGTGCCAAAATGAACAGGCTGGTTTTAGAAAGAACCGGAGCACCGAAGACCAAGTGCCGACAGCCACAGATTACATTGAGGCTGCTTTTGAAGCCAATTGGAAATGCGGTGCCCTGTTCATGGATCTCTCCTCAGCGTTGACAATATGTGGCATCGTGGACTTTCACTAAAGCTGCACATGTTCTCCAGGATCACCAAATTGTGCGAGTGATCATCGAAATCATCACCAATCACTGCTTTTGCGTCATAGTGAATGGACAATGCGGTAGGACCAGAACCCTTCAAAATGGCATCCTACAGGGATCTGTCATGTCCTCAGCATTCCTCAACTTGAACATGGCTGACTTGCCACAGACTTCTGGCATTAAGCTTGCTTATGTCGATGACCTGGCAATCGTTTCTATTGGTAGAACATTTGAGGAGGTCCAGCACACTCTTACATGGGACATCAAGCACACCTACTGCTATCGATGGTGAGTCCATCTCAACATACAGAAGACCATTGGTCGACTTTCCACCTGAACAAAAGAGAAGCAGGTAGGTGACTAGTAGTCAAAGTCAATGGAATACTCCTCCACTTTTCCAGTACCCCAACCTATCTCGGGGTAAAAGAGACAAAACCCTTACCTTCTGACAGCATGCAGGCAATGTAGCCAGCAAAATAGCAGCTAGTGACAATCAACTGTGGAAGCTCTGTGGCCATGACTGGGAATAGACAAGACAACTCTACGCTCTTCCACACTTGCATTAATGCTGTTAGTGCATGCCCCTGCAGAGTACTGCGTATCTATGTGGGGTAGGAGTACACATGAAAAAAATAGATGTACAGCTCAACTCTGCCCTACAAGTGATTAGTGGCTGCCTACAACCAACACCAGCTCAAGACCTCCCTATGTTGGCAAGCATGCCTCCTCACATCTACGACATGAAGCTGCAACCAGACAGGCTGTCTTCAGAACAGCTGAGAAACCTGCGCACCCTCTGCATCACAGAATCCTTCGGAAAACTGCCTGTACAATGACTAAAGAGCTGGAAACTCTTCATCAGAGCGGCTCAACCCTTCATCCAGTCAAACAACAGTGACTCCCCAGCAAGTGGATAAGGAAACAGCCTGTTGTTAAAATGCAACAAATGCTGCCAATCTCTATCACGCCAACTGGCTACTGCCTACCGCGCAAATAGTGGTGCCATCTGAACCGTCTCTAGACGGGTGTTGGGCGCTTTAACACATGCATGCACTCACGGAACCTGGCCGACAATGCAGCTTGTGACTGCGGTGAGGTACAGACAGCAGACCACTCAGTGGTGGAGTGCCCCAATATACCACCTTGATGGAGGGTGGACTATTTCACAGCTAACTACATTCCAAGTGTGGAGAAACAACGGTCCATAATGCTGAGTGTTTGCGGGACGTCGACAGACAAGCTCATGTCAAGTTTGTTCGCACCGCGGAAACTGGGAGACATCCCGTTTTCGGAGCTGGTTAAAGTCGTTGAACAACACCGGAATCCGAGGCCGTCGGTGATTGTGCAGCGCTACAAACTGACCATTTGCAGTCAAGAAGGGGGTGAGTCCATTTTGGATTATGTCGCAGCCTTACGTAAATTGGCTGAACGGTGTGATTATGGAGGTAATCTCGAGGAAATGCTACAACATTGGTTAGTCTGTGGAGTAACGAACAATCGCATCCAATGCAGATTGCTGACGGAAACAACGTTGGATTTCAACAAGGCCCTGAATATGGCTTTGTCAATGGAATTGGTGGAAAACAACGCATTGGATCTCCGTGAACATACCGGAGTCATGTGGGATCAGGGAGCAGTAAACAAGATGACGAGTTTCAATACCCCAGCCCCCCCCCCCCCCCCCGGGCTTTATCTTTTGAAGAGGAGTCTGCAGTAAAATGTGATCGCTGTGGACGGACGGCTCATAATCAAACTAGTGAGTGTTCAGCTAGAAATGTGGACTGCTATATATGTGGCAAAAAGGGTCACTTTGTAAGAGTCTGTCGTTCAAAACCCAGAGCATCCTCGGGGCAAGAACAGCTCTCCACAGGGAACGTGCAAAAGGTCTCACTACGAAGGACATATCAGTTGGAGGAGGAAAATGAAGAGGACACGTACAGTCTTTTTCATAAATCGAGCAACCAAGCGTAATCCAAACCACTGGTTGTGAGGTTGGTGGTACAAGGCAGAGAAGTACAGATGCAAAAAGATACTGGGTCTTTGGTATCATTGATTAGTGAGGCTATGTTCCAGGAGAAGTGGAGGACAAACAACCCAAAACAGATCCACAATCTGCCCCAGTCAGACCACACCACGCACATATTCTGGTGAACCTGTGGATATTGTGGGAGAATGTAAAGTTGCTGTAAGGTATGGCACACAGAAGGCAGAGTTGACCTTAATGGTGGTGAGAGGTTCAGGGCCCATTCTGCTCGGACGGGATTGGTTCCGAGGAATCCGGTTGAATTGGCAGGAGGTGAACAACCTCAATGCCGGTGATCAATTGAGAAAACTCCTGAAGGACTATGGAGACCTTTTTGCATTGGAGCTGGGAAAACTGAAAGGAATGGAGGTTGAGCTAGATGTTGACCAAAATGTAATTCCTAGGTTTGTGAAAGCCCACCCGGTACCTTTTTCGCTGAGAGGGAAGGTAGATCAGGAGTTGGATCGGTCGCTAAAGGCTGGGATCATAGAACCTGGACAAATTTCTCGTTGGGCA
Organism: Eptatretus atami; assembly: GCA_035128595.1. NCBI lineage: Eukaryota > Metazoa > Chordata > Myxini > Myxiniformes > Myxinidae > Eptatretus > Eptatretus atami. Next base: position 50,814,914 of record CM068954.1, on the reverse strand, counting down.
GCTCCGATGGTCCCGGTTATGAAAGGAGATGGCTCGTTTCGGATATGCGGAGACTACAAGGTTACAATCAATCCGACAGCCCGCTCAGACACTTACCCCATTCCACGCATTGATGAGTTGTTCACAAAACTTTCTGTGGGGGAAACTCTTCACAAAGCCAGATTTGAGCCACGCCTACCAGTAGTTGGTTTTGTCGAAAACTTCACATGAATTTGTCACAATAAACACACATAGGGGATTGTTCGGATACACTGCTTACCATTTGGCGCGTCAATGGCGCCCTCTGTGTTCCAACGCACAATGGAAAATTTGCTGGTGGGGATTCCAGGAATCGTAGTCCACCTTGATGATTTGTTAGTAACGGGAAATTCCATTAGCGACCATCTTTGCAACCTTAAGAGTGTCTTGAAGAAGTTGCAAGATGTGGGATTATGATTACAACGATATAAATGCGTTTTTCTTGCTGCTGAAGTTACATACCTCTGCCACAAGTTAACCGTGAACGGGATACAACCAACAGATGAGAAGGTGAAGGCGATCACTGAGGCACCTGCACCAAAGAAGGTAAAAGAACTGAAGTCCTTCTTGGGGCTACTGAACTACTTTGGGAAGTTTTTGCCGGATTTATCATCTGCACTTGAGCCTCTACATCGCCCACTATGGAAGGAGGTGCGGTGGCAATGGAAGAAGGATCAACAAGGGGCATTCCAAAAAGCAAAGTGCTTGCTGAAATCCACACATGTCCTGACTCATTACGATGATCACAAGAAACTGGTGGTGTCATGTGAGGCCAGTCCATACGGTGTCGGAGCGGTGCTGGCACACATGATGCCAGATGGGACAGAGAGACTGATCAGGTATACTTCACGCACATTTAATGCTGAGCGCAGATACCCGCAGGTCGATAAGGAAGGCCTCACAGTAATTTTTGGTGTTAAGAAATTCCACATCTATCTGTATGGCCATGTCTTTCAAATAAATACAGACCACAAGCCCTTGATCGGGTTAGTTAATGAAAAGCGGGCTATTCCAACAATGGCATCACCTCGAGTTCAGCGTTGGGCATTAACCCTTGCAGCCTACGATTATCATATCGTATACAAACTTAGCATGGCCAATGCCAATGCCGACATGCTGAGCCGTCTTCCACGTGCACTGACTGCGCCGGATACTCCGATTCCGGGAGAAGTGACTCTCTTGATGGACAAGATGGAGAGTTCACCGATCACCCCTACGCATGTACGGCTAATGACAGGCAGGGACCCTGTGCTTTTACGGCGTTCTGAGTACATCATCGGGGGTTGGCCAGGCACATTGACACAGGAAGAGTTCAAACCATTCGCTAGTCGAAAGCAGGAACTCAGTGTTTCATGTAGGTTGTGTGCTATGGGAGCACGGGCGGTACTGCCACCCCAATGCCGACGTCAGATGTTGACGTGTTGCATGAGGGCCACCCAGGTATTGCAAGGATGGAAGGCTTTGGCACGAAGCTACATGTGGTGGCCACGAATGGATATTGACTTGGAGCAAAGAGTTAAACGATGTCATGAATGTCAGGCGTTCCAGAAACTTCCTTCCAAAGCACTACTGCATCCTTGGGAGTACCCTAGTCAACTATGCGGGCCCAGTCAAACGGAAGATGCTATTCCTTCTGGTCGATGCATACTCAAAGTGGATTGAAGTATACATCACTTCTAAAATGACGAGTGAAGTCACGATTGACAAATTGCGAGAAGCATTTGCTGCACAAGGCATACTTCATACTCTTGTGCCGGACAATGGGCCGTGTTTCACAAGTGAAGAATTTGCAATGTTTGTGAAAATGAACAGAGTTCAACACGTCAGGAGTGCTCCATACCATCCAGCGACAAACGGGTTAGCGGAACGTGCGGTGCAAACTGTGAAATCGGCATTGCGTAAAATGAGTGGTCTCTTGCACACTCGCGTGTCGCGATTTCTCTTGAGTTATCACACAACACCGCAGTCCACAACGACACAAACACCGGCAGAGTTGCTCATGAACAGGAAACTCCGCACACGTATAAACACGGTTGCACCGAACATCAACACCACGGTTGAGCATAAACAGCCGTCACAATTAGCTCCTGATTCACGGACAATTCAGGAGTTTGAAATTGGACAATACGTTTCAGTTCAAAATTACAGCTCTGGCGACAAGTGGGTACCCAGTTACATCGCCAAGCGAATGGGTCCTGTTTCATCTACTGTGGACGCATCAACTGGAGGCATGCAGCAGATGTGGAAGTGACGTGCCGACCAGATCAGACACCGAGCTTCAACGTCGTCATCGAAAGTCATCAGCGACGTTGATTTTTCAGCAGAAGTGGAGGGAAGCTCCTGAACATCAGGGAAGTGACACACAGGTACCTGAGGAGAGAAACGTTGCAGTGGATGACATTGAGGCGTCCAAGGTCGACATTGTTCCTGAGCCCGTCCAGGAGGCGATACCCACAAAGAGATCGAAAACCAAAACAACCAGATTGCTGTGGTTGTTAAAATAATTAAAGGCCAAGCATGCAATGTACAAAGACTGAAGTAGTCATTGCTCTCATTGACATATTGTGAACTACATGAGTATGGAGTACGTAAGCCATGGGCATTTCTGGAGAATTTAGGATTACGATTGTTCTTGGGGGGAGGGTTTAAAAGGGTGTTAATTGTCTGAGGAGGAGGATGTGTGGTGTACTGCTATGTTGCGTCTGCGCACGCATGGACAGGCCTGGTGTGCGATGGTCGGAAAAACAAGCTTGTTGGCCAATGGCGGCGTTCCGGTAACCCGTGAACTTCTCTTTGCCTCTTGACACGCGTTTCAGTTCTGGGAGAACTGAACACAGGTAACTCGGACTTGTATTCACAAACAATAATTGGAGAGAGGGGTGAGAAAGTTGTCGGTGCATTCATAAATAATCCTCTACAGTAACCGGGCTGTTGTCACACATGGACTAGACCAAGCGGAGCGGGTGGATTGCACCCAGTCTGAAAGTCATGAAAGAGCCTGCTGGATTTTTACCATCTATCCAGTTGTGACCTCACCCTTTACTCAGTAGTACTCTCATGGTGAGAACAGTGGGCTTGTAACTGTATTGAAATGGGGAGGGGTCATTACATCTACTTGTGCATGCTTCATTCGTGTGAGAATGAGAGACTGACTTAGAGTACTAAATATCATCCAAAAAGTTGCCTTTTCCGATGAAAATGAACTCCATGTATAAATTGGAACATTTGAAATTGTGGTTGTGGCTGTTTGGCACTCGAGTCCAGAAAATCTCAAGCGTGGATTCCCGGGAGTTAAACTGGATGGTTTAAAAGGCAGGGAAAGTGGATAATTTATAAAAAAGGTGATGAAGCGTAAGGTTGGCCGTCTCTCAATATCGCTGCGGAGCTTGAGAAGTGGCATTGGGGATGAAATGTGATTATGGACTGGCTGAATGAACAGCCGTCAGTGAGTCATGGAAGCCCGATTGAACTGCAAAGGAGATAGAGCACACTTGTAGCGTGAGTATCTCATGTCGAGGGAGTGTTTGCACACGCGAGTGTCTTTTGTGGACCGCTTAGGCGCATGCTCTCTTAAGGACCATCAGCGGCAGAGTGGTGCTACTTCGAGATTTACAGAAGCTGGTCACGTGCCATACCTTTGTACGTCCCTCACGCGTTACACATCTTTTGTGTATGTGAGTTGGATTTCCTTTTAGTTGTTCGTTCTTGAAATCCGATTATTTAATTCGTGACTCTCTTTTCGAGGCATGATACCCGACAATCCACTCATTTCCCCCCCTTTTCCAAGATAACTTTTAAATATTGTCTTCATCAGATTGCATTTGATACAAACACACTCATGGAGTGTAAGTCATTGGATATACCAAAAGCAGCAATAGGAGACTGGGAAAATACTTTACCAAGCGGGTGCCTTAGGCGATGGCATAACAAACCTGCCTAGGATGTTTAGCTGGTTCTTCTAGCCCCAGAACCTCCCATCATGCCTGGAGCATATTGATGAATGTTTTCCACATGATGTGCCTCAGCACAAGGTCTTATTTGAAGTAGAACTAACAACTAGTCTTGCTGGTGAAGGCTATATCGTGTCGATATGCATCAGCGGATTGGTAGAGCAATGGATGAAATCAACAGGACATTGTTCGAGGTAGGCTAACCACCTTGCGAAGTAAAAGGAAGCTGACATTTGGGGCATTTTTGCTCTGACAAAGGATTAAGGTTCCAAAACAGCTCTCCTTGTTTCCAATGGCAGTTAGCATATACGGTACCTTTACAGGAGTGAGGTTTATGGAATAGCAAGGTAAAACTGACGGTGGGACAAACATCAAGGGAATGAATAAACAGCAAAAGAGGGCAGGGAGGAGGGAGAGGAAACATTGAAACTAGCAAGTAAGAGTTAGGAAAGGTTAATGGGGGTAATAAAGAACAGGGGTCATAATCGGGGGTGAAAAGAGATGGTGGTGCACTGTTTGCTTGAAGCCCTGGAGGGAATAGTGAGACAGAACAGCCTCTGGAAGGTGGTGCTATAGACTGGAAAAGTGAGGAATAAGGACGTTGAGGTGTGCAGTCAGCCTGGATTTTGGAGGTTTAATCAGGTGGCGGTTACTGGAATAATGCGTGCATCCTGGAGTAGGTATGGATGGTCCCATAGGACACAGAGAGAGAGAAGAGAGAGAGAGAGAGAGACAGAAGACGACAGAGAAGAGACAGAGACAGAGACAGAGACAGAGACAGAGACAGAGACAGAGACAGAGACAGAGACAGAGACAGAGACAGAGACAGAGACAGAGACAGAGACAGAAGACAGAATAGATGGTAGACAACAGAGGGAACACATCTGTCTGCAATGTGTGAGAGCAACAGACCTGTGCTTTCGCCTCATTACAAGAGATGCCGTTAATTTTGAGAGCTTTAGATTCCACACAATCCAGGAGAGATAGAGGTGATCCAGGGGCACCAGCCTAAAACAGAGTGCATTACTCCATTGAGCTACGGACAAAGGCCTTGTCGACTATTAGTAGCTCTGATTTTCCAAGGAAATACTTGTATTGACAGAGGATGCCCAGTCTGTGGCTGGCTTTGGAGGCCAGCTTTGCTCTGTGTTCGGTAGTGATTTTGATGATGAGATGGTGATTAGAATAATGTATTTGCAAGGGGACATTTTATAGATCGAAGGAAGTGCTGTTAACTTTGTACATTAATATAGTCAGACCTTATCTCAATGATTGTGTCCCAGTTTTCGTTGCCACATTTTAGGAAGGATGTATTTGCCATTGAGGGGGTTCATTGCGGAGGTACCTGATTGATTCCACCTCCAGGTATCAATCGGCTAAGCTGAGGAACGGCGGAGGGAGACTGGACCTTCTCATTGGGAAGCAGGCAATTTACTAGGGGATCTCATAGAGGTGTTTAAGGTAATGAAGGGTAGAGATAACATAGATGCAGCAAAGT
>CM068954.1:50798346-50809438 GCA_035128595.1 Eptatretus atami | reverse complement strand
CCAGAATGAACAGTGACAAGACTAAAAGGCTTAGCTTGAGGGTTAAAAAGAGGAGAGTAAGGATGGAAGCAAGATGGGTATTTCATTTCACACAATCGGTCGGTGTTGTATGGAATTGTTTTCCTGGTAAATGGTGGTGCAATTTAAATGCCATTCCCTACACGCCTTCCCAAAAAGCGACGGTCGATATGATGAAAGTAGAATTGGATAGGCACCTAGAAACAATGGAATTACAGGGAAATAGGGACAAGACACACAAATGGTAGTTAATTGTGTTTTGATTTGGCACGACGTGGGCTTTTTGTGCATTTCCCCCCCCCCGATTGAATATATTGAGATATTCTGATGCCCATAGACGTTGTGCCAAGTGTGAATCTGTCACCTGTGTTAATTCAACCTCCTACTCGTTCCCCCTCCCTCCAAAAAGTATTGTCCAACTCCCTCGTCCCCCCCCCCACCCAATATGGTGAGGGTGATGTTTATCTGTTACATACGTCCTCTCCATTCCCCCCCTCCTTTCCCTTTCTCATTTCCACCCTTTCCTCCAAACCCCACCTCCTCCCTTTTCCCACTTTGCCGATCCCCCTTCCACCATATGGGGCACTCATGCTGGAAGAGCACTGCTTGAGTAGTGAATAATAATGAAAGAACCGTTTGGTGCAGGCAAGATGGGCCAAATGCCCTTTTCTTCTGCCGGATTGAGATGATGATGATGATGATGATGATGATGATGATGATGATGATGATGATGATGATCGTTATTACTGTTACTTTTAATCATCATCATGCAACATGCTCCATATGGAGCGTCGGTGCTACCGAAGCAGTTTGTTTGTTTTTAGCTGGGATTGCAATCCTCGACTGGTCGTCACTCCGACACAGGATCGAGTGTGCAGGAATTTGGAATTTGGCCTGAGTGCCGGCGATAGCTGGCCTACTCATTGCAAAAGACACCGTGGGATTTTCAATGCTGGTTACTTTTAATGTTATTGGCAAATGAATATATGAGATTTTGCAAATTTTCTTGTTCTTATTGGGTTTCTTATTTATTTCATCTATACGAGAAGAGAGCCGAAATATGAAATATGACGTGTCCGGAGACAAACACCGCCCGGACGTGTCCGGAGACAAACACCACCGAAGAGAGTCTGTTGGGTCGCCGAAATAGGTGACCCTTATTGTCAGTAATTCTGTCTGTTTGTTTGGATGTTTGTTCGTTTTTCACAGCATAATTGGTAGTAAACGTGGGCGGATTTTGACCAAACTCGGGTGGTAGGTACATTTTATGACCTAGTGCTTTGGAAATTGTGATGGTTGCTAGGGACGCTTTGGTTCCCTAGCAACAACCGAAAAACCTGCAAATAATACGGTACCGTTCACGCGAAATCAATTCCGAAAGCCATTATCCCACGTAGGGTTATGAAATTTGGCACGAATGATCTACAGGTGATGCTCTATCAAATATACTCCCGTTTTTGTGATATATGGAATACTTTACCCGCAGCGCCCCCTACAATTAGGGTATGCGCGAAAATTGGCGAAAATTGAAGGCCCCTAGCGAGCAGGTGAGTGCATCGATACGAATGAAACTTTGCAGGTTCATGGTACTCAATGAGTACTACAACTTTGCCTCAGGACATATTGACCGATTTTGCTTAGGTCAGGCGTCAAAGGTCAATTAGTGCAAAAATCGGTAATATGCGAGAGCGGAGGTGCCTTCGCGCCAAATGCTACTCCTCCTAGGTTATGGTCGGATGGTCATGAAAATTCACACTAATCGTCTGGAATACATTGTGCACAAACGATCAGTCGGTTTTCGATTTAGATCTGTTCACCCACAGCACCCCCCGAACTTTGGGGATTTCCGATTTCAAACCGCGTTTTCGGTACTTTTCATTCAAATGGATACCGAGTATTATCAGTAGATGGAACTGGATGAGATTTGATATGCATAATCTTAAGGTGATTCCCTATCCGCATATACACATCCATTTTACTCGATATCTTATAGTTTCCATGCTCGGCGACCCATCGCCGCCTACTGGCTTGAATGTCTGTCTGTCTGTCTATGTTGCTATTTTTCTCAGAGATGGCTGAACGGATCTTCCTCAAACTTTCAGAGGTCCATCAGTGAGTGCCCGGGAGTGTTTTAGGGAAAAACAATTTTTTTGAAAAATTTGAAAAAGAAGTTTGTTTTTTGGGGGATTTTTTTTGTTTTAAATCGCTCCATCATGCCTAAGCCTTTATTGGTATGTGACTCCTTAGTAGTACGTATGTAGGTATGAAGGAAAGGTAATATTAAATGATCCCCGACCCCATTCCTTCGTGGGTGTAGGGAAGTGTTTTAGGCACCCATAAAAATAGAAAACATGACAAATTGATTTCTTCAAAATAGCAACAGGGTTAGAACAGCACCGGGCAATGCTGGGTAACCCTACTAGTTTTTCATAAAGTTGTTTTTTTTTAGTTTCCAAGTCAAGCTTTGCAAAAATGTCACCACAACCAAGATCTAAACAGAAGCCACCACAAGAGCTGGCATGTGGCGGGGTAGCAGAAGGGGGAATTTTGAGGGCACCAGTACATAAAAATCATCATTGTTCCCAAAAGTCTGTGAAAGAACTTTTATCGCTCACAAAACTAAAAGGCCTTCGGCATCATGCATCATATTTCTCAGAAAAGGTACCAGCCTGACATGAAACAAAATGGCAGTTACAAACCTCAGTGACATTATTTATTTATTTATTTATTGCATTTGTTTTTGCAAATGTTCAGAAATTCGGTGTTTAAAAGCAAATGCTGAATTTGTGTTGAATAAATCCGATGAAAGTCAGAGATTCCTGTTTGGCTTTCGCATACTGGACGCCCTCTGTGCCGCATGCAACGTGCGGGCCCATAGAGACGGCCATGTAAATGAGAGGCATGTGACAAACGGTGCCCCCCATTTTCACATGGCTCCATTAGCTGTCTTCTGCCTTGACACGAACATTCGCTTGGTCACACCTTTCACAACGGGGCCACGGAAAATAACGTCACAAAAGCTTCCAAGCTTAAAAGCTCATTCGTCCTTCATGAGGTATGACTAATGTATACAAAATTCGAATCGAACGCCATTTCTACAAAGAAAACTTTGAACCGTTTGAATGCCCGTTTGAAGCAGAGCTATGTGCAGGTTGATAAGATATCAAAAGAAATTGGTGTTGCTCGTTTTCCCTGGAATATTTGACTCCGCTGTGTGGCTGCGACGAGGCGACGTTTGCACAATGCAGGTTGGCTCAGGGCTGCTGACGCTCTGTTTTATTCACGCTTCTATAATGGGACGCCTTGTTTTACGACAAAATGGCCTATACAGTTGCCTGCTGAGAGAGACCCACACAGTTCCCACACTTGCAGCGGTATCCTTCTATTATAACGCCCACTCTCTAACTCTGTAAAGTTTAATCCCAATTTTCCTAACATATTCTGAAATCGTTGAAATTTTGCATTGTCTTCCTTTTTGCCATGAATGTTGTCAAATAAGCTTGTGATCAAGTTTAATATAAAATTTTTATTTTTTTCTGTTGTGCAGTTAATTTTCTTTCCGATCTGCCTGTGTCCTTGAATATCGTAGGTCATAGGGGTGCCGCTGTGTTTGTGTTTTCATGGACAAATAGACCCAGTGGTGCCAATGTATCTGGGCCTGGGCAGGGATTTGGAACCTGGCTTGAGTGCCGAACATTAAAAGACACCGTGGCATCTCATCCACCAGCTAATCCTTGCAGACGGAACACCCAGCTTATCGTTCACCCGAGGTATGGCGCACTTTGTCATTCATCGTCCCACCTGCGAAGCACCGATCTGACAGTTTACAGTCGAGTCAGGAATCGAACCCAGACTAGACTGCTTAGAGAAGACTGCTATAGCTTTGTGTCCATAAGACTCCGACAGGGAACTTCATTGAGCTGAGTGTTTGGAAATCACAATGTATTCCATCCATCCATTGGGACTATACTCTGTGCAGAGCCATTGGTGCTGCCTAAGCAGTCTCCTTGGCTATTGGGCACAATCCTGGACGGGTAGCCACTCCGACACAGGATACCAGCAAGCTGGCACTCATTTTGCCGACCTCGGAAGGATGTCAGGCAGAGTCAACCCCACCTGATATTAATTAAACAGCCGAGTGGGATTTAAACTCAGGATCCTAGGATCCCAAGCCCACCACCCTAACCATTAAGCCAACACCAGGCATACAATGTATTGGAGGTACAGAAGACTCAGTGGAGTCAAATAGCTGTGTTACCCAAAGTACGTATTCAGACTGAAAGCAGCAGAGTTGCCCCCTCAACCACCCCCTACCTTTTGCCACCCACCCCCCGGTAACAATCGTTTTTCTCAGCTTAAAAAAATCACTTGTTAGTTGTAAATAAAAGTACTGTTTATGTCTGTGCCAAATCCCATCTACATGCGAATCTAATAAAAATTGTGTTTTTTTTCAGCATTTTGGAGCAATTTGTGCTCTACGCCGTGCCAAAGACCGAGACGCAGGCAGAGGCGTGCTATAAGACTGGGCTACTCCAACACATTCTTCTAGGGAGGAGTTGCAACGTCTCCCTTGCTAATGATTTCCAGCTGTGCCGAGTGCTGTCTGCCTGCCCATGGTCATGGGGTCTGCAAACCCGGAAAAACAGAAGCCACAGGTGGTTATAGACAGATCTTCAATGGGCATTACCTGTGCTACTTGATGTTCGTTACTTTCTAAATTTATTCAGACCACTCAAGAGCAAAAATGTAATCGCAGTCCAACCGCTCCACTTTTTGCATTGCTTGACAAATTGTCGGTGACAGCAGAGAACAAACCCACGCACCCCTAAATGTTCGACACTATCCATATGTGGCATTAATGGAGCTATTTCCACAGGGCATTAGCATGGACCACTTCTCAGAATACCCACATGGTCGAGTGATTAGGATACCTGGTTTACACTCAGATGGCCTGGGTTCGATTCCCGACGTGGGCACCATACTAGCAGGAGTTGCGACCGCTAGTGTAGTGATTTGAAGTATAATCGAGAGGCAAGAAATCGAAAGGTGTACCCTAGTACATCATTCATTTGATGATGATGATGATGATGATGATGATGATGATGATGATGATGACTTCTCAGATTAGGCAATATGCAATGGTAAAAAAATGATTTGCAAAAGATTACAACATCAAGTCTTGGACAGAACTGAGTTTCTGCCTTAGAACTTCATCAGTAATGCAAAAACAACAAAGAAAATAAGTCCTTGAAGCTGAAGGAAACCAGGTGTGCAAGGACACTAAGTTTACAAAAATCTTCCAGAGAGATAAAAATTATTGTAGAAACAGAAAGAGGAAGTTTAAGTACATATAAAGGAAGTGCATTATAATGAAAGTCAGGTTAAAGAGAGAACCTGTAGGCGGCGCCCGACATTCATTCTACACCAGTTCTCCATTTCTATGGCTATCATGAAAGTTTCTGAGAATTACTTGTTCTGATCATTATCCAAAGACTTCATATTTTTATACGAGCAAATACCACCGGCGCTTCGCTAATGGGGATACGAAGGGGGGGGAGAAAAAGAGGGGGAAAGATGGAGAGAGGGTGGGGGAGAAGCGGAGAGAGGAGAGAGGAGGGAGGGGAGCGAGGAGGGGTGGGGAAGGGAAGACAGTGTGAGGTGAGAGGAAGGGAAGACAGACGTGTAGTGGAGCATGAATTACCGCTCGGACATGTCCACATGCAAACACCGCCGGACGTGTCCAGAGACAAACACCGCCCGGACATAACTACTGTCGGATATGTCCAGAGGCAGAGTGAGTGGGGAGCGGAGAGTAAAAGAGGTGGGAGGAGGATGTTGCACTGTATTGGGAGGGTGTAGAGCAAGGATGAGAAAGAGAGCGAGAGAGGGAGGGGGAGAGAGAGCGAGAGAGGGAGCGAGAGAGGGAGGGGAGAGAGAGAGAGCGGGGGGAGAGAGAGAGTGGGGGGAGAGAGAGCGGGAGAGAGAGAGAGAGAGAGAAGAGGGGAAAGAGAGAAGGGAGAGAGAGAGAGAGAGAGAGAGAGGGAGGGAGGAGAGCGAAGGAGAGAGAGAGAGAGAGAGAGAGGGGGGAGAGAGAGGAGAGGAGAGAGATGGAGAGAGAGGAGAGGGAGAGAAGCGCGCTTCGCACATGTTTTGCAGCTCTGCTGGAAAAATCGCTAATCTTATTGCGCTGGGTCAGCGTGTGAAGGTCCATGGTCATGTTTTCCTACGAAGGGCTACGGCTGCCCAGTGTAATCGCTTTAGACGGAATGCGCGGAGAGAGGGGGAAAAAAAGCGAAGGCCGACCCAATGAAAGCTCATTTATTTTTGGAGAAACAAAGCGGACCCGCGGGCACGGTGTAGTCCAAATGGATCGGCGCGGCACAAGCGCGCACAAGGAGGGAAATGAACCAAGACAAATATGGGTTTGGCCAGGTCTGACCTCCGCATTTCGGCGCTGGCCGTGGATTAAACTAATTTAGGCACTGGCCACGGCCGCGGAGATATGCTTTATGAACAACACACACACGCACGCACGCACGCACACACACACCACACACACACACACACCACACACGCTTGGCTGTTATCGGCAACCACCCAAAAACCATGATAGCTTTCACCGAAAAACAATGTTGCATTTACATGGACGTTTCGGGGATATGTTCACAAACAGTAATCTTTATAAACAGCTGCATGTAATCGGTGCGAAAAAAATTTGGCTCGGAATTCGAGAAAACACCTTAATACCACAACTCGCTCGGGTGATGGAGCACGAGCAACTCGCTCAGGGTGACGGAGCACTAACAACTCACTCAGGGTGATGGAGCACGAGCAACTCGCTCAGGTGACGGAGCACTAACAACTCACTCAGGGTGATGGAGCACGAGCAACTCGCTCAGGGTGACGGAGCACTAACAACTCACTCAGGGTGATGGAGCACGAGCAACTCGCTCAGGGGGACGGAGCACTAACAACTCAGTCGGGTGATGGACAGCACTAACACCCACTCGAGGGTGACGGAGCACGCAGCAACTCGCTCAGGGTGACGGAGCAGGAGCAACTCGCTCAGGCGTTACGGAGCAGGAGCAACTCGCTCAGCGGGACGGAGCCACGAGGCAAACTCCTCAGGGTGACGGAGCATGAACCACTCACTCTGAATGATGTGGCTGGCAAAAGCGTCCGCAGTGAGTAAACAATTCGCTCAGAAGGACGTAGCACGGTACCGCTATCGACTGCAAGGCGTTCAGCAAGTGGCTTAAGCACTCGTGCAAGCACTCCAATTAAATGGTTGAAAAGAAATGGTTGACCAGGCTGACGCTGCTATCATATAGGATCCCTTTAACTGTAAATCCGGTCTGCACTGTGCATGCAGCAGTTAATGAAATAAAATTAATTCATTCAAATAATCACTTTCTCCACAAAAGAGTTGCAGCTTTATGCAGAACAATCCTGGAGACATCGCAAAGTTCAATCGCCCATGAAATAAACATTGCAGATAACCTTGCTTGCTCGTCTGTGCACACGTCACGTGGGACATTGGATCGGGGTCCACGCAAACGTTATAACTTTTTTGAAAAACATCCATTTTTTTTTTTTTACCAGATTGGTAATTTTTTTTTTTTATTCTTTTTTTTTTCTTTTTTCCCTCGGGAGGGGCATGGGCTTGTTAAAACACACATCAACACACAACCCCCTTACAAGACCCACAACAAGACACTCCGTACACAATACTCAAACTACTAAAAGCTTATCAATATCCCCATACCCCTGATCTCCCATAACTTCCAGGTACCTATCTAATTCCTAATTTTCACTTATCTACTTTTTCTGGCTGCCACTACCTTTCCAGGGAGACCATTCCATGCATAACTACTCTCTAAGTGAAAGTCCACTACCGCTACCAGTCTTAACTCTCCTCTCTTTATTTAAGCTATGCCCCTGGTTCTGTCACTGTCCACTCTTGAATAATTTATCTGCTTATTTTTTCTACCTTTATTTCAATATCTTAAACAACTCTATCATATCTCCTCGAACCGCTCCTTTCTCGTGTATAAAGCCTGTCTCCTTCAGCCACTCCTCATAGCTGAGTCTAGCTAGGCCTGGAATCAATCTCGTAGCTTATGCTGAACATGTCATGGCATCTTTGTTTTCAGAATGTGTTGACCAAACTGTACACATATTCTAGATGTGCCCTACTAAATTCCTGTACAATGTTAACACCACCTCTTTTGATTTATATTGATCCCCCGAATAAAACCTAAAACCCCGATTTGCTTTACCTATAGCTGACTGGCACTGTGCTGCCTGCTTACTCCCGTATCTATTAACACCCAGATCCTTCCTGTGTGACACGCTCCAAAATTACCCCTTGCATCCTGTAATCTCTATTTTACATTGTTCTTTCCATCCCACAAATTACACTTGCTCAGGTTAAATTCATCTGCCAGTCTTTTGCCCAATCCAACAAGTATTCAATACTTTCCTGTATCTGTTCACCACCCCTTCTGCTATCCACCTCACCTCCAAGCTTTGTGTCATCCACAAATTTGGATAGCTTACTCTTTACCCCATTATTCAAATCGTTGATGTAAATAATGAATAGTAATGGTCCGAGTAATGATCCCTGAGGTACCCCGCGACTTACATCCTCCCATCCCAGCAAGACATCCCAGCAAGACATCCTCCCACTCACAGCCACTCTTTTCTTCTACTTTACTTTCTTCCACTTTCCACTCTTTCTAACCACTAAGCCAGTTTACAATCCAATTAGCTACCTGACCAGCCACTCCACAAGCCGATCAGCCACTCCACATATAGCTCAATGAAGCTGGTTAATTTTGGCACGTTCCTAAAATTTTTGTTCACACAATATAATTCTCCAAACAGGAGAAAAAGATAAGTTTAATGCTTTGGAAATTTCACATTTTTCTTGTGTATCTATGGAGGAGGGAACATAGCCTTGTGGCACATGAAATAAACATTGCAGATAATCTGCCATCTTGCCTGCTCGTCTGTGCACACCTCATATGGTACATCAGTTTGGGCTCCACGCAAACATGATAATTGTTTTTTTTTTGGCACACCTGAGATCCTATCCACCTGCAAGGTTTTCACCTGCAGCTTGATGGAGTATTGCTTTCTCCCTGCGGGCTGGTGTTCCTGCCTCCCACCTTTCTCGCTTCACGCTGTGGAAACCAAGCATTTCGGATCATTGGATCTCCTGCGATGAGGCTGAGTCTTTGGGCCTCTCACTCTCTCACCGCAGGCAGTCGGTGGTCTTTCTGTCTTCTACCATCCCCTCTTAGCAGTCTTGCCCCCCCCCATGCTCTGTCTGTGATTTGTCCCCACCACATTTCTGCAGGCGCTCAAGGTCGCCAACAATCCCCTTCTGGTAAAACTACCAAAAAATCACTGCTCACCTTCACTCTTTCATTCTCTTTTTTCCTGCCTTTGAATAAACTCCCTTACTCTATTCAATCCCATTCTTCCTCCAGGCCTTCAAAACAGCTGTTCACCACCATCTCTTATCACCCCCCATCCAAATCCTCGATCTTTTTTACCCCCGTTAATCCACCCAAGCCCACCTCCTTCAAATTCTGCTTTCCTTCCTGAAAGTCCTGTAATGTCCATCTTGTATTCGCCACATTCCCCACCCCATCCCTCTCCCTTTCACAGATCTCCTAATGTCTCTTTTCCCACTGTTTTGCCTTCCCACTCCTCCCCTCTTGTCTCACACCCCCCCCCCTTGCTGTGCATTGTGTTGTTAACCAGCTTCATTGAGCTTTATGATTTAATGCTTTACTGCTAGACCTATGCCCTGTCCCCAGAGGACTGCTTATCCATTGTGCCTGACAGATCTGTGTATATTTTCGCGAGTTTCGTGAGGTGCCTCTACAGGAATCAAAGCAAATCTTGTGAAAAACGGACGTAAAAAAAAAAAAAACAATTATCATGTTTGCGTGGAGCCAAACTGATGTACCATATGAGGTGTGCACAGACGAGCAGGCAAGATGGCAGATTATCTGCAATGTTTATTTCATGTGCCACAAGGCTAGGTTCCCTCCTCCATAGATACACAAGAAAAATGTGAAATTTCCAAAGCATTAAACTTATCTTTTTCTCCTGTTTGGAGAATTATATTTGTGTGAACAAAAATTTAGGAACGTGCCAAAATTAACCAGCTTCATTGAGCTATATGTTGGAGTGGCTGATCGGCTTGTGGAGTGGCTGGTCAGGTAGCTAATTGGATTGTAACTGGCTTAGTGGTTAGAAAGAGTGAAAGTGGAAGAAAGTAAGTAGAAGAAAAAGAGTGGCTGTGAGTGGGAGGATGTCTTGCTGGATGTCTTGCTGGATGGGAGATGTAAGTCGCGGGGGGTACCTCAGGGATCATTACTCGGACCATTACTATTCTATTTACTCATACGATTTGAATAATGGGGTAAAGAGTAAGCTATCCAAATTTGTGGATGACACAAAGCTTGGAGGTGAGGTGGATAGCAGAAGGGGGGTGAACAGATACAGGAAAGTATTGATACTTGTATGGATTGGGCAAAAGACTGCAGATGAATTTAACCTGAGCAAGTGTAAGTTGTTGGGGATGGGAAAGAACAATGAAATAGAGATTCAGATGCAAGGGTAATTTGGAGCGTGTCACACAGAGAAGGATCTGGGGTGGTAAATATACGGGAGTAAGCAGGCAGCACAGTGCAGTCAGCTATAGTAAAGCAAATCGGCGGTTTTAGGTTTTATTCGAGGGGGATCAATTATAAATCAAAAGAGGTGGTTAACATTTACAGGAATTTAGTGAGGGCACATCTAGAATATGTGTACAGTTTTGGTCAACACATTCTGAAAACAAAGATCCATGGACATGGTCAGCATAAGGCTACGAGATTGATTCCAGGCTAGCTAGACTCAGCTATGAGGAGTGGCTGAAGGAGACAGGCTTTATACACGGAGAAAGGAGCGTTCGAGGAGATATGATAGAGTTGTTTAAGATATGAAAGGTAGAGATAAAATAATGCAGATAATTATTCAACAGAGGTGGACAGCTGACAGAACCACTCTCTCTTGT
>CM068954.1:50775461-50790147 GCA_035128595.1 Eptatretus atami | reverse complement strand
GGGGGGAATAGAGCACAGAAATAGCAGAGGGCACAAGACCAGAAAGTAAGTGGGATAAGACAGAAAGACCACTGACCTGTCTGCGATGGTGAAGTGATAAGCATATCGACTTATCTTCATCACGGGAGATTCCAATAATATTAAAATCCTTGGTTGCCATGGTGTCAAGCTGAGCAAGATGTGAGAAAGGAGAGCCAGCCCGGAGGGGTGAGCAGTCCTCCATCAAGCTGTGGGTGAAAACCTTGCAGGTGGATAGGAGTTCATGTGTGCCGAGGAAAGACCTTCTTTGTACGACTGAGGATGCCCAGTCAGTGGCTGACTTTGGAGCCCAATTTTGAAATGCGGTTTGTCCAAGAAAGACCATGGCTGATAGACCCAGGGGTTTGAATGACTGAACTTCCTCAAGAGGAATGTTCAGAAAGTAGACAGGGGGGTTGCCAGACGGACTTTCGGAGAGAGATCGTATGAGATTTGGCTGGATTGAAAGACGTATTCCAAGTGTTTGACCAGCTTGTGATTTTTTTTTTCAAGGTCAGAAGAGAGGGAAGAGGCTGCAGCCTTCCTGTCTGAAGGATGAGGAATGTCACAGCAGAGGGTGGACTTGTCAGGAAATAGATAAAGAGGATTTTCCAGTCAGACAGATCATTGTTGAAGATCAGGAATAGGACTGGGTACAGAACACTGTCTTGATCCAAGAATAAGCTTAGTTGACCAAAGGTGGAAGGTGCCAGTCAATTCGGAGTCCAGGATAGTTTATCTACCAGACAAATCTTGTGGTGTCTACCAACCTTCAATTTCAATTTCAATTTCAAAAAAACATTTATTTCCATAGTTGCCAATATAAGTACAGTAAAATAAAAATATATGAAAGTAGTACTTCCAACTTGGTGAACTCAGAAGGATACAATCAAAATAACGCATGAAGAAGCAAATATGGAGGCATATTCAAATGCCAAGGCTTGTATTGATGTGCCTATGGACTAATGATATAAAAAAAAACGATAAATTAGACCAAAACTACCGAATGGCAAATAATTAAGGAAACAAGCTCAATGAGCTAAGATCCTCGTCCTCTTAATGATGACGTCATAAAAACTAATATGACTCATTGTGATGTATCAGGTTTGCGATAAATTACTGTGCTAATGCCCGGCTTGTCCCGCAAACAAAATTCAAACAGCTTGCCTAGTTTGGAGATAATGGTATAGGCGATTTCCATTAGCGGTGATATTATGACGTCAACTTTTTTTTCTAGGAATAATTTCCAAAATGGGAGCATATGGTTACTGCCTGCGCGTGGGCTTTCTGCATATACATGGCAAGTTTCACGAAGATCCGATGAAAACTCTGGGTTGTGAAACAAAAAATGTCAAAAAATAGGAATGACGTCATAAAAATTGATTTGACGTCATAGTGATGTATCATATGTGCGGTAATTAATCTCTGCTAATGCCCTGTTCGATTCCCACAAACATAATTCAAAAAGGTTGCCTAGTTTCGGAGATAATTTTTTAGGCGATTTCCATTAGCGGAGATATTTTGACATCACAACTTTTTTCTAGGAGGAATTTTCAAAATCTGAGATGGTTACTGTCTGCGCAGGGTATTTCTACATATATACGCCAAGTTTCAGGAAGTTTCGATGAAAACTGTAGGCTGTGAAACAAAAAAGTCCACAAGAAGAAGATGAAGAACAACAACGTGAGTAAGACTTAGAGATCCTCCACGAGGATCTAAAAATGGCCAGGAATACTGTGAATAACAATAGCAAGAATAAAGAGATTTTTTTTAAAAAAGAATGAAATAACAATAAGGCGAACACTTGCAAGAGTGAATAACAAATCGATGTGCAAGAAAGGAAACTTTTAATAAAAGGATATCAAATTTCATTTATAAGAAGATTGAAACCGACCCACAGACGACTGTGCCTTTACTCCTCCATCAATACCATTCCAAAGACGTGGCCCATAATCACATAGTGTATTCATAGAATATGATGCGCGAGTAAAAGGTAGAAGTAAGTTACGTTGCGATCCAGTGAAATGAGTGTGGATGACATGGACTGCTGTAAAGTAAGAGGAAAATACTTGTGGAAGAAGTTTGTTGATATGCTTGTACATAAATATCCCTGTATGTAATTTATTAATGTCAAAAAGTGTCAATGTGTTGAGTTTGGTGAAAAGAGGTACAATGTGGTCCTGTGGATGAGAAAGGATACAGATCCTTATAGTGCTCTTTTGAATAACTGAGAGTGAGTGGAGCTGATTGTTACTAGAACATGCCCAGACAATGTTAGAATAGTTCAGGTAAGGGAGGATTAAGGTACTCGAGACTTACTTACTTAGTTAGTTCCTCCTGTCCCTAGTGGGGCATTGGGAAGCAAAGTGTTGCCATCTTGTCCGGTCCATCACAATTTTTCTCACTCTCATTCATGTGGTGTTTCTTGTTTTCAGGTCTTCTTTAAAAGAGTTTCACCAGATCTTTTTTGGGCGACCTTATTTCCTTTAACCACCTCGTGGTATCCATTCGAGGGCTACTCTGGCATGGCGGGTATTGGGGAGACGAAAGATATATCCGGCCAACTTCAACCTTCTTTCTGTTACAATGCCTGAGAGGAACCTCAACCCAGTTCTCTTTAACACTTCCTTGTTTGTGATGTGGTTTCTCCATGTGATTCCAAGAATCTTGTGGAGGCAACGTTGGTGAAATATGTCCAATTTATGTGACACCTTCGCTGTTCTCTTCCACGTCTCACTGGCATAAATTGCAATGGGCACTATAATGAACATGTAGAGTTTTAGCTTGGTGGAAATATTTATAGTGGTTAATTTCCATACTTTGCAGAGGCTCTGAAACACTGAGGCTGCCCTGCTAATTCTTGTGTGGACGTAAATCTCAGCATCACCTTCCCTGGAGAGTGTGCTGTCTAAATACGGGAAATGATCGGCTTCCTCAATGTTTTCTTGACCAACTGTAATAGGGCGACTTCCTTGCTGTTGTGTGATCATGTGCTTGTCCTTTGCGCAGCTGATACACAGACCGAATTGGCACTGCATTTCTCCAAGCTAGGGGTCATATCTTGCAGCCCAGTAAAATCTTCAGCCAAGAGTGCATCGTCATCTGCAAAGTTGAGGTCTGTCAAGCGATGGATACGCAGGCCTACTTTGGCACTGCATTTCTCCAAGCTAGAGGTCATATCTTGCAGCCCACTAAAATCTTCAACCAACAGTGCAATGTCATCTGCAAAGTCAACGCCTGTCAAGTGATGTTGCTGCCATGAGATTCCGAAGTTGGCACCTGTTATAGCTTTCCTCATTGCAAAGGCAATAACCAAAAGGAATAGGAAAGGGGAGAGTATACACCATTGGTGTACTCCTGTAACAATATCAAAAGAGTCTGTAATCCCAGAGCTGGTCTTGATGCAGCAGTTGGAGTTTTGGTACAGAGCTTTAAAGATACTGATATATCTCTGTGGGATTCCATACTGTCTTGTAAAGTTCCATAATGACTGTCGGTGTATGTTATCAAAGGCTTCCTTGAAGTCTATGAAGTTAATAGCGATTGGCTTCTGATATTCCAGGCTCTGTTCAGTGGTGTTCCTCAGTGTGAAAGTCTGCTGATCGCTCTCCATGAAGAATTAGAGCTTTTAATGACTGTAAATTGCTTCCTATTGGTGAGATAGTCTTTGAACCATTGAAGAGCACAACCTCCAACACCATAAAAATCAAGTTTGGAGAGAAGAATATTGTGATTAAATGTATCAAAGGCTTTGGAAAGATCAATGAAAACTATTAATTGTACTGCTGTACTCTGTGTATTTGATATTACCTCCACCACCAAAGGTGGACGGAGGTTATGTTTGCACCCCTGTTTATCTGTTTGTCTGTCTTTGCGCAAGATATCTCAAAAGGTTATGGACGGATTTGTACGAAACTTGGCGGACAGGTTGGGTGTGGGACAAGGACAAATTGTTTAGATTTTGGTGAAGATCTTTAGGAGTTTCCTGTGGCATTTCCTAACTTATTGGAGCTGCTTGTACTATTTTGTTGTTGGGCAGATGTGGTCTGGATATCCATTGGCTTTAAAGATCCACATTCGATGTTGAATCTCCTCTCTCCTTTCCTCGAAAGTGGATGGTTTTCTTTCCATTTTTATCAGTGTGTTTACCACATCTCTTTTATGGTATGTTAGGTGGCAAGACTCAAAGTCAAGGTAACAATTGGTCTGGGTGGCTTTTCAATATACTGTGCTGTTTAAACTTTCATTGGGGTTCCTCATCACCATGCCATCAAGAAAAGGAAGCGACCTACCCTGTTCTTCCTCACCGATAAATTTGATGGAAGAAAACGTTCCACTAATGCCATCCTAGATTGCATTAACAGCCATGCAGGGGCAGATGACAAAAGTGTCACTTACATAATGATACCAGACACGTGGCTGTATTGGGAGGGATGGGATGGCATGTCTCAAGTTCTTCCATCACCATGTTTGCAAACACAGCATAAACCGGAGAACCTATGGCAGTGCCGAATACCTGTTTATATTATACACCATCAAAGAAGAAATAAGTCTAAGAAAGACATGCATTGAGGAGGTCACACATGTCCTTTGCACTCAATGTGTCAGTGGTCTGTTTTTAACAATCATCTTTAATTAGCCGTTTTCTAGCTACATCAATGGCCAGGGTCGTGGGCATGTTGTACTTTTAATCACCAATTTGTACTTCTTCTTCCCCTCTCGAAACAATGTAAAACTGTAGCCGAACCTACTTCAATAACCGCTGAAGCCGTGATGGTGATTCCAACTCGAGGAAGTTACTTTGTCTCTGGGCTAGTGCACACAACCCAAAATTAAAAAATATATCCAACATTAATCCTTTTATACGAGGAAAAGAAATCGAATGTAATTGTGGACTCAACCAAACCAGGCCAGGATTGTGGGAGAGGGGAAAATGGACAGTGGACAGAGCCATTCCAAAAGCGATACGTATCCAAACCTTCACCCAAATCAACTGAAACAAATATTAAAACAATTTAATAATATAGATCGATTTAATCCATACCAGAATAACAACAAAAACAACATTGAACTTTTTTAAAAATGATAATCACATCGTTTCGCATATGTGGTAATCCACATAATTGACTGAACCAAAAGCAAGGATTAGAGGGAGGAGAGGGGGTTAGAATGTACCCTAAGCCAAATATCAAACGGCAAGTCACCTGGTGAGGATGGGATTCCAGTTGAGATTTTCAAACATGGTGGCGAAGTTCTAATCACACGTCTGCACAGCCTCTATCGTCATATTTGGCGAGATGAAGAAGTGCCCCAACAACTGAAGGATGCTGTCATTGTTACTATTTTCAAACGGCAGCCATTCAGAATGTGGAAATCATAGAGGAATTTCCCTCCTAAGTTCATGCTCAAAATACTAACTAAAATTCTTCAGATACGTCTCGTAAATTCAATTCTAGACGAAAATGTTTCGGAGTCGCAGTGTGGTT
Source organism: Eptatretus atami (assembly GCA_035128595.1). Taxonomy (NCBI): domain Eukaryota; kingdom Metazoa; phylum Chordata; class Myxini; order Myxiniformes; family Myxinidae; genus Eptatretus; species Eptatretus atami. The sequence continues at coordinate 50,784,643 of CM068954.1, read as the reverse complement.
TTCGAGGTTACCGTGTACCAAGGATATGGTGTTCTCAGCTCGCCAACTTCAGGAGAAGTGCATCGAGCAGAATATTGGGTTATATGCGGTTTTTGTTGACCTAACTAAAGCTTTCGATACAGTCTCACGTGTTGCGCTATGGCAATTCTTCTCAAAATTGGCTGCCCACAGAAATTTGTAAGAGTGCTACAACAGCGACATGATGGAATGCAAGCTAGAGTGTGTGCTGATGGTAAGTTCTCCGAGGCGTTCAATATCAGCAATGGGGTGAAGCAAGGATGTGTTGTGGCGCCTATCTTATTTGTGCTGTTCTTTGCAACCATGCTCAAGGAAGCCTTGAAAACAAATGACAACGGTGTTCACATAAAATTTAGAACGGATGGTGGCATTTTAAATCTGCGTCGACTCCGGGCTAAAACCAAACCAGACCATTGACCTGCTTGTTAGAGATCTCCTGTTTGCCGATGATTGCGGATTATTTTCCCATACCGAGGAGGACTTACAATCGCTCATGAATGCTTTCGCAGTCACATATTCTAATTTCAGTCTAACGATCAGCACAAAGAAAACGGAAGTCATGTATCAACCACCCCCAGGTGTTACACATTGACAAGGATCGTGGCGATTGATGTGTAACACCTGGGGGGTTGATACATGACTTCGTTTTCTTTGTGCTGATCGTTAGATGAAATTAGAATATGTGACTGCGAAAGCATTCATGAGCGATTGTAAGTCCTCCTCGGTATGGGAAAATAATCCGCAATCATCGGCAAACAGGAGATCTCTAACAAGCAGGTCAATGGTTTTGGTTTTAGCCCGGAGTCGACGCAGATTTAAAATGCCACCATCCGTTCTAAATTTTATGTGAACACCGTTGTCATTTGTTTTCAAGGCTTCCTTGAGCATGGTTGCAAAGAACAGCACAAATAAGATAGGCGCCACAACACATCCTTGCTTCACCCCATTGCTGATATTGAACGCCTCGGAGAACTTACCATCAGCACACACTCTAGCTTGCATTCCATCATGTCGCTGTTGTAGCACTCTTACAAATTTCTTGTGGGCAGCCAATTTTGAGAAGAATTTGCCATAGCGCAACACGTGAGACTGTATCGAAAGCTTTAGTTAGGTCAACAAAAACCGGCATATAACCCAATATTCTGCTCGATGCACTTCTCCTGAAGTTGGCGAGCTGAGAACACCATATCCTTGGTACACGGTAACCTCGAAACCACACTGCGACTCCGAAACATTTTCGTCTAGAATTGAATTTACGAGACGTATCTGAAGAATTTTAGTTAGTATTTTGAGGCATGAACTTAGGAGGGAAATTCCTCTATGATTTCCACATTCTGAATGGCTGCTCTTCCGTTTGAAATAGTAACAATGACAGCATCCTTCAGTTGTTGGGGCACTTCTTCATCTCGCCAAATATGACGATAGAGGCTGTGCAGACGTGTGATTAGAACTTCGCCACCATGTTTGAAAATCTCAACTGGAATCCCATCCTCACCAGGTGACTTGCCGTTTGATATTTGGCTTAGGGTACATTCTAACCCCCTCTCCTCCCTCTAATCCTTGCTTTTGGTTCAGTCAATTATGTGGATTACCACATATGCGAAACGATGTGATTATCATTTTTAAAAATTCAATGTTGTTTTTGTTGTTATTCTGGTATGGATTAAATCGATCTATATTATTAAATTGTTTTAATATTTGTTTCAGTTGATTTGGGTGAAGGTTTGGATCGTATCGCTTTTGGAATGGCTCTGTCCACTGTCCATTTTCCCCTCTCCCACAATCCTGGCCTGGTTTGGTTGAGTCCACAATTACATTCGATTTCTTTTCCTCGTATAAAAGGATTAATGTTGGATATATTTTTTAATTTTGGGTTGTGTGCACTAGCCCAGAGACAAAGTAACTTCCTCGAGTTGGAATCACCATCACGGCTTCAGCGGTTATTGAAGTAGGTTCGGCTACAGTTTTACATTGTTTCGAGAGGGGAAGAAGAAGTACAAATTGGTGATTAAAAGTACAACATGCCCACGACCCTGGCCATTGATGTAGCAGAAAACGGCTATTAAAGATGATTGTTAAAACAGACCACTGACACATTGAGTGCAAAGGACATGTGTGACCTCCTCAATGCATGTCTTTCTTAGACTTATTTCTTCTTTGATGGTGTATAATATAAACAGGTATTCGGCACTGCCATAGGTTCTCCGGTTTATGCTGTGTTTGCAAACATGGTGATGGAAGAACTTGAGACATGCCATCCCATCCTCCCAATACAGCCACGTGTCTGGTATCATTATGTAAGTGACACTTTTGTCATCTGCCCCTGCATGGCTGTTAATGCAATCTAGGATGGCATTAGTGGAACGTTTTCTTCCATCAAATTTATCGGTGAGGAAGAACAGGGTAGGTCGCTTCCTTTTCTTGATGGCATGGTGATGAGGAACCCCAATGAAAGTTTAAACAGCACAGTATATTGAAAAGCCACCAGACCAATTGTTACCTTGACTTTGAGTCTTGCCACTAACATACCATAAAAGAGATGTGGTAAACACACTGATAAAAATGGAAAGAAACATCCACTTTCGAGGAAAGGAGAGAGGAGATTCAACATCGAATGTGGATCTTTAAAGCCAATGGATATCCAGACCACATCTCGCAACAACAAAATAGTACAAGCAGCTCCAAAAGTTAGGAAATGCACAGGAAACTCCTAAAGATCTTCACCAAAATCTAAACAATTTGTCCTTGTCCCACACCCAACCTGTCCGCCAAGTTTCGTACAAATCCGTCCATAACCTTTTGAGATATCTTGCGCAAAGACAGACAAACAGATAAACAGGGGTGCAAACATAACCTCCTCCACCTTTGGTGGTGGAGGTAATATCAAATACACAGAGTACAGCAGTACAATTAATAGTTTTCATTGATCTTTCCAAAGCCTTTGATACATTTAATCACAATATTCTTCTCTCCAAACTTGATTTTTATGGTGTTGGAGGTTGTGCTCTTCAATGGTTCAAAGACTATCTCACCAATAGGAAGCAATTTACAGTCATTAAAAGCTCTAATTCTTCATGGAGGCGATCAGCAGACTTTCACACTGAGGAACACCACTGAACAGAGCCTGGAATATCAGAAGCCAATCGCTATTAACTTCATAGACTTCAAGGAAGCCTTTGATACATACACCGACAGTCATTATGGAACTTACAAGACAGTATGGAATCCCACAGAGATATATCAGTATCTTTAAAGCTCTGTACCAAAACTCCAACTGCTGCATCAAGACCAGCTCTGGGATTACAGACTCTTTTGATATTGTTACAGGAGTACACCAATGGTGTATACTCTCCCCTTTCCTATTCCTTTTGGTTATTGCCTTTGCAATGAGGAAAGCATGACAGGTGCCAACTTCGGATCTCATGGCAGCAACATCACTTGACAGGCGTTGACTTTGCAGATGACATTGCACTGTTGGTTGAAGATTTTAGTGGGCTGCAAGATATGACCTCTAGCTTGGAGAAATGCAGTGCCAAAGTAGGCCTGGTATCCATCGCTTGACAGACCTCAACTTTGCAGATGACGTTGCACTGTTGGCTGAAGATTTTACTGGCTGCAGATATACTCAGCTGGGAGAATGCAGTGCCAAAGTGGCCTGTGTATCCACGCTTGACAGACTCAACTTTGCAGATGACGATGCACTCTTGGCTGAAGATTTACTGGCTGCAAATTGACCCCTAGCTTGGAGAAATGCAGTGCCAATTCGGTCTGTGTATCAGCTGCGCAAAGGACAAGCACATGATCACACAACAGCAAGGAAGTCGCCTATTACAGTTGGTCAAGAAAACATTGAGGAAGCCGATCATTTCCTGTATTTAGACAGCACACTCTCCAGGGAAGGTGATGCTGAGATTTACGTCCACACAGAATTAGCAGGGCAGCCTCGTGTTTCAGAGCCTCTGCAAAGTATGGAAATTAACCACTATAAATATTTCACCAAGCTAAAACTCTACATGTTCATTATAGTGCCCATTGCAATTTATGCCAGTGAGACGTGGAAGAGAACAGCGAAGGTGTCACATAAATTGGACATATTTCACCAACGTTGCCTCCACAAGATTCTTGGAATCCCATGGAGAAACCACATCACAAACAAGGAAGTGTTAAAGAGAACTGGTTGAGGTTCCTCTCAGGCATTGTAACAGAAAGAAGGTTGAGGTTGCCGGATATATCTTTCGTCTCCCCAATACCCTGAATGCCAGAGTAGCCCTCGAATGGATACCACAGGTGGTTAAGGAAAAAGGTCGCCCAAAAAAGATCTGGTGAAACTCTTTTAAAGAAGACCTGAAAACAAGAAACACCACATGAATGAGAGTGAGAAAATTGGATGGACCGGACAAGATGGCAACACTTTGCTTCCCAATGCCCACTAGGGACAGGAGGAACTAACTAAGTAAGTAAGTCTCGAGTACCTTAATCCCCCTTACCTGAACTATTCTAACATTGTCTGGGCATGTTCTAGTAACAATCAGCTCCACTCACTCTCAGTTATTCAAAAGAGCACTATAAGGATCTGTATCCTTTCTCATCCACAGGACCACATTGTACCTCTTTTCACCAAACTCAACACATTGACACTTTTGACATTAATAAATTACATACAGGGATATTTATGTACAAGCATATCAACAAACTTCTTCCACAAGTATTTTCCTCTTACTTTACAGCAGTCCATGTCATCCACACTCATTTCACTGGATCGCAACGTAACTTACTTCTACCTTTGACTCGCGCATCATATTCTATGAATACACTAGTGATTATGGGCCACGTCTTTGGAATGGTATTGATGGAGGAGTAAAGGCACAGTCGTCTGTGGGTCGGTTTCAATCTTCTATAAATGAATTTGATATCCTTTTATGAAAAGTTTCCTTTCTTGCACATCGATTTGTTATTCACTCTTGCAAGTGATCGCCTTATTGTTATTTCATTCTTTTTAAAAAAATCTCTTTATTCTTGCTATTGTTATTCACAGTATTCCTGGCCATTTTTAGATCCTCGTGGAGGATCTCTAAGTCTTACTCACGTTGTTGTTCTTCATCTTCTTCTTGTGGACTTTTTTGTTTCACAGCCTACAGTTTTCATCAAACTTCCTGAAACTTGGCTATATATGTAGAAATACCTGCGCGCAGACAGTAACCATCTCAGATTTTGAAAATTCCTCCTAGAAAAAAAGTTGTGATGTCAAAATATCTCCGCTAATGGAAATCGCCTAAAAAATTATCTCCGAAACTAGGCAACCTTTTTGATTATGTTTGGGGAATCGAACAGGGCATTAGCAGAGATTAATTACCGCACATATGATACATCACTATGACGTCAAATCAATTTTTATGACGTCATTCCTATTTTTTGACTTTTTGTTTCACACCCAGAGTTTTCATCGGATCTTCGTGAAACTTGCCATGTATATGCAGAAAGCCACGCGCAGGCAGTAACCATATGCTCCCATTTTGGAAATTATTCCTAGAAAAAAAAGTTGACGTCATAATATCACCGCTAATGGAAATCGCCTATACCATTATCTCCGAAACTAGGCAAGCTGTTTGAATTTTGTTTGCGGGAATCAGGCCGGGCATTAGCACAGATAATTTATCGCAAACCTGATACATCACAATGACGTCATATTAGTTTTTATGACGTCATCATTAAGAGGACGAGGATCTTAGCTCATTTGAGCTTGTTTCCTTAATTATTTGCCATTCGGTAGTTTTGGTCTAATTTATCGTTTTTTTATAATCATTAGTCCATAGGCACATCAATACAAGCCTTGGCATTTGAATATGCCTCCATATTTGCTTCTCATGCGTTATTTTGATTGTATCCTTCTGAGTTCACCAAGTTGGAAGTACTACTTTCATATATTTTTTATTTTACTGTACTTATATTGGCAACTATGGAAATAAATGTTTTTTTGAAATTGAAATTGAAATTGAAGGTTGGTAGACACACAAGATTTGTCTGGTAGATAAACTATCCTGGACTCCGAATTGACTGGCACCTCCACCTTTGGTCAACTAAGCTTATTCTTGGATCAAGACAGTGTTCTGTACCCAGTCCTATTCCTGATCTTCAACAATGATCTGTCTGACTGGAAAATCCTCTTTATCTATTTCCTGACAAGTCCACCCTCTGCTGTGACATTCCTCATCCTTCAGACAGGAAGGCTGCAGCCTCTTCCTCTCTTCTGACCTTGAAAAAAAAAATCACAAGCTGGTCAAACACTTGGAATACGTCTTTCAATCCAGCCAAATCTCATACGATCTCTCTCCGAAAGTCCGTCTGGCAACCCCCTGTCTACTTTCTGAACATCCTCTTGAGGAAGTTCAGTCATTCAAACCCCTGGTCTATCAGCCATGGTCTTTCTTGGACAAACCGCATTTCAAAATTGGGCTCCAAAGTCAGCCACTGACTGGGCATCCTCAGTCGTACAAAGAAGGTCTTTCCTCGGCACACATGAACTCCTATCCACCTGCAAGGTTTTCACCCACAGCTTGATGGAGGACTGCTCACCCCTCCGGGCTGGCTCTCCTTTCTCACATCTTGCTCAGCTTGACACCATGGCAACCAAGGATTTTAATATTATTGGAATCTCCCGTGATGAAGATAAGTCGATATGCTTATCACTTACCATCGCAGACAGGTCAGTGGTCTTTCTGTCTTATCCCACTTACTTTCTGGTCTTGTGCCTCTGCTATTTCTGTGCTCTATTCCCCACACCCCCCCCCCTCCCACACTTAGAGGTCTGCAGGGTGCATGCATTCTTCAAGACAGCTGTACACCACCATCTCAGATCATTCCCCATCCAAAACCATGATCTTTTCTACCCACATTATTTCCCCTAAGCCACGTCTTTCAAGGTTTCTAGTTTATCCTTCCTGAAAGTTTGCTTCTGTATCCTTCCTGTCAAACCACGTGTCATTTCCGACCCATTTCTTCCCACATGCCTTATTTTTCGAAGTCTCCCTCTATTTTTTCCCAATACCCTCCTGTTGGTGTGCTCTCCGCTACGGCCTACACCCATCCCTGAACTGTTCCTTTTGTTCTGTTACGTCCTGATCCTTTCTCTGTTATGGCTCTCCAAGAGCATCGACTGTATACAAAAGATCTATGTTTCCTCACCTTCCCACATACAAGTTCAAGACAATTTTCTACCAACAAGTTGATCTCAGCATAGGCTACCCATGTCACTTGCTGTTTATTTGCCTTTGAGAAAATCCTTCTCTCTTTCCTCAACTCAACTTGAAAAATCTCCTCTTTGATTTATTTTGCAAACCTTACCTTCCTATTTGCAATTCTCCACAAACCTCCTTGTTGTCTGAACCTGTTTTCTGCTGCTTGGATGGCATTCCACACCATACTACACTTCTATGTTGAGTAAGGAAAGTTCTTTAACAATCAATAAAGCATTACATGAGAAACTTTGTATTCTCTCTGATAATACTGTTGTAGTGCCGGGTTCGGGGGCGAGGAATGACCGCAGATGTCTGAGCAGTTGGGCCGTCTCCCACCGAACACCCGGAATTGAAGGTTGTCACTCCGGATAACTCCGAAGTCGACGGTCGCTTAATGGACCGTGGACGCCAATATTTTGACCGCGCGGTTCGGGTCTTTTAGTCTGATTTCAACTTACCTAATTAGCCACGCGGTCTAGCTACCGGGAGCCACACCCTTGCCGGCTTTGTCCGAACAGGAGTCGCTGTTACCGACTCGGATCGGCGTAACCGAGCGGGAATTACCAAAGCCGCGCCGGTCCAAATAAAAATCTACGGCACAATCGGACTCCTATAACTCAAACCGAACCATGCTAGGCCAATGAGAGAAAGCACAGAAAACGAGCTGGTACATTTAACAAGAGGGTTTATTTTACAAATAATAATCAGGGAGGGAGGCACAGAGCAGGGTTAAACCGACTAAAATGCAATGTACAATAAGCAAGGCACTTATGCAGTTCTATTAATAAGACTGGCCACAGACAGACACACACACCCAAAAAGAAATGGCGCCAACTGGCCTTTATTCGGACCTTCCAGCCACGGAGGATAGGCGAGCTGGGGTTAGAGTTTGGTCGGGTACCTGGCCGCCTCGTGCGGTTTTACCGACCTGCACTTGTGGAGCTCAGAGTCCGTGGAAGGGAACAGGGATCCCCAGCTCGAGCGCTCCAACACAACCCACACGGTGGGACTCGAACCCATGAACCAGAATCCAAGAGCGCAGCCAGGATCCTACGAACGACCCAGCCAGCCACGAATGATGACCGACGACCAGGAGAGCCCAGCAGACCAGAAGCAAGGAATGACTCTCCAAGGAACCCCCCCCCCCCCGGGGCATACATACATCTGGGGGGCATACAAGCATAGATACAAGTATGATGAAAAATCTGTGTTTATGTGTAGCGATTGTAGACAATGGAGTTGATCAGCCATGTGAACAATATATTTGAACTCAAATTAAGTAAATAGCTGTGGTGGAAGAGCAAACGGGTCTTGGGAAAGGCACTTTTGCATGTGTCAGGAGAGTCATGGGGAAGGAGGGATTAAATGAAAGGACACAAAGGCCATCTTCTATTCAATGGGAAGACAAACATTTCAGCAAATTCTTGTAAATCAACTACGGGAAGAGAAGATGTATTATCTCCCTTTTGTGCGGCTGATGAGGCAAGCTTGTCGTAAATCACCGAGTAAAGTTGTCTCCACAAACAGACAAGACCACGTGGCAACAGAGCAAAATCAGATACTTTTGTTGGAGTCTGGGTAAGTCTGCAGGCCACAGTCACATCCAAAGTGCGTTCACATCTGTCGCCCTGATGATCATCTACATTCAGGAAAATGATGAAATAATGTGAAGATGAAGAGTGAAAAATGTAAAACAAGTGAGGCAAGATGTCCCCAGCATGAAAGGTTGACCAAGAGGACCTCTATCTGGATTTTACATTCTCCAAGGTCGTTTTGCTCAGGAAACGGAATATTATGAATATTCATTATGAATTGCCCACTATACCATTAGCCAAATAACCCTCTGATCATATGTATGTTCAGGGTAATGAACATAAAATCAGGACCAAGGAGTTACGGAAGGGGAAGGGAATGGGGATTTGCCATAAA
>CM068954.1:50754521-50775436 GCA_035128595.1 Eptatretus atami | reverse complement strand
CAGTGGCCCAGTCTGAATCCCTTGCCTTTGAGCGGGGTCTATTTCTTTGCTTGGATGGGTGTGAATGCGTTGTTGTGGCGCGTGTTCTTGTAAGGGTAGTAACTGTATAAGTGGTCCGTGTGTCAGTGTAGTCGGTTTAACTCCTTTTATATTGTGCATTTCGCTTTTGTTCTGTGTGATATACTGTGCAATGCATTAATTGTGGCTGTAAATACGTAGCTATAGGTGTGCTCCGTGTATGCCACGGATAAATGTCTGCAATTTGTGAACTTGTTTTACGTTTCGCTTCGTCCTTTTCTTTAATTGAACTCCCATCCTGCTTCACGGTAAAAGGGTTCGTAGTGGGTGCCAAAACGGCCCGGTAATAATCTGAACCGTCTGAGCGTCGACGAAACACCGCTCGGTTATCCGATAGTACGGAACGGCCCGCCAGCGGCTGTGTCCGAGGTCGACCTTGCGGACGAGGTACGATTCGCCGCCGGTTACCATCCGCGTGGGTACTTAGGTAGGTCGAATTGGCGAACAACCTATCTACGCGGGTTGGCCTGATTGGCAACGATTGTGGTGAGGTCGGAAAGGCCCACCGTGACTGATCCCGGCGTTAGCCGGGAGGGTCAACGACTGAATTGTCCGTCGGTGGGTGAGGCGGCTCGCGTTCGAGTCGGCGTGGCCGATCGCACGCCGACGTGGCGCGAATTCGCAACAATTAATATATTATATATAATACATAAATTAGCTGGAAATGCTTTCCAACATTGAAACGAATGGATGTCGTCTTCCCATTGTCTCGGGTTGCTCACTTGCGTTATTTTTTATTTTTTTCATTTTTTTTGTTTTTGTTTTGTATACCTTTGGTCGGAGGCGCTCGTTGAGAGCGTAACAGCACCAATGCACAGCAAGGGGCATAGACAGAGGGGCGGGATGGGAAGGACAAAACAGTGGGGAACAGAGACATTAGGAGATCTGTGGAAGGCAGAGGGTGATGGGGGGGGAACATGGGGAATTACAAGATGGAATGTTACAGGACTTTCAGGAAGGAAGCATGGCGAATTTGAAGGAAGGTGGGCTTGGTGGATTATCGGGAGGTTAGAAAAGAATCGGGATTTGGATGGGGGATGATAAGAGGTGGTGGTGAACAGGCTGTTTTGAAGCACTGAGGAAAGAATGGGATTGAAATAGCAGTGAAGGGTGTTATTCCAAAGGTGGGAAAAAGAGGAAATGAAAGAGGAAGGTGAGCAGTGATTCGGTCGATTTTTTGTAGTTTACCAGAAGGGGTTGTTGGCGGACGCTTGACGCCCTGCGGGAAATGTGTTGGGGACAAATCGCAGAGAGAGCAGGGGGCGAGGCTGGGAGAGGAGAACGGTAGAAGACAGAAAGACCACCGTGACCCAGCCTGCAGGTGATGAGTGAGAGGCCCCAAAGACTCAGCCCTCATTGGCGGGAATGCCAATGATCCGAAATGCCTTGTTCGCACAGCGTGAAGCCGAAGAAAGGTGGGAGACAGGAGCACTAGCCAGAGGGTGAGAGCAGTTCTCCATCAGGCTGCGGACGAAAGCTTTGCTAAGTGGTCAGGAGCTCAGTGGGCGAGGAAGGACTTTGCACGACGGAGGATTCCCAGTCGGCGACTGGCTTTGGAGGCGAGGTTTGAATGTGCTTTTTCCCAGGAAAGATCATGGCAGATAGTGAGACCCAGAGCTTGAAAGAAGGACTTCTTCCAGAGGATGTTGAGAAAGTGGATGGAGGGGGGCGTTCTAAATGGTACCTTTCAGAGAGACATAGTGAGAGCGTGAGATTTTCCGTATGAAAGACATAGTTCCACATGTTGGACCAGTTTGTGATTTTAATCAGATCTGCAGTGAGTGAAGAAGCTGCTCTTTCGTCTGAGGATGACCGATGGTACGGCAGAGGGCTTGGAGTCATCAGAAAGAGATAGGAGGATTTTCCAGAGAGTCGGAGAGATCATTGATGAAAACCAGAAAAAGGAAACAGCGCCCAGAACGCTTTACTTGAGGAATCCAGCCTGGACAGGAAGAGGGATGAAAGACTCTAATTTTGGTCGCACACGTTGACTGCGACAGGATTTATTTTCATTCATTTATTATTTTCATTACGGCGTAGCTTCCGACAGTTCTTTGATTTTTTCCTGCTTGTGGCAGCCTCCATTTCCTTCGGCATAGCAAAATTTCAGCTTTCAAGTCACACCGGAAGGTCCCGATCTTTAATATAATCAGTCAGTGGTTAGACAAAGCTTTTATGGCTAAGACTAGCCGAGGTGTGCTTACACTTGTGTAACATTTTGATAATATAATTAGATATAATTTACTATAATTATTAAACATGATATTTTTTATATAATATAAATATTTAATAAATAATATTAAATTTATAAAAATAATTTATTTTCTTAAAAATATTACGATCCGTGTTTCCCCATTGTCTTGGGTCGCTCACCTGAAATTTTATTTTCATTTATTTATTTTCAATTTTTTTTCATTTATTATTATTTTCATATATGAATGTTGTATGACAATTCTTTGATTTTCCCAATGTATCAGCTTCGATGTCTGTCGGCACACAAAAATTACCGTGCTTCCCCATTGTCCCTCACTTGCATTTGATTTTCATATTTATATTTTCATATATCAATGTTGTACGATGATTCTGTGATTTATCCGGTGTATTGGCTCATGTCCATCGGCATGCAAAATTTCAGTTCTACGTCACCCGAAGGTCCCCATCAGTCTTTAATATCAGTCATTCGGTCAGTGGTTAGAAAGAGCTTTATATATTAGAATAGCGGGGTGTGCTTACACATTGTGTATGCATACGAACTGTGCTTCCCCATTGTCTTGGCACTCAACTGCATTTGATTTTTCATTTAGTTTTTACATTTATTTATATTTTCGTTTATGGATGTTGTCCGACGATTCTGTGAATTTTGCGTATAGTGGCTTAGATGTTCGTCGGCACAAAAAAACTACCATGTTCCCCATTGTCTCGGGTCAATCACCTGCATTTTTTTCTTCATTATTTATTTTTTCATGTCTGGATGTTGTCTGACGATTTTGTGATTTTTTTTTTTCCGGTGTACTGGCTTCGATATCCATCAGCATGCAAAATTTAAGCTTTTTCATTACCCGGAAGGCACTGATCTTTAATAATCAGTCAGTCAGTCAGTAGTTAGAAAAAGCTTTAGGCCAATATATATTGTAAGAGCATGGATCGGCTCGCTATGCTTGCCTCTCCAGTCTCCACACATCGTGTGCAGAGATTGATGTCACAGATTTGCTTGTGTTTGCATGATTTAGACCAATCATAAAACAAACATTTCCTTTCTTCAAATTTATTTGTATATTGGTGGTATTACATTAATTTGAAATTTATTCTGTGGTGTAAGAAGGTCCAAGTGGTCTAATGGTCAAGGGGCTAAGCTGTCTTAATCTGTCTGAAGGGTGTAAGGTGTTTTTAAATGGTGTTTAAGGTCGAAGGCCCTGTTCCTCATTGTGTGGCCGCCGAGCCACTGGCGGCCCTGAATAATACACAAATGTGAAAATTCCTCATCATAATCCACCATAAATGCTATCAAATTGACTTCAGTGGTTTGAAATGAGTGTTCTAATGTATGCCTGATGTTGGCTTATATGATTAGGGTGGTGGGCTTGGGATCGTAAGGTCTTGAGTTCAAATCTTGCTCGGAAGTTGAATTAATACCAGGCGGGGTTGACTCAGCCTTCTGTATCCTTCTAGGTTGGCATAATGAGTACCAGTTTGCTGGGATGATTGAGCCATTCAAGTATCCTGTGTTGGAGTAGCGACCTGTCCAGGATTGTGCCCAATATAGCCCAGGAGGACTGCTGTGACAGCATAGATGCTCTGTACAGAGTATGGTCCCAATGGATGGATGGGGTGTTCCACTGCGATGCATAAAATTAACGTAACTACATCAGTAGATGGCAGTGTGCAAAACAATTATGCTTGTAGCCCAAGTAACCACAACGAAAAAAAATAAGAGTATGTGGAGTTGGGGCGTAATAGCAAGCCATTTTGGAGTCTTTCAGGCAGTGTGGCGACTCTCACACTGATGTCTCATCGGCAAAAGTGGCCCCCTTCTAAAAAATAGTGAAGCACCACTGGTCTATGAGGTCTAAATGGTCTGAGGGTTCTTTTGGGTCTTTCAGGGTCTTTTGCGGTCTTCAGGGTCTTGGGGTGTTTTGGGTATTCAGGGTCTTTTAGGTCCTCAGGGATTTTTGGTCTTTGGGTGTCTTTTGGGTCTTTGGGTCTTCAGGATCTATTTGGGTCTTTCGGGTTTGGGGAATTAACGTTCAAACAGGACGTGATTAATAGGCACATAGTCTTCATGGCTTCCCGGACTGACTCACGGTTGGCTCAATTTCTTCACGAGCCGGGTGGCCAGACCTAACGTTCGGTTAAAAGCTGTCAGGAATTTTGAAAATTTGGTCACGCTTCTCGTGATAACTCACCAACTCTTCGTGAAAAACACAGTGGGATCTTTAATGTAACAATTAACACCATTCCAATGGAGAGCACACTCATTTGATGCATTCTCTCGCACATGCAAAACACTAGAGTGGGAGTTTTTGCTGTATTGAGATTCGAATCCAGATGAGATAGTACAAAGGGGCAATGCACACCCATCTAAGACTGTCTGTAGAAGGATGGGGCGGGGTACATAGGGTAAACAAGATGGACACTACAGGGACTTTCAGGAAGGAAAGCAGGGAATTTGAAGGAGGGGGTTTGGGGGTGGAGTAATGGGGGTAGAAAACATCGTGGTTTTGGATGGGGGGAAGATAAGAGATGGTGAGTGAACAGCTATTTTGAAAGACCTGGAGGGAAGAGAGGGGTTGAGGAGAGTGTTGAGAGTTTATTCAGAGCAAGAAGAAAAAAAAAAATAGAATGAAAGAGTGAAGGTGAACAGTGATTCTTGATTTTGAAGTTTACCAAAAGGGGGTTGATTGGCGGACCTTGAGCACCCTGTGGAAATATGGGGACATATCTCAGACAGAGCAGGGGGGGGGCAAGGCCGGAGAGGAGATGGTGGAAGACAGAAAGACCACCGACCTGCCTGCAGTGAGAGAGTGAGAGACCCAAACACTCAGCCTCATCGTGGAAGATACCAATGATCCTAAGTGCACGGTTTCCACAGCGTGAAGCAAGAAAGGTGAGAGGCAAGAGCACCAGCCCAGAGGGGAGAGCAGTACTCCATCAGGCTGCAGACAATAGCTTTAGATGTGGGCAGGAGCTCAGGTGTCCCAAGGAAGGACTTTGCACGACAGATGGATGCCCAGTCAGGCGATTGGCTTTGAAGGCCATCTTTGGAAATGTGGCTTTCCCAGGAAAGATCATGGCAGATGGTGAGACCCAGAAGCTTGAATGAAAGGACTTCTTGAGAGGATTGTTGAGAAGATAGATGGGGGGGGGTGTGAGTGGGGGAGAGGTTCCAGACGGTCCTTTCGTAGAGACATAGTGAGTGTGAGATTTGTCAGGGTTGAAAGACATGTTCAAGTGTTGGACGAACTTGTGATTTTATCCAGATCTGCAGAGAGTGAAGAGGCTGCTGCTTGCTGATCTGGAGGGATGACAGATGATTATTGCAGAGGGTGGAGTCATCATCAAAGAGATAAGAGGATTTTCCAGAGAGTCGGAGAGATCATTGATGAAATTCTAGTTGAAAACGTGAGACCTCGCTCAGGATCAAAACCCGAAGAAAGCACACCAGAATCAAGAGCGCACCATCCACTTGGCAATCCTATAGTCTATACTATTCCCAAAACCATAATATAGAATAGCAAGTAGCTCAAAAAACGTAAAAGTTATTTTATGCAAATGCATATGACATTTTAATTCGCTGCTACATTACAGTACATGATAATAGTCTCAGCAAATATGATCCCAGTTTGATGACTAAATGTAGTTGTTTATGGAACTTATCTGTAATATTTATCAGTGACAATTCCTTTTAAATCATGGTCTCTGTGTGAAATAATTGACACGAAAGGTTTCTCAATACTGTGTAGGGACTGTAGGCCACTACTATGACAGCCACTATACATTACTACTCCCATTTATACTAGTTGAATGTCCCCAATTATTCCTATATAATGTAGAGTCGCCAAGGAAGATTTTGGCACGTCTTTCATGAACCAATTGCCAGGCCTGGCGTTCAACTAAATGTTGGCAGGAATTTGTAATTTGTTCAATGCTCCAGCGATAACTCGTCTCCTCCTCAGGAAAGACGTGGGATTTTTAAGTCCACCAACTAATGCTGGCAGATGGGATGCCCAGTTTAATGTCCATCTAAGGGACTGGCACACGTTTTTGATACATGGCTGTTTAAATTTTCTGGTAAGTCACAATAACAACAACACAACAACAACAACACAAGGAATAAAAAGACACATCAGTTTAGAAAGGGAGGAGAAGGAGATAAGGATGCCGAGAGAGAAAGGCATAGGCACGTTGTCTTGAGCTGCCTGTTTTAAGCAGTGCATATCATTTCAAAACTGACATCCCAAGTGAAGGAGGAATCGGGGTCTTCTGTATGCGAATCTGGGAAGGTAAACTGCTGGTGCTTTTTTTGGTGCTGGTGCTCTCATGTCTCTGTTCCACACTGTTTTTTCCTTCCCTCCCCCCCCCCCCCTTCCCCACATTCTTGTCTCCTGCTCCCCTTGTTGTACGTTCTGTTGTTAACTAATCCGAGCCTCGACAGTGTATACAAAAAGAAACAACAGCAAAAAACCTCTTCTCTGTCAACACGGACATACTTCAATCCGCTATACCCTCATTGGCGCCATTTGAGCACTGGTTGACTTGTGCATACCCTCGGAGCTTATTAGTCCCTTAAACCTCTCCTCTCATTCAAGTAACACGTCATCCTTATAGCTTGTAGTTCCTGTCTTCATCATCTGTGACATAGACCTGTAGACTTTGGTCTTCTCCATGCTTTGGTGATAGCAATTCACCTTCTGAAGACTTGTTTAAACGTGACTGTCCAGTCGGCTTCATCCTGTGCACACCTTTGGACTAGAACTAGATCCTTTAGACCGTGCTCACCACCGACCTTTTACCCATTCATAACTGCTTGGGTTTACTGCACGAACTGTTTGTTTGAGATAAGTTGCCACATCAAGAGTCATGAGTTAACTCAGGGGCGGATGCAGAAATTTTTTTAGTGGGGGGGTGGGGGTTCACTTAAGGTGAAGCGTTCTCATATTGTGACATATACCACCAGGCCTGATTCAAGTCAATGTAATTGTCGAGGAAAAACGGTTAACCGATTCCAGAGCTAGCAGTGGTTAACCTATCCAAAAACCGGTTAACCTATTCAGACCATCGACCATAATTTACATTCTCCACAGGAAACTTGGAGTATCGAGCTACTTGACGAAAAGGCCTCAGACCTGTCACTAGCCGATTCTAAAGAAAAGCTGAAAATTTTGAAATCTTTGCGATGGATCTTGACAACAACAATGTAAATACACAAAATGTTCCAAAACAATCCATGAAAATATCGAAAGGACAGGCACAAAATGGGGCGAAATGACCCCGAACACTAAACTCAAAATTGCATTGCAGATCATCAGATCATCAATTATAATTATGGACGATGTAGCCACTGAAACTTTGAATTACCTGGTGAAATAGTTCAGGATTGTAGTGCGCTTTGCTGTAGGGCACGATCCCGAAAATGTTTCCTTTCTCTTCGGACCATAACTAAACACTGAATCACAGGGATGAATACAGAACCAGCGGCGAAACCTATCACGGCTCGGATTGATTGCCAAGTGAAAGCAAAAGACGTGCGATTGCCAATTGTCCGGTGATATCTCGCACGACGATCATGTGACATAATTGTGAGGGTGGAGGCGAGGAGGTGGGTTCACATGCACCGGTGAACCCCCCCTCACTAGATCCGCCATTGTAACTTATAGCTGCAATGTTGTCTGTGACGTTTGTACTTATTTAATTTGGGGATTTTAAAGAAAGTCATTAAGTGTTACATTTAATTCGATTATTGTGCTTAAGGTAGACAGTAGGATTAATAAATATTCCTTATAAAGTTACCCTTCTGTCTCCTGTCGTATGTCGGTTTCACCCATAAAATGCCACTAAGGCCGGTAATGTCTTCATTTATGTTCTGCCGTGAAGCCCTCCGAGTTAGCGGTGAACTCGCTGCAGTGCCCTGAGGTCGACAAGTAACACCCTGTCTAAGGATGACCAATCTAGCCTCCATGTCGGTCTGGAATCGAACCGTGGCAAGACAGCTCCAAGTTAAATGCACCACCTCTTCAATTCATCTTGTCGGACTATTATGTAAACTACTGGAGTTCATTTATATATTTTATGTGTGGACTGGCAGGTTGGCCAAGAGGTATGCACACATGTCTCTGAGCCATCTAGTCTCGGTTCGAATGTGACAGTTTTTATACTGTCATCCTGGTGTTTCACAGGCAAGCGAGCCATCAATGTGTGTGCCATCCCTCGGATGGATGTTATGCTGGGCGTCCCATCTGTCGGCATTAGTTGGTGAACGTTAAAGATCCCACGGGCTCCTTCATGAAGAGTATGAGAGCCAGCTATCACCGGACCCTGAACAAATTCCAAATTCCTGCACACTCAGTTGAGTATCATGCGTCAGAGTGGCGACCCATCCAGGATTGTAACCCAAGCCAAGAATCTGCTTCGACAGATCCGAAGCTCTGATATGGACTATCGAGCATGCTACATCATGTCAGATGATGATCTGATGATGAATATTGTGCAGAGCAAGATGGGCACAGTTAATGGCGTTATGGACCTTTGCAAATATGTGAGAAACGTAATGTTAATGCTATGCATAAAAAGTTGATGATATAAACTATACATCAAACGTTCATTTGGACATTGATAAGTATACCTGTATAGGTACAGGCAAGTGTATTTCGATAGAGGAATTCTAATCAATGAGCAGAACTACATCCAAATCTCCCACAAACGTGGGACACAGCTATTCTTAAACACATTTTCATATATTGTAAAGGCGCAGATAAAATAAATATAAAGAGTCCATAAACATTTCGATCAAGAGCCATGATTGGGGAAGAAAAAACTTTCTGCTAATCGAGAAGACTTAAAGTTGTTACCCGAGGGAGTTGTAATGACATGGCAGATCGATCCGCAATATGATTGTAAAAGTTTCAAGCAAGCGGTCCGTTTCCAATTTGTGCGTAAAAATCCGGCCGTCACGAACCACCATCACGTGCATAAATCGATCGATTCTCGACAATGGAACTTTATTAGCCGGTTATAACTTACCCGTGTCATGATGTCATGTCAAGCCACAGCTCAGGCGTGAACATAAGGAGGGCAGCTGCATCATGCGTGCAGACCCTGAACCGAAACACCATGCCAGAATTGGATGGCCCTTTCCCTCGATGGTTTTCTCCATCATTTCCTCTCATTTTTGGGTTTTTTTTGGTGGTCATGTCGAAAGATCAATTTGGAACCACCGAGTACGTTGCCAAGGATTTATGCGATGCTCGAGATGTGTCCGCGATGCACACTTTTTAAGCGCTGTGGGTTCGCATTCTGTTCAAGAAATGGCAACCCTTTAAAAAAAAAGAAAAGAAAAACCACAGCGCTGCTCCTTTCAGCTGCTCGGCGTAACTACAGAAGGGGCTGAGAGGAAGACTATGAGGAGACCCTTCGGCAGAAGAAAATCCACGCTTTGTCGAGAAAGCGCGACACAGTGGATCACGGAGTCTCGAGGTCGTGACGTGACAGCGCTAATCACTTGCGACAGGCCAGCGACCTGTCGATGCTCCCCACTTGACATGGCCAAAGAAAGCACCCCTTTGGCCGTTTTCAGCGTGAGTGTCTGCCTCTCTGCGCTGCCTTTGGACCTGTCACAGTCGATAACATCTTCACAGCCACAGACTTGCGCTTTACTAATACCCAAGAGCCAGGCCCAAGAGCTGTAGGTTCAAATGATACCCACGTGCAGTTTTTGTCCTTTTCATCCGGGCGTAGCGACGCAACTGCGAACAATCCATGCATAAGTGGCGAGCCAATAAGTAGTCCTAAACCCTCTTGAATACTTCCAAGCATCTCTATTAATATGTCTGTCAGGCAGCTGGATGCCCTAGGGGTTTGAATTACCGAGGAAGTAATGCGAGTCAACGCTGAAGCTTGGTGATCACTTTTGAGGTTTTGCAACTTTGGTTAGGTCATAATGGCAAATCATGGCTCACACAATTAATTATTTACAGGGTAGGCTAGTGTTATCACATTGCAGCAGAAGAAAGATTGTAAATGTGCAGATATAATTGAGGGTTTGGGGGGGGTTGAGGTGGGAGTGTGCACATCATGATTTAAACCACCAATTCAAGCAAGCAAGGACAGCTGGAAATCAAAAGGGACAAACAAGCAAGCAGCTTGTTAGAAAGTGCAGTTCGGCTTCTGTAGCATAACAAAATGTCTGTAAAGTATTTATTCTTCGTGGAAAGGTGGTCGGTGTTTCAATATGCCACAGACACGATTTCTGACTGGTAAAAAAAAGGAAAACAGTGTGTTAGTCCTGCTGATGTCTAATGTGGTTTCCACAAACGGTCAAATGACTGCATGTTGTAAGAGGTATACTGGAGTGCGTTGGGACATCCCCTCTAGTAGCTATTCTTGGAAATTATACAAGGGGCCAACACGTTGGCACTCAAAATGACATTGATAAGGATTGGCTAATGCAACATTCAACATATATGCTGAGACACAGTCACCAAATTGTGCTTTGGGTTTAGGTTCTTCTTCTTCCTTCATACCGGCACAAAGCTGTGGGGGTAGCGTCATTAACTGAGGGCGCTGCTGTGCCGCTGATGCAATGCCCTCTGTACTTTAGCAGGAATTTGGAGATTTTTCAGGGTTCCAGGATACCTCACCTACTCTTCACGAAGGACACTACTGGATCTTTAACGTCCACCCCCTAATGCTGGCAGACGGGGCTCCCAGTTTTAAGTACATTTCAGGGATGACACACACTGATGCCTCGCTCTCCCTGCGAGACATCAGGATGACAGTTTGTAGCTGGGCTGAGATTCAAACCCAGGCTAGACGGCTCAGAGGCGAGTGTGCATACCTCGAGGAGTACAGGCCAACCTGCCAGACTGCAATGAGGTTGACCATCTCCTCAAGCAACTGTTCTGGGTCTTCCCAGCATCAAATAATGAAGGATATTGAGAAAGGTGTGGGGGTGTTTGGGTGGGGGATGGCCTTTTTGGATTAACTATGGAAAAATCCTCGCCACCTGTGATAATTGATTAGGTGAGAGCTAATTGGTCCTTTCTTTCTATTACGGGTGAGAGATGTTTATATGATTTATATTGGCATTGCACGCCAGTACATGTTTGGGAGCCACGGTGGTGCGTGTTTCTGTGTCCACTCTCACTGATCATTTGCTAAAAAGTGATGAAACTGGTCCAGTGGGTGATGCATCGCATGATAATTGTTCTATGAAAAAACGACACCGCAATCCTCTTATGGATTAGCATCACGACATCTTTTGACATTTTACTCTGGTTGTGGAATTGTGATGGAACAACGTCAAAATATGTCATGACGCTAATCCATAAGAGGATTGCGGTGTCGTATTGTGGCAATGTAAGGTGGTGTCAGTCTTCATTGTTATTCTTCTTCTTCATTCTGCTTCTTCATCCATCACAATCCCACAACAAGAGTAAAATGTCAAAAGATGTGATTGTAACACAAGAGGATTGTGGTGTCGTATGGGAAATCGTAATGTGGTGTCATTCATACCTTGTTTTTTTTTTAATTTCATCCCTCTATATGCCTGGTGTTGGCTTAATGGCTGGCTATACTAGGATCCTGAGTTCAAATCCTACTGTGTTTGAATTAATATCAGGTGGGGTTGACTCTGCCTGTCATCCTTCTGAGGTCGCAAAATGAGTGCCAGTTGCTGGTATCCTGTGTCGCGAGTGACGACCCAATTGTACCCAATAGCCAAGGAGACTGCTTAGGCGCACCAACACTCTGCACAGAGTACGGTCCCAATGGATGGATGGATGGTGGCTTCAGATCTTGGGTCCTGAGTCAAATCCTGCTTGGCTGTTGAATAATACCAGAGGGGTTGACTCAGCCTGTCACTGAGGTCAGCAAAATGAGTGCCAGCATGCTGGTATCCTGTGTTGGAGTGGTGACCATCCAGGATTGTGCCCAAGCCAAGGAGACTGCTTAGGCAGCACCAACGCTCTGCACAGAGTATGGTCCCATTGGATGATGACGGATGATTCCTTTATGTTTTTACATTTTTTAGAAATTTTTTTCTTGTTCCAAATTTTTTATAGCAATAAAATGCTTATTGTTCAATATATTTTGTTATTTTGGTATGGATTAAATCCATTATGTTATTCTATTTGGCTTGATGGATGACGTGTCGTTTTCGACTATCTCGATTGGTTCAATTGCCGATGGACGTGACTGTGTGCAGTGAGACCAGCTTTGTTTGCACAAGGTCGGTCGCATACACCACAACGGAAACAGTTTCCACTGCCTTGATGGATCCTTCCGCCGCAATCGCTTTTGCACAATCTCATGCTCCCGAACTTTCTCAAACCTTTGCACCCCGGTGTGTACCCCTGCCACTGCGACGATTCTTGGCAAGTTCTTCCCATGATGACTCGGGATATCACACTTCCTCATTGTATCGGCCAACATGTCCTTGAAACGTTTCCTTGGTTTACCCAACTTCTGGACCCATTTCTTAGCTCACCTAAAAGATTGACTTGGGTAAACGCAAGTCATTCATTCTGACTAAATGACCAGACCATTGCAGATGACGCTTTCGGATGATGCTTTCGATGCTACAGCACTTTGTTTTTGCCAAAATTTCGATATTCGAAACTTTTTCTTCCCAATTTGTTTTCAGGAGTTTTCTCAAGCATCTTTGCTGAAAAGCTTCAAGCTGTCGGATGTGTCTACTGTATACCGTCCACTCTCCGCTCCATATAGAAGTGTGCTAACAACTACTGCCCGATAGACTGCTATGGTAGCAAGTTTAATGTCATGGCTATTCCAAACGTTTCTGAGCCTGCCAAAAAAGAGCTGGCTTTGGAGATTCTGCTGACAATTTCATGGTCAAGCTGTCCATCATCAGACAAGATACTTCCGAGATAAGGGAAAGTTTTGGTGGTCTTCAACTCTTCTCCATTGACAAGATCGTGGCCGCCGGATTGATTGGAGAAGAGTTGAAGACCACCAAAACTTTCCCTTATCTCGGAAGTATCTTGTCTGATGATGGACAGCTTGACCATGAAATTGTCAGCAGAATCTCCAAAGCCAGCTCTTTTTTTGGCAGGCTCAGACAACGGGTTTGGAATAGCCATGACATTAAACTTGCTACCAAAATAGCAGTCTATCGGGCAGTAGTTATTAGCACACTTCTATATGGAGCGGAGACGTGGACGTATACAGTAGACACATCCGACAGCTTGAAGCTTTTCAGCAAAGATGCTTGAGAAACATCCTGAAAACAAATTGGAAGAAAAAGTTTCGAATATCGAAATTTTGGCAAAAAACAAAGTGCTGTAGCATCGAAAGCATCATCCGAAAGCGTCATCTGCAATGGTCTGGTCATTTAGTCAGAATGAATGACTTGCGTTTACCCAAGTCAATTTTATGGTGAGCTAAGAAATGGGTCCAGAAGTTGGGTAAACCAAGGAAACGTTTCAAGGACATGTTGGCCGATACAATGAGGAAGTGTGATATCCCGAGTCATCATGGGAAGAACTTGCCAAGAATCGTTCGCAGTGGAGGGACAGAGTACACACCGGGTGCAAAGGTTTGAGAAAGTTCGGAGCATGAGATGTGGCAAAAGCGATTGCGCGAAGGATCCATCCAAGCAGTGGAACCGTTTCCTTGGTCTGTCGACTGACCTTGTGCAAACAAAGCTGGTCTCACTGCACACAGTCACGTCCATCGGCAATTGAACCAATCGAGATAGTCGAAAACGACACGTCATCCATCAAGCCAAATAGAATAACATAATGGATTTAATCCATACCAAAATAACAAAATATATTGAACAATAAGCATTTTATTGCTTAAAAAAAATTGTGGAAACAAGAAAAAAAAAATTCTAAAAAATGTAAAAACATAGAGGAATCCATCCGTCCATCCATCCAATGGGACCATACTCTGTGCAGAGCGTTGGTGCTGCCTAAGCAGTCTCCTTGGCTTTGGGCACAATCCTGGATGGGTCACCACTCCAACACAGATACCAGCATGCTGGCACTCATTTTTGCTGCCTCAGAAGGATGACAGGCTGAGTCAACCCCCTGGTATTAATTCAACAGCCCAGCAGGATTTGACTCAGGACCCAAGGATCTGAAGCCACCATCCATCCATCCATTGGGACCGTACTCTGTGCAGAGTGTTGGTGCTGCCTAAGCAGTCTCCTTGGCTATTGGGTACAATACTGGACGGGTCGTCACTCCGACACAGGATACCAGCAAATGGGCACTCATTTTGCCGACCTCAGAAGGATGACAGGCAGAGTCAACCCCACCTGATATTAATTCAACAGCCAAGTAGGATTTGAACTCAGGATCCTAGGATCCCAAGCCCACCACTCCAGCCATTAAGCCAACACCAGGCATATAGAGGGATGAAATTAAAAAAAAACAAGGTATGAATGACACCACATTACGATTTCCCAATACGACACCACAATCCTCTTGTGGATTACAATCACATCTTTTGACATTTTACTCTTGTTGTGGGATTGTGATGGATGAAGAAGCAGAATGAAGAAGAAGAATAACAATGAAGACTGACACCACCTTACATTGCCACAATACGACACCGCAATCCTCTTATGGATTAGCGTCATGACATATTTTGACGTTGTTCCATCACAATTCCACAACCAGAGTAAAATGTCAAAAGATGTCGTGATGCTAATCCATAAGAGGATTGCGGTGTCGTTTTTT
The DNA here is from genome assembly GCA_035128595.1 of Eptatretus atami. Classification (NCBI taxonomy): domain Eukaryota; kingdom Metazoa; phylum Chordata; class Myxini; order Myxiniformes; family Myxinidae; genus Eptatretus; species Eptatretus atami. The sequence continues at coordinate 50,760,440 of CM068954.1, read as the reverse complement.
CATAGAACAATTATCATGCGATGCATCACCCACTGGACCAGTTTCATCACTTTTTAGCAAATGATCAGTGAGAGTGGACACAGAAACACGCACCACCGTGGCTCCCAAACATGTACTGGCGTGCAATGCCAATATAAATCATATAAACATCTCTCACCCGTAATAGAAAGAAAGGACCAATTAGCTCTCACCTAATCAATTATCACAGGTGGCGAGGATTTTTCCATAGTTAATCCAAAAAGGCCATCCCCCACCCAAAACACCCCCACACCTTTTCTCAATATCCTTCATTATTTGATGCTCGGGAAGACCCAGAACAGTTGCTTGAGGAGATGGTCAACCTCATTGCAGTCTGGCAGGTTGGCCTGTACTCCTCGAGGTATGCACACTCGCCTCTGAGCCGTCTAGCCTGGGTTTGAATCTCAGCCCAGCTACAAACTGTCATCCTGATGTCTCGCAGGGAGAGCGAGGCATCAGTGTGTGTCATCCCTGAAATGTACTTAAAACTGGGAGCCCCGTCTGCCAGCATTAGGGGGTGGACGTTAAAGATCCAGTAGTGTCCTTCGTGAAGAGTAGGTGAGGTATCGCTGGAACCCTGAAAAATCTCCAAATTCCTGCCTAAACGTACAGAGGGCATTGCATCAGCGGCACAGCAGCGCCCTCAGTTAATGACGCTACCCCCACAGCTTTGTGCCATGTATGAAGGAAGAAGAAGAACCTAAACCCAAAGCACAATTTGGTGACTGTGTCATCAGCATATATGTTTGAATGTTGCATTAGCCAATCCTCATCAATGTCATTTTGAGTGCCAACGTGTTGGCCCCTTCGTATAATTTGCCAAGAATAGCTACTAGAGGGGGATGTCCCAACGCACTCCAGTATACCTCTTACAACATGCAGTCATTTGACCGTTTGTGGAAACCACATTAGACATCAGCAGGACTAACACACTGTTTTCCTTTTTTTTACCAGTCAGAAATCGTGTCTGTGGCATATTGAAACACCGACCACCTTTCCACGAAGAATAAATACTTTACAGACATTTTGTTATGCTACAGAAGCCGAACTGCACTTTCTAACAAGCTGCTTGCTTGTTTGTCCCTTTTGATCTTCCAGCTGTCCTTGCTTGCTTGAATTGGTGGTTTTAAAATCATGATGTGCACACTCCCACCTCAACCCCCCCCCCAAAACCCTCAATTATATCTGCACATTTACAATCTTTCTTCTGCTGCAATGTGATAACACATAGCCTACACTGTAAATAAATTAATTGTGTGAGCCATGATTTGCCCATTATGACCTAACCAAAGTTGCAAAACCTCAAAAGTGATCACCAAGCTTCAGCGTTGACTCGCATTACTTCCTCGGTAATTCAAACCCCATAGGGCATCCAGCTGCCTGACAGACATATTAATAAGAGATGCGTTGGAAGTATTCAAGAGGGTTTAGGACTACTTATTGGCTCGCCACTTATGCATGGATTGTTCGCAGTTGCGTCGCTACGCCCGGATGAAAAGGACAAAAACTGCACGTGGGTATCATTTGAACCTACAGCTCTTGGGCCTGGCTCTTGGGTATTAGTAAAGCGCAAGTCTGTGGCTGTGAAGATGTTATCGACTGTGACAGGTCCAAAGGCAGCGCAGAGAGGCAGACACTCACGCTGAAAACGGCCAAAGGGGTGCTTTCTTTGGCCATGTCAAGTGGGGAGCATCGACAGGTCGCTGGCCTGTCGCAAGTGATTAGCGCTGTCACGTCACGACCTCGAGACTCCGTGATCCACTGTGTCGCGCTTTCTCGACAAAGCGTGGATTTTCTTCTGCCGAAGGGTCTCCTCATAGTCTTCCTCTCAGCCCCCTTCTGTAGTTACGCCGAGCAGCTGAAAGGAGCAGCCGCTGTGGTTTTTCTTTTCTTTTTTTTTTAAAGGGTTGCCATTTCTTGAACAGAATGCGAACCCACAGCGCTTAAAAAGTTTGCATCGCGGACACATCTCGAGCATCGCATAAATCCTTGGCAACGTACTCGGTGGTTCCGAATTGATCTTTCGACATGACCACCAAAAAAACCCAAAAAATGAGAGGAAATCATGGAGAAAACCATCAAGGGAAAGGGCCATCCAATTCTGGCATGGTGTTTTCGGTTCAGGGTCTGCACGCATGATGCAGCTGCCCTCCTTATGTTCACGCCTGAGCTGTGGCTTGACATGACATCATGACATGGGTAAGTTATAACCGGGCTAATAAAGTTCCATTGTCGAGAATCGATCGATTTATGCACGTGATGGTGGGTTCGTGACGGCCGGATTTTTACGCACAAATTGGAAACGGACCGCTTGCTTGAAACTTTTACAAATCATATTGCGGATCGATCTGCCATGTCATTACAACTCCCTCGGGTAACAACTTTAAGTCTTCTCGATTAGCAGAAAGTTTTTCTCTTCCCCAATCATGGCTCTTGATCGAAATGTTTATGGACTCTTTATATTTATTTTATCTGCGCCTTTACAATATATGAAAATGTGTTTAAGAATAGCTGTGTCCCACGTTTGTGGGAGATTTGGATGTAGTTCTGCTCATTGATTAGAATTCCTCTATCGAAATACACTTGCCTGTACCTATACAGGTATACTTATCAATGTCCAAATGAACGTTTGATGTATAGTTTATATCATCAACTTTTTATGCATAGCATTAACATTACGTTTCTCACATATTTGCAAAGGCTCCATAACGCCATTAACTGTGCCCATCTTGCTCTGCACAATATTCATCATCAGATCATCATCTGACATGATGTAGCATGCTCGATAGTCCATATCAGAGCTTCGGATCTGTCGAAGCAGATTCTTGGCTTGGGTTACAATCCTGGATGGGTCGCCACTCTGACGCATGATACTCGACTGAGTGTGCAGGAATTTGGAATTTGTTCAGGGTGCCGGTGATAGCTGGCTCTCATACTCTTCATGAAGGAGCCCGTGGGATCTTTAACGTTCACCAACTAATGCCGACAGATGGGACGCCCAGCATAACATCCATCCGAGGGATGGCACACACATTGATGGCTCGCTTGCCTGTGAAACACCAGGATGACAGTATAAAACATGTCACATTCGAACCGAGACTAGATGGCTCAGAGACATGTGTGCATACCTCTTGGCCAACCTGCCAGTCCACACATAAAAATATATAAATGAACTCCAGTAGTTTACATAATAGTCCGACAAGATGAATTGAAGAGGTGGTGCATTTAACTTGGAGCTGTCTTGCCACGGTTCGATTCCAGACCCGACATGGACGGCTAGATTGGTCATCCTTAGACAGGGTGTTACTTGTCGACCTCAGGGCACTGCAGCGAGTTCACCGCTAACTCGGAGGGCTTCACGGCAGAACATAAATGAAGACATTACCGTGCCCTTAGTGGCATTTTATGGGTGAAACCGACATACGACAGGAGACAGAAGGGTAACTTTATAAGGAATATTTATTAATCCCTACTGTCTACCTTAAGCACAATAATACGAATTAAATGTAACACTTAATGACTTTCTTTAAAATCCCCAAATTAAATAAGTACAAACGTCACAGACAACATTGCAGCTATAAGTTACAATGGCGGATCTAGTGAGGGGGGGTTCACCGGGTGCATGTGAACCCCACCTCCTCGCCTCCACCCTCACAATTATGTCACATGATCGTCGTGCGAGATATCACCGGACAATTGGCAATCGCACGTCTTTTGCTTTCACTTGGCAATCAATCCGAGCCGTGATACGTTTCGCCGCTGGTTCTGTATTCATCCCTGTGATTCAGTGTTTAGTTATGGCTCCGAAGAGAAAGGAAACATTTTCGGGATCGTGCCCTACAGCAAAGCGCACTACAATCCTGAACTATTTCACCAGGTAATTCAAAGTTTCAGTGGCTACATCGTCCATAATTATAATTGATGATCTGATGATCTGCAATAGCAATTTTAGATTTAGTGTTCGGGGTCATTTCGCCCCATTTTGTGCCTGTCCTTTCGATATTTTCATGGATTTGTTTTGGAAACATTTTGTGTATTTACATTGTTGTTGTCAAGATCCATCGCAAAGATTTCAAAATTTTCAGCTTTTCTTTAGAATCGGCTAGTGACAGGTCTGAGGCCTTTTCGTCAAGTAGCTCGATACTCCCAAAGTTTCCTGTGGAGAATGTAAATTTATGGTCGATGGTCTGAATAGGTTAACCGGTTTTTGGATAGGTTAACCACTGCTAGCTCTGGAATCGGTTAACCGGTTTTTCCTCGACAATTACATTGACTTGAATCAGGCCTGGTGGTATATGTCACAATATGAGAACGCTTCACCTTAAGTGAACCCCCACCCCCCCACTAAAAAAAATTTCTGCATCCGCCCCTGAGTTAACTCATGACTCTTGATGTGGCAACTTATCTCAAACAAACAGTTCGTGCAGTAAACCCAAGCAGGTTATGAATGGGTAAAAGGTCGGTGGTGAGCACGGTCTAAAGGATCTAGTTCTAGTCCAAAGGGTGTGCACAGGATGAAGCCGACTGGACAGTCACGTTTTACAAGTCTTCAGAAGGTGAATTGCTATCACCAAAGCATGGAGAAGAACCAAAGTCTACAGGTCTATGTCACAGATGATGAAGACAGGAACTACAAGCTATAAGGATGACGTGTTACTTGAATGAGAGGAGAGGTTTAAGGGACTAATAAGCTCCGAGGGTATGCACAAGTCAACCAGTGCTCAAAATGGCGCCAATGAGGGTATAGCGGATTGAAGTATGTCCGTGTTGGACAGAGAAGAGGTTTTTTGCTGTTGTTTCTTTTTGTATACACTGTCGAGGCTCGGATTAGTTAACACAGAACGTACAACAAGGGGAGCAGAGACAAGAATGTGGGAAGGGGGGGGGGGAGGAATGAAAAAACAGTGTGGAACAGAGACATGAGAGCACCAGCACCAAAAAAAGCACCAGCAGTTTACCTTCCCAGATTCGCATACAGAAGACCCCCGATTCCTCCTTCACTTGGGATGTCAGTTTTGAAATGATATGCACTGCTTAAAACAGGCAGCTCAAGACAACGTGCCTATGCCTTTCTCTCCTCGGCATCCTTATCTCCTTCTCCTCCCTTTCTCAAACTGATGGTGCTTTTTTATTCCTTGTGTTGTTGTTGTTGTGTTGTTGTTATTGTGACTTACCAGAAAATTTAACAGCCATGTATCAAAAACGTGTGCCAGTCCCTTAGATGGACATTAAACTGGGCATCCCATCTGCCAGCATTAGTTGGTGGACCTTAAAAATCCCACGTCTTTCCTGAGGAGGAGACGAGTTATCGCTGGAGCATTGAACAAATTACAAATTCCTGCAACATTTAGTTGAACGCCAGGCCTGGCCAATTGGTTCATGAAAGACGTGCCAAAATCTTCCCTTGGCGACTCTACATTATATAGGAATAATTGGGGACATTCAACTAGTATAAATGGGAGTAGTAATGTATAGTGGCTGTCATAGTAGTGGCCTACAGTCCCTACACAGTATTGAGAAAACCTTTCGTGTCAATTATTTCACACAGAGACCATGATTTAAAAGGAATTGTCACTGATAAATATTACAGATAAAGTTCCATAAACAACTACATTTAGTCATCAAACTGGGATCATATTCTGCTGAGACTATTATTCATGTACTGTAATGTAGCAGCGAATTAAAATGTCATATGCATTTGCATAAAATAACTTTTACGTTTTTTGAGCTACTTGCTATTCTATATTATGGTTTTGGGAATAGTATAGACTATAGGATTGCCAAGTGGATGGTGCGCTCTTGATTCTGGTGTGCTTTCTTCGGGTTTTGATCCTGAGCGAGGTCTCACGTTTTCAACTAGAATTTCATCAATGATCTCTCCGACTCTCTGGAAAATCCTCT
>CM068954.1:50735537-50747440 GCA_035128595.1 Eptatretus atami | reverse complement strand
ATATATATTATATATATATATATATATATATATATATATATATATATATATATATATAATTTATACAAAGGGAACGCCCTTTTCCAGACAATAATGCTTGACCGAGGGTATGAAGCAGTTGATGAACGAATCCTCAAATAAAGCTTGCGTCATCCATGCCTTGTTATTTGCACGATAGTAAACGGGCAGCGTGTGCTTACGAACCTGCTTCAATGCAGTGGGTTCTCGGAGCGATAGATGAGGAAAGGCTTTAACTTAACCCAGCGACATTTCTCCCAGCAACAACGTGACCCTGTCCTTAAAAGCCTTGAAACGGGCATAGTTTTAGCTTCTTTGTGTATGTAGGACCCTTGGGCATTTTCTTCCAAAAAAGTCCGGTTTCATCCGCATTGAAGATCTGTTCCGGACGGTAGCGTCTTTCTCGATGATTTCATCAAATTGGTCAACAAATTTTTCCGCTGCTTCTACGTCCCGCTTGCCGCCTCACTGCTGATACTCCGATTATGCACATTGAATCTCCGACAAAACCGTTGAAACCACCATGGCTTGCCGTAAATGTTTCCGTCGATTCTTCGCCTTCGCGCGCCTTCAAAGTCTCAAGATACTGGTGCCTTGGCTTGAATTATTAAGGCTCATCCGCATTCTTTTTGTATCTGGTCGTCAAACCAGATCGCCAGTAATTTCTCTATTTCATGAAGGAGGCCTTTCCGCTGCCTAGTTATTATGCTTTAAATCCTGTCGATGCTTTCACTGCCTCTTTCACTTCTTACCTTTTATCCTTCAGATCGTCGAAATGGTCAAATGGCCAGCTCCAAGTCACATGCTATCCTTTAACTTTCTTACCAGCTTCATAGTCGTTTATGATCTTCATTTTCATCTCAAGATCGATAGCTTCCTTTGTTTCTTGGCGCTTCCTCCAGGTGAAGTCATGCTCTTTCTTTTCGCCACAATCTTGTACTATGGGTGCACAATAAAGTTAAATTTATAGACGAAATATGTAGTCTTGGAGATTGCGAACGCAGTGTAGTGAATACTGACCGACTGCGGGAACGAGACTTTGGAGATGCTTGACGCTGAGACGCCGCGCTGCCTTTCCACAACCAAAGTTCTCGTACAGCGTACAATACCGATGGTCGGAGAGCTGGTCATAAGTCCGGGTGGTCGTTAAACAGGTAGGTCGTTAAGTGAGGAGTGCCTGTACACACACACACATATTTTCAAAAGGGGTGTTATATTTATATATGTATGTGTGTGTGTGTGTGTGTGTGTGTGTATATATATATATATATACGTATATCGGAAGAAGTAAAATGAGCTACGGCGTAACTTCAGGACGATCTTTTTTGGACAAGCTTTGGCAAATAGCCTTATTCTCGGTCTACAAAAACAGCAGGCATGCTGAAAAGATAATGTTACGATAACGATACATCAATAAAATATATTAAAAAAAGAAATAGGTTTCGTAATGGCTCTCACCTTGGAAAGCTCTGTAAATTAAATATTGTTTGATGTTTAACTGATGTTGATCATGTAATCTTTGTCTGTTTGACAGTCGCCAGGCTGAGGCCTCCGATTGGAGTGATGCTTTGGTGTGGGACGTTATATCCAATGGAGATCAGGAGAGTGCTCGTCACACTCCATATATTTGTTTTTATATTATATATATATATATATACATCATAATACACTAATCAATGTCAGTGTGTCAGTCATGTTGTTGTATATGTAGGGGGGGGTGTGTGTGTGTGTGTGTGTGTGTGTGTGTGTGTGTGTGTGTGTCCTCTATAACCCAAAATCATGAAACGACCAGCCTGAAACTTTGCAGCATACTCAGGGAACTCCAAGGAAGTGTATGAGTGACAATTGTGTGTCTGGGTTAATTAAAACACCCCTTTTGAATATAATTAACAGCCTTATTTAATTATGTCTTTATCAGGCGCATCCTCGGACACTCACTCTCATGGGGTCTTAAGGCCCATCATCGTTACCTCGCTGGGGGCTTAATTAACCTCGCCATCGAAGATGGATGGAGGTTACTGTTTCACCCTTTCTGTTTGTTTGTTTGTTTGTTTGTGAACAGTATTACGGAAAAACTCCTCGACGGAATTCGACGAACTTGGTGGGGGGTTAGGTCTGTCCAAGGATCTATGCCATTAGATTTTGGACTTGGTCCAAAATCCAATATGGCGCTATGGTGGCCAATTTGAAAAATATTTTGAATTTTTTTTTTTTGCATTTCTACATGTTTTAAGTGATTTCCAACCCCCCCCCCCCCAAAAAAAAATTGTTAGAGAAAAAAATTTTTGCAACTTTTTTTTCAACAAAATTTCGATTTCTTTTTTTTTGCATTTCTACATGTTTTAAGTGATTTCCAACCCTCCCCCCACCCCCCAAAAAAAAATTGTTAGAGAAAAAAAAATTTGCAATTATTTTTCACACAAAATTTCGATTTTTTTTTGCATTTCTACATGTTATAAGTGATTTCCAACAAAAAACATGCCAAAATTTATAATTGCAGCTGATTTTGGAACTTCAGGTGGATATTACCACGTAAAATCAATTTCTGTCTCAAGGAATCTAGTTATGACGAATTAATTGAGTATGTAAAAGTTAAAAGTAAAAGGGAAAGTTGCAAACTATAACTCTGTGAGCACTGTTGACATCAAATTGAATGAATAGGATATCAGGTTCACTTGAGTGACCTAGCAGTATTGGCGGCGGAGGTTTTGCACTCTACCGAGTGCTCCCCTCTAGTTTGCCATTGTGTTCGTCCTGCTCAACAGTGCCTCGATTTGGAACAGGCCGCAACAGTTTTTAAATATAAAGCGGTCAAAAGTTTTTTTTCACTTTCCTCAATCGTTTAATCGAATGCCTCATCTACATACCTATGAAATGCTGTATACATCACTTTTGTAAGTGCTATAATTTTTACATTAGGAACTTGGAGCGATTTCATGCATTTTATGATGCGATTTTCCACGATCTACTCTCATGGACAAATTCAAATACATAATAAAAATATAATTTGAGTTTGGAGTATCGGACGGATCACATGGACTAAATGACTCAAAATCTGAAGTCTGAAAATGTTAAGAAATTGGTGATGTTTAGTTTTTTGCGGGTATGTGGCATTACCAATCAGCTTGCTTTCACTTGCCAAGCCAGCTGCTCCTAATCAACCATGTAATTGGAGTGCTTGCTTGAGTGCTTAAGCCACTTGCTGAGCACCCTTCTGTCGATAGCGGAACAGTTTGTGTCCCGATCAGGATGTACCATTAGCAGTTACTTCTCGGTGGAGGTATGTATAGGTATAAATGGATCTGTAAAGGGACTCTCTGCGGGTGTGTGTGCATGCCTGCATGCTTTATTACAGGCGCCGTGGTGGCAAAGATTCATCCCGTATCTTATGATGATGATGTGTGGTGGAGGTTTTAACTTTTAATCTCAGTAGCATGAGCGATCACGTTTTCCTTGGTCCTCATGACTGTTTCCAAAGCAATTGGTTATTTTATATGAACCGGGTGTGCTTTAGAAAGGTTATATGATTTCTCTTTGTGAGTTTCAAAGCAAAATACATTTGATAACACCCGATTTCTGAGCCGTTTGCTGTATCAACGTGTTTTCTAAATTACCGAGCCACATTTTTTTCTACCCATCATGATGATTGGCAGCTGTTTGCAAAGATTAATGTTGATGCACATCTCGTTGTAACATCTGGAATGCAATGTTGTGTTTCTTTATTTGCTCACTGAAAGTCCCCCAAAACAAGGGTGAAACCTACTCAAGGTTTTTGGGTTGTATACAGTACGTACTGTCGTCGGTAATCACACTGACTGCAATCTTCCGATTCCCAAAAAATTGCTGATATTGGCCAAGCACTAATATATATATATATATATATATATATATATATATATATTTATACATATATATGCATATATATGTATATACTGTATATATATATATATATGTATATATATTGTTGCGGTGACGGATACTGAGACACCAGCTTGTCACTCAGGGGGATTAAACCATGGTTATCCTCGGTAGAGCCGGACCTGGTGCCACCGCTCACAATTAACGTTGTGGTACGGTGGGGTGTTTTAAAACCACGAACGCCACCCAGTCAACCACGAGTTCCAGTGTCCGCCGTCTAATTATTCCGTTTAACTGGAGGTCACATGGTTACCTGAGCGGGGAGTGCGCCCTCGGCAAAGCACCAATATTATCTGATTAGATTTTAATTAGGGCGGCCGAGCGTTTTAACCGCTGGTGAGTGCCGACGATATTTTGGTCAAATCTGTGGTAATTACCTCCCAGTCTATCTCGGTTCGGACAATGCTAGATCAATGGAAGGGAAAGGACAAACACGGACAGGTTGGAAATCAACAAATAATTTATTAATAATAAAATAAATAAATAAAAAGAACTTTTTATTGCTGAGGTAAATAAAGAATGAATTTCAAAGCAAAATCAATCAAAATGCCAGGAAAGAAACAAAGAGCAGATGCTTATCGGGGGTTTGACATACAGCTAAACACAGACAAGGGTACCCAGCAGATCATTCAGGGGGAGGGGAATCATCTCGCTCACCAGAAAGTCGTCCGTGAAGCGAAAATGTCCTGAAAATGCGTGCGTGCGTGTCATGTCATGTCCGTCGCCAGCACCCAGCTTTGCTGTGCACCCTCTCGCGGGGCAGCCTTGAACGTCAGTCGACGTCTTTGAGCGCACCGAAGATCGTCCGTCATGGGTTTAGCCCTGGTGTTGTTGGTGATCGACCCGTGCCTCACTTGTTGGCGGCGCTGCTCACACCCACACGCGCACCACACGCTCGCTTGCCGAAGCACTCGGAAGGGCGAATTGTCTCGCGGCGCTGTCAGACACCCGCTTCTTGGTCGCTTCTCTCGCCTTTGCTTTTTCCTCTCTCCTTTCGCTTTTCCTCTCCTCACTTTTTCTCCTCGGACTTTTTCTCTTCAGACTTTTCTTTCAGACTTTTTTATATCTCAGATAGTCTATCTCCTCACAGAACGTCCCTCTTTCGCTTTTTCCTCACTTTTTTATATCCAGAACGCTCTCCTCACAGAACGTCCCTCACCCTTTCTCTCGCTCGTTTTATATCCCCGGAGCCATCTCCGCGGGGTGCCGTCCAGCCAAACTCACCTGCCACTGGGACACGGTTACCATGATGACCCGTGCGCTCTAAAAATGGCGGGCGTCGGAGCTCGTGAAAGAATGTTGCTGAGGAAAATGAGGGGGCTTCAGAGCTCGTGAAAGAATGTTGCGAGGAAAAAATGAGGGCGGGCTTCAGAGCTCGTGAAAGAAATGTGTGTGAACGTGTCCGTCGTAAAGAAAAAAGCTTCCCATAAGAGAGGGGATCTATCCTTTACCCTTCTCAACGCATCATATTTAAGATCTCCATTAGACATGGGATGGGCTAATCTGAACATGCATTTAAGAAATAACTGTCTGAGGACCTGGATGTGTGGGATGCATTCTTTAGACCAAATTCTAAAATCCATAACACTACCTCTTTCCCTATCCCAGACTCGTCCCGAGTCGACCAACAGCTTGGTGAATCGGTTTAAATTTTTATTTTATTTTAAAGTACAACATTGCAATTAGCACTTCTGTGTGGCATGTAGGTGAAGTTACCCCCTACCTAGTACGTTTAACTCTACCCTTCAGTGTGTGCAACAATTTAAACTAGATATGTCCCACCTGATGCGTTGGGAACTACCTGACTCACACAGACAACCTTATGCTACACCGAAATTGCCGGAATTTTTGAATACAACACATAAGGTCTTAGTTATTTTATAACTTGGTTTACGCAGTTCTTCAGCTAAAATGTAGGGTCGGTAGGTCGAAATATAAATATAATTATATATTTTTTATGATTTTTTTTCGGATGTTCCATGGAAAGACAAGGGTAAGGTGGGGGGGGGGGGTAATAAATATAAATCCTGGACCAGGAGGATCTAAGAAAACATTGAAGATGGAAGACCATTCAAATGCAGGATGCCCATGTTCACTGTGTCATCTGATGTGAAAACAATAAAGAAGGATGAAACTTGTTTTACAATATAGTCTGGCATGTTTTCTTATAGAAACTTGTTGGATCATCAACAAATGGAAACAATGCTGAGAAAATTACTGTCCAAGTCGTAGATGTGCGTGCACACCAGTGCATATAATAGTGCTGGATATGATTTAAAAAAAGGTGTCTACTAGGAGTCAACACGCTCAAAACGGTCAATCAGAGCCATAACCAGCTCCTTACTTTTCAGTGGGCATCTGATCGTACCGTCTCCCCATCCCCATGGGCACATCAAAGGCTGATTTCTGGTCCATTGAAGGCGGATGTCAGCATCTCACAGGGAAACTGACGTACTGTTACACCACTCCTTCGTATTGAAAGATTCCGTGCCAACTTTCGATGGAAACAAAATCGGGCACGATCGAGAGTAGCCTGCGAATCATCCCTGCTGCTGCACTGAATTGATGCATCGTTCGGCCAGAATATTCCTCGTCAAGATGTTGCGTGATTAAATCACCAATACAGTCACTCGAATTTATACCGTCGACATACTTCTAACAATCACTTTCGCCCAGAAACCACAGTCAATCTGAACCACGCTGGCCACTGCTCAGACGCCATGACGAAGACGACTGCCAGTTTGGTTAAAGGTGACTCGGCCTTTTGGTGCACGCCGCACGAAATTATACTTTGAAAATAAATGCCGACGTTTAACATTTCGGGTTTTGAAACTTTTGCACCTTCGGCGGAAAATGTATAAATATAAAAGGCTAAAAATGTGTTTTATATTTATATTTCATTTCGGCAAATATACCGTCGGCGGATACGTAAACCAAGTTATTAAAATAACTAAGCCTAACCGGTAGGCTTTAGTAATTGACACAACTATACAACTATATACAATTCTGACCCAGGACTTGAAGAAATTCAAAAGAAAAATTGTGGAGAGGGGGGGGGGGTGGGGAGAAACACCTGCTGATTCTTGCCACCTTCATGCTCTTCACCAGCACACCTAACAAATAAACCGGCAGGCCAGTGATCGGCATACAGGCCATAAACATTGTGGCCTTCTAAACAAAATGGTCAAGAAGCAGCAACAACAAGAACAGCACTTCCTCCACATAGCTGCCTTGTGCAGTTCATGGCCATGGTGATACGTGGCAAAACAAGTAGAGCAAACTGGCCTGGAGCCTGGTATGTGGCTGGAATGAGCTGGTATAAAGCTGGAATGAGCTGGTATAAAGCTGGAATGAGCTGGTATGAAGCTGAATGACCTGGTATGAGCGGTATTAAAGCTGGAATGAGCTGGTATGAGCTGGTAGAAAGGGGCTGGCATGAGGCCACAGAGTCATTCCACCTCATATCACCGGAGGCCTCCCAGTTGACCCCCTCAGATTTACTTCAAACTTCTATAAAATAGTTCCCAGTATCAAAATGAAGCTGCGTAAAATTTTAGGTCCATAGATGCGGTAACTCCGAGATATTGAGGGTTGAAAATGTGGTTGTGGCCCTATTTTATGGTCGTTGCGAGCATACAAAAATGAACGGCTACTTTTAAACTCCCACAACTTTTTAAATATTAATGATAGAGCCTTGAAATTTTCAGACAATATTCTTCTACAACTGCTCTTAAGAAACATACATACAACGGAGTATACCTCCTATTAATTTTTATGACCTGATCAGTTGAAATCCAAAAAAAAATGTTGGTTTATATGAAGACGCACACTTTGAGACCCCATATATTTTTATTGACCCATCCCAGAAGCTTGAAATTTTTCAGGTAATAACTGTAATGTAGTAGTATTCAAATACATTTTACTTTTCTTAATCAGTCATATATAATACAGTCACGATCCCTCAAAATTGAAAATTTTCATTTTTTCCCCGAAATTCAGGTGAGGATTGCAAATATATGACAAGGGTATACCACTTCAATTGTTCACCATTGGAAAGAGCATTATTCAATGTACAAAAGTTCAATCAAAGTGGTATAATGTTCCTATCAATTTTTAAATATTTGAATAAATGATGTTCTGCCAGTGCTGTGCACGTTGTGTGTGCTATTTAATGACAGTCCTTTTACATGTAGTACATATGTGTAGTACATGTATACACATGTACATACATATCATCTGTTATTAGGATACCAGGAACACAATACTTGAATTTGATTTGTAATCTTTGTTTCTCATTTGTAAATAGCAAGAGCTTAACTCATCTGGCTGGGGCTAAAATAGAACTCAGGAATAGTGGCTGATCTGCTGAGTCAGCAGTGTATATAGTTACATTCAAGGTGGACATTTGTGGGTTCTTTGGTCCATGTGATGAAAGTTATTGATGCTCCCCTAACGTCAACTGGAGGCAGTACAAAGCTCGCACCTGACTTGGAAAGCAGTCAAGGACTATTCAATCATTTACGGGAAATGTTTTATATATTTGTTATTGCAGTATGTGATATATTTTGTATTTTAATTTGATCATAGAACTTAGACCATTCATTGATTACCATTGTGCCCACACCATGGCACCACACTTCATGTATTCACGAGCTGGTGTTATCAGTTTTTAAAAAAAATAGAAAATATATATTTTAAATATACACTTTGATATTTGGACACTTTGTAAACTGATATGCTCCTTTCCAATAGCTGAACAATATTGAATAGTTATAAACCTTTGGTCATATATTTGCAATCCTCACCTGAAGTTCGGGGCAAAATTGAAAATTTCAATTTTTTGAGGGGATCCATGACTGGTATTATATATGACTGTAAGAAAGTTAAACAAATGTATTGATACTACTACCATTACCAGTTATACATGAAAAAATTTCAAGCTTCTGGGATCGGTCAATAAAAAATATATTTGGGCCGTCTCAAGTTGGGTCTTCAATACAAAACCAACATTTTTTTCTGGATTTCACTGATCAGGTCATAAAATTATAATAGAGGTATACTCAGTTTTATGTTTGTTTCTTACAGAGCAGTTATAGAAGAATAATCTTCTGGAAAATTTCAAGGCTCTAGCATTAATATTTAAAAAGTTGTGGGGAGTTTAAAAGTAGCCGTTCATTTTGTGATGCTCGCAACGACCATAAAAATAGGGCCCACAACACATTCAACCCTCAATATTCGAGTTGACCGATCTATGCGCCAAAATTTACGCAGCTTCATTTTGATACCTGGGAACTATTTTATGAAAGTTTAAAGTAAATCTGAGGGGGTCACTGGGACCATTTTCTTACATTTGTATTTGAGATGGAATGACTCCAGCGAGTCGCAGTCCACAGAACAGGGTGGGTGGGAATACAGGTCAGGAGCAAATTGTGAAGGAGGAGTGATGTCTTGATGTAGAACAGCCTTGATTGTCCCGCTGGGCAGTGGCGAGACCAATGGACGAAACAGCACGAAAAGAAAAAAAGGTAATCCAGGTAATGCCAAACACCAGGTCCGACAACATGGTCAGCCGTCCCTGGTGTGCCACATATCTGGGGCAGTGGTGGTGGTGCCGGAGAGAGAGAGCTCGAGGTTGGCCCCACTCGTCCGCACCCATCCGTCTTTCCCATATACACTACCCTAGCCCCCCTCGTTTTACATTCGTCGCTAACGTCTCGTCTTCCTATACCACCTATCCCATTGCCAATTCGTACCCAATCCCGCCCAAGGTCTATGGGAAGGAAGAGCGAACTACATTGCATCTTACACTTACATCGTGACAAGTCTCATCTCTGTGTCGACAGGCGAGGGCAAATCCAGCAGCCAGCGATCATCCCGACAGTGGATGGTGCAAAGGGGTCTTCATCAATCTAACTACGCTAATATTGTTACACTTTTAAACTTTCCCCGGGGTTATACCCTGCCAAGAGGCCTTCGTTAAACTATGGGTTCTAAAAACCCAAATTCCCATTGCCTACGTGTTGGTGCTCTCACAATTTTGGGCCTTGCCACCAATTTCTTTTCTGTGCCATTGCACAATTTTGTGGCTGGGTCGTGTGGCTCCACTAGCATTGTCGCCCACCTGCATACTCACCATGGAGCACCCCCGGGTCACTGGAGCTGCCGTCCGAGCTTGCCTGCTCCTCACACACTAACAGGGGATGCCCTCACTGGCACGTCCCCTCACGATGTCACTTGGCTTTGGCGCCCCGGGTCCCGCTGCTCGGGCACCCGGCCATTGAACACTACACTGGCACACCAGGCCCTCTCCTCGGGTACCTGCGTCCTATGAATACCACTAATGGCCCCTGGACCTACCTACGGCCTCACCTGGCCGACGAGCCCCAGCGCCCGGCCGGTGCTGCCTTCATCCGAACAACTACCTCACAAGCCACACCCCCAGCCGGTCAATTTATCTCGCTGCCCCCTCCACACAAAAAATGTTTCAAAAAAAACTTCCACATCAGCACCAACCGCATAACGACATCCATGTGTAAATTTAACCTAATCCCTCTACCTAACTTTAAACTAACCCCCAGGGTTTCTTGGCCGCCGGCGGGCTGGGATCCAATTCCCCCATTCATCCTTCACACCATGCATTCTATTATTCACACCATACCGGCCATGACCCGCCCATCACACTCTCAACATCTATCACACACAAACACATTTCCACTCACCGACACAGCATCAACCTTACTATTTCCATAACTAACTCGTGCACCCTCGTCTCCTATACTACACTTGCTCCCATTTAACTCTATCGTACAGCTACGTCCCCACTACAACGTTCAATGTCTCTACCTAAACGTCCCGTATTGTCTGCTCTTGTCTAAATTACTCTAGCCCTCCCCATGGTCGCTGCTTCAGGGTCCAATCGAGGCTAACCATACACTGGGACTCCCAAGTGGGCCTACACATGCCATCCCCTAGGCTAGTGCTTCCTGGGCCCGGGATGTGTGCGGTGCGTTTCACCACTGCGCTCCACACATCGGGGTTACGTCACCGTCTCCTATTGATAATGAGCCTCTGCATCCTGGAAGGGCTCAGTCATATTCTGTGCAAGCCAATTTGTGTTTGAATTCTTGCCACTTAAGGGAATTGGGGTTTCCCACAGCGGAACCCAATCCGTCTCACACGGCCTCATTGTCATGCCCGGGGGTCAGTGCTATTGCTACACCTGGTCCCCGTGGAACAATGTGCAGCCAACATACCGTCTCTGTCTTCGCCGTCCTAGCGCTCCACAGTGACATTTATCTACTCGTCATAGGAGCGATCTTACACACAACCAGCCACCCCTCTGGAACCATCACATCATCCTGCACCACGTCCGTGCTTGGCGGTCCTAGCGAGACGGACCGCCGACACCTCCGGACATGCTCGGGCAAGCCGCTCTCTCGTGAGCCGGCGTCGTGGCTTTCCAATAGCCTTATTCAATGACGTCACGGTCCAGTGACTGTGGCGCTCCGCCATTATGAGTGCAAGTATAACACGTCATAAGCAACGCGCATAGTCTCCACTTCACCACCCAACGTTATTTCCAGCAAAGCATTTTTTTTTGCAAATGGCGTCAAGACCTTGTTGTGGCCCGGGATGTACTCACGATCTATGCTAAAAGGCTCGGAGTGCAGTTTTTACCGCTTTCCCCCGCACAAGTTAGACGAACGAATCTTGGAATTTCAGGTAATTCAGAGAAGAGAAATCAATGGCGACTGTGCGGAACATGACTGGTTGTGTAGCCTTCATTCGTCTCGGTATGTACAATTATTCTGATACGTATTTCACGTAGTTGGTAATTAAATAGCTGGTGGTAACTACAAAAATATTGTTCTGATTTGATATCATTAAATGCATATATCTCCTTGTTTTTTAAGACAGAATGATGTATAGGTCTAGACTCGCCTTTCTAACAGCTGTATCTCTCCTCC
>CM068954.1:50709513-50731213 GCA_035128595.1 Eptatretus atami | reverse complement strand
TTTTTATATCTCAGTATGTCTATCTCCTCACAGAACGTCCCTCGTGCTTTCTCTCGCTCGTTTTTATATCCCGGACCGTCTCTGCGGGGTGCCGTCCGCCCCAAGCTCACCTTGTCCCACTGGGGCACGGTTACCATGACGACCCGTGCGCTCTCAAAAAAGGCGGGCGTCGGAGCTCGCAAAAGTTGAATAGCTCTACTCTAAAGCCTTTATTTTTTTTTTAAATACCATGCATAGAGGCTTCAAAGCAACGGAAGCGGCACGTAGCTCTTAATTCATTAATAGTTTATTTTCAACATGTATTTAAATAATTTATTCTAATTTGCTCTTTCTGGGTATGGGTCAATTAAATAGACCATAAAAATATATGGGTCCTAAGAATAGTCTGGACTCTCATCATTACACTAGAAACTTCACAAAACGATGTCTATGCTTCTTATTCCTCGAGAGATTCAACTGATCAGAGCTGCATGCTAAAAATTCAATAGAGGTAAGTTCATGCTTTTGCATTTTTCTTGCACTGTTCTTAGTGTTTGTTTTTCATATCTACACAGAGCAGAGCCCGCTTTACGGTGTATAGAGAGACATCGAGTGCTATGCACTTCTCTTGTAAAACGTTTCTCACAAGTAGAAGAGTGTCTGTTATTTCTTAGTGGATTTGATATTCCATTGAAAACGAGATGTTGTGGAAAAGTTTAAGGAAATAGCCGTCATTTTGATGATGCTCGCCACGACCCCTTATAAACAAGTCCAGGGCCCAACGCAAACCCACGAGTTCATTGCAAACGAAAGTGAGCGCAATTCGAAGCGTTACGATCTTTGGGCATCGTCTGATCTCTCTGGTCTATCTTCTTCTGTCTCTGTCTCTATGCCTGGTACCGTCTATCTAATCACATATGTTAAGTATTCGGCGAGCTACCTAGTCTCTCATTTTGATACCACTATGTCGCGCGGGACAGTTTATCGGCCTCAATTATTTTCTCTTTGAGCCAGATAATAAAAATTGCTGAGGCTGGTGTTCAAAACTGGGGCAATTATGTTTTTGTGTTATCATATTGGTAGCACTTGTGCTATATACATGGAGTGTTGTTGTGAGGGAACGGAATCAGCCTCACAGGCCCTCGACGATCTTGTACGCGAGTCTGCTAATTCTCATAGCACAGAAGAGGGTTTGGCTGAGTGAGCACATAACGTAGGTCTACAATCTTAATATGGAAAAGATTCTTTTGGAGTTGGTAATGTCGCCTGAATAGATTTTTCACAATTTTTGTGACTTGGCAATGAGTCGCTGAGTGTGGAAAAATAAGTTGATGTCATTGATGGGTGTCGTACAAAAATATCCATTGTGGCAACTTTAGAGACATTTTATACAGCACTCTTATAGATGTTTAGACATATCTAGAGTAACCACCTGTGTGCAGATAGATCGGCGAAGAAAGACTCGTAAAACGCAGCAAAACAGCACGATAAAAAGAAAAATTTAATATATAATGTGCGATATCAAATCCAAGGACTGACAAAATGTTTTAGGCTGTCCCAAACACGTCATTGACCCTCTTCATGAATCGTAAATACATCGTGTCAAATTCCTGCACGTTTATCCAACTCCTTGATAACGTTCTCCCAGTTGCTCCGCCTGAGATTTCATGAATTGCATTTAAGGTGATCGTGCCAGTAAGTTACATCGCAAAGAAATAGTGAGATTTCTCATGGAGTTCGAGCCGTGTAAACGACTCGTCTTCCCAGAGAGGGGCGAGAGAGAGGAGTGTGGAGGAGTGGGAGCGGGGGTGCAGATGGGGAGGGGCGAGGTGTCAAGGAGGGCAACTTGATTCCACGAGTCTACCGATCCACTTGCTGCGAAGAACATCGTTCAATAACCGTCAACACATTCAAAGCATAGTGGTCAGATGCACATGCTCGCTGGTACAAGTGTTGATTATAAATGACGAAACATTTCATCGTAGTTTTTGGAACAAAGATATACACACTGGGGCAGTGGACTCAGTGTGGTCAGCCAAAATAACGTTCACCGTGGGTGAGAGAGAGCTCGAGGTTGGCCCCACGTCACTTGCTCTGGTGCTTCTTCCGCAAAAAAAAGGAAGGACCCCATCAATGATGCACTATCCACTTCGGCTTTGATAATCCGCCACTATAGTACACATACGTGATTTTTGGTGTCTCTATTGCCCATGCTTCCTGCCATGACTTCCTGAGTGCTATATTCATCATGCGTACGTTAGTGAATCGCAGATCGCCTTAGTCTATGGTGTTTGGCTAGCGGTGAGCGGTGGCTGAGCGCTAGGGATTCCTCACCAGGGTCCTAAAGCTCTGAAACCATCTCTGTTTTTGACCTGGGTTGAATAAACCCAGGTGGGCGTCTGAAGCTCGCCAAGGTTAGTAGTCATGTGGTTGAGAGGTGAAAGCAAGCCTGAACTACAACTGCAGGTAGACAATCTTGATCGACTACTGGTCTTACAATATCGTTGTACTGCATGAGCAGCGAGTACTCCCAGTCCCGTCTGCCCTAGGGCATGAGCAGTAGCTCCTGCCCGAAGCCACAGTGATGGGCTAAAGCTAAGTGCAGCAGACAGATATGCAGTAGGCAGGGCTGCGAGCGAGGAGGTAGGAGAGTGAAGCTTGGTGTGAGCAAGACAGGGTGTGATAGCTAATTGAGAGGAGTTGCATCAAACAATGTAACCTAACTACTCGGCTAAGTATATGTACAACATTAGGCACTTTTGAAAATCGCACATGTCGGACCGGGGTTATTAGCATTGCAGATCATCGTAGTGTGGCAGAGTCAGAGAATGTGTACCTCCCGAGACAAGAGCAAAGACTAGGTGAGCCCTATTACGTTAAAGTGCGCTCTATTGGTGCCTGCTATATAAAAGCAGAAAGCATATGACATTGAGTAACAACACCCATGGATTAGCCATGTACTTAGTCAGTATGGTGCATAGCTCGAGGAGAGAGGGGTAACCAATTATTGGCCTTGCTCCACCTAGTAATTGTTACGTTGTTCGATGTATTAGAGGCTAACAACCTCAGTATATCTCGTGCCAGTCGAGCGACGTAGGTTAATTGTGGCTGTAGCGCATTCAAAGTAAAGGGGGTCTGTGTGGACATCACCAGCGTGATCAGAGCATGTACCGCATTCGAGCCCGCTTGCCTTTTCTACTAGTTCTAGGAAGAGCTCTTGAGACTGAAACGCACGCGATGGAAGCAGGGTAGGCATACCCCAGGTGTCATCGTGGAGCTCTGCACGTCGATTACGTCGGTCCGACAGCAAAAATTGACCAGAATTTGTCGGCCTAGCACGAACGGAGATGCTATTCATTTACTTGACAGGGGGGATTCCACACGCATGGGTGTGCTGAGTGGCAAACGTGGGCACTTGGGGATGAATCTGGATCGGACCAAATACTGATGGTTAGTTACTCCGAGGAAGTAAGTAGGCCAGCGCTCGTGGCTCGGGGTGGGGGATCGGGGGGGTGGGTATGAGAGAGAGCACACAGACAACGTAAATGATGAATGGATGATATGTGTGACGGTAGCAACCTCAACAGTAGTAAAGGGCATGAGTAGTGTGACATAAAAGAAGAAGATTCAAATACTAATAGTACTAGCTCGTTAGGACGCGTTGTAGTGGCAGAGCAGAAGACTAAGGTGGCCTGTGAGCTATGGTGCGTGAGAGAGAGCTAAGCTATAAATGTCAGTCATTAGTTTTTAGTACGTGCGAGTGGAAAAAGATCAGAGGTAGACTGACAACACGCACGGCGCTTGCTACCAAGGATGGCAACATCAGTCGACGACCGTGCTAGGTGCACATGGTAGAGCGCAGTGCTTTTCGCACTAACGTCCTAAAACTCGAGTGGGACCTGCGAGTGCCATGGGAATACACTAATGGGCCCCCTGGACCCTGACCCCGCGCCGGCCGCTGGGCGCCGGGAGTGCCAGGGTATAACAAAGGACCAGACTGTCAACGAAGGCGATGACTCTACGACAAAATGATATTAACGTAGTAGCTGTTAAGGTCGCATTGATTCGATGATCAATTATACGCAGCAAAAAAAATTGATCTACACTGTAGGTCTTTATTGTGGCTCTGCTTCATGGGGACCCAGGATATACTAACATTTGAGCACACATTATCAATGCCGCCCCTTTGAATCCAACTGTCTAGCGAGCACGCTAGCTCCACTACGTCATGCAATGATCAGTCATTATTAGGCGACTTTGTTCAAAGCACTTATTCCACATGCCTCTGCAACCAAACGCGGACGGAGTGCTAATTAAACTGCAGTCCAAAATGTTCCTGTATTTGCGGAGAGAATTTTATTTTTATTTGTAGCCATGGTGGGGTATTTAACTTTGTAGTTCAATCTAACCGTGTGGTGAGCTCTCGACTGGTGTTTTGTGATGAAACGTATTCGTTTCTCTGCATTGTCAGTCTGAACCAGTCCTAATGGTGACGAATGGAATTTCAACAATCCTCACTCCTAAAAGAGGAAGCTGTCTTCAACAAAAAAAGCAATGTCGTCAGCATGCCAGTACACTCGGGTCATCCGCCATAAGTATGGACTCCTGATCTATGCAATCAGTGTAGGTAAAATTCTCACCTAATCCCTCATACTAACTTTTAATATTCTCTACAACTCGCCCGTGCTAAGTAGTTATACTCTCTGAGTATAAGGGATCTCACTCCCCCCATTCAATTCGTATATGGCACACCGGAATAAGTGTAGCATTGACTATAGACGGTGTAGTTTTATGCATTGAAAGCAACCTGACTATCAATCAACGATTAAATAAACCTAGGTCCATGGCCTGAACCAACCTTGCTCGGCATTTGCTCAGGGGTTTTCATCATCGTCAATGTAGTATATTATCGATATTTTTATTTATTTTTTTAAATATTCACCTTCACCAGCATATATTTCACACATCTCCACCACGTCACTCCACTGAACACCACGACTCATCACACATTAGCTAATTGAGTGTTCTTGATAAATATCACACTCTGAACTTTATACTCGTGGCACGCTCTCACCAATGAATGATGACAATTGTGCTTCCTTTGATTACTCGAGACCATTATCTTACGCCACCGAGGAAATCTTCGAGTTTCAATCGAACTAGCCGATTAACCCATGTCTTAAACTCGCTTAATGTTTATTACTGTATCCTTCTAGTATTTACTATCAATTATTATCGTTCATATGTCTCTATCCCATACAACGAGCATAATCACCATATTCGTGCCGCATCCACTTGTTGACTGTGGTTCGCTCCTAATATATGTATCGCTAGCACACTGCTGCTGAATCCATCTACTCATATGGTCTGGCTCCGTTTGCTCGTTTAACAAGAGTTCCGTGCTGGCGAAGGTCAAGTTTCTTCTCGTCACTGTGTGTGTGCTGGTGTGGTTTCGCCCATGTGGCCTCTGCAGACACCGGTCGATAGGAAAGCAATGTGTTTGGTTTTAGGGGTGCTTGCACGAGTTAGATACTGGCCTTTTGCATTATAGGACAAACCTATCACTGTGACAAACTTCGTTTGATGTACAACCGGAAGCTGGCGAATGGCTGTCCTACACTAGATGATGCACAGCGACGTTGTCGCACAATCTTCTCGCACACCTGTCACGGGTGAAACCCTACGCTCAATGACAGTTTCTATAGGGCCGCGTCTTAGGGATGATGTGTGTGGGGCCTGATTCAATCGATCACAACACCACAAAAAGGAACTAACGAATGAGACAGCATAGAAGTCACCGCACGTGACTTGCAGCGTCCACATCAAGTCCGCGGGTGATTTTACTGCGTTCACTAAGCTTCCTGTAGCTTAGTAATCTATCGAACCTATATGAATTAGATTTGTAAGACTCCTGCACATTGACAAATCACTGAGCACAGTGTGCTCAGATTATTCATATAATAGTCTAGGTTGCACAACTAATTTGTGTTTGCAAATTCTTGCCGACTACGAACGGACGAAAAAATACTCGAGTTGTGTATGTTTTCCCACAGGGAAGCCAACGCAAATGGGCACCCAATACAGTGTAAGGACACACTATTGTCGACATACTTTGTCTTCTCATTATTTTTTAGAATACATCGAGTATAAATGTTGGCAGAAAAGAAAAAAATAGCAAAAGTTCTAAGGGGAGTGCGAGAACGCCCATCCATGGTATTGGCTCTTAACATCTTAGGCTTTGATACCCGTCAGACATATATTTGTCATTAATTTTTATCTACTACATCTCAAGGTAGTCATTTTCCCTGTTTCTGCTCTTCACATTATCTTTTTTGTTTAAATTTTTATTTGGAGCAAGGTAGATGGAACAGTGCGACGACACTGGTTTCCATCAAGGGAATCGATGAAGAAGAAGGAGAGCAGGAAGGTGTGTGTGCAGACAAACATGAATCCAAGTCTCTTCTGTAGCTCTCGCGCACACGCCTCGCGTCTCTGTCCATAGATGGGAGAGCGAACAAATGCTACCACAGTTCAATAGTTTGTTGTGTAAACTGTACATGAGAGCGGTTTACGCCGATTATCGCTCTACAAGATCAGCCATGGATTTATGGGAAGATTAAGGACAGGACGCGACGGATGCCTCCTAAATCAACATGTTCGCTAGATCACACCACTCAAGCAGCACAGTTCGGCTGTGGTGGAATGGGTGGGGGAGCCGGGTTGAAAGAGAATGAGAATGAGAGCGAAAGAATAGAGAAAAGAACAAACAAAACGATATAAAAAAAAGAACAAGCGGGTAGGCGGACCATGGGTAGATCGAATCCAAGTTCAAATTTAATCGTTATTTTACAGACCCGAGGTTAAACCGTAGCCAACCAAACAGCGTCCGCCATTAAAGCAGGTTCTTTTCTCGCTGTGGAGCGGTCCTGCGAGAGCATCACGGAACGCGCCATCGTACAGGGTCAGCACCGGAGCTATACCGCATGAGCGGCCAAGCGTCTCACTTCAGTCAGTTTGTGCAGAGATGTATATGCTAACGTTCGATCCGAGCGTGGTGCTTTCGAGATAAAAAATAACGAGCCTCGCTTCTATTTCAGTATATGTATGATCGTTCACCGGGTCCAACGCAGGGTTCATGTGAACTCGAGGCAGCTACCGAGCCGTATATTCTATCTGACGCGTGGCAGTATAGCAGTTTTTTCATAAGGATCCGGCATCACGTCCATAAAACCGAGTAGTGACATCCAATTTTTGAAACAATAGGCATGTTGTTATGTGTTGAATAGACACACACAGTCACGCCAAACTACCGTTATTGTTCCAAGCAAGAAAATTTTTTGTGCTCTTTTCTCTGCATTATATGGGTAATGAGTTTTAGCGTATAATTATATAGTGCCACATTAACTTTTTTCGGGGATATAGACTTTTTTTTTTGATAAAATTTCAAAGTCCGAGTTCGATATACTAGGCCAAACCGGAATATAGGGCTGGCTGGTACGTGGCACATGATTTTGTCAAAACAAACGCGTTTCCCAATTGCTTGTTCCCACCACGGCAACTAAAGTGCGATTAGAAGGCTGAATGAATCTACCCGAAATCTTTGGATACTCCGGAAGTTTTCTCATTGAGAGTACAGAGAAAGGAGAGGAAGCGGATTGACGTACTTAACGGATGAGCCGAACATTGGGACGCGAGAACTAGGTTGTGGATAAGACCCACTTATACAGATTTTAGCTCTGCCGATCACTCGTAGTAAACAAACATAATTCGATAGGATTATCCTAATACTCTGATAGCGATATTATATTACAAGTAAGTTGGGTGATTTTAAAATGAGGACTCTGAGTGGGTATATACAAAATAGTACTTAGTCATGCTAATATCGTCATCATTAAAAAATTAGCATATATACCTGAAAATCCTCCCTTGTTGAGTTGACAGAAACAATTGCGCACGACTTTTGTGAGGTGAAGGCAACAGAGCCCGGGTCTAGTATCGCTCTTTTAACAGCTGTCTAGCTAACGGCCGCCGAATTTGATGAGATTGAAATATTTCTGAGAACAGTTTCAATGCTTAGTTTAAGATGCCATTATGTTTCCTCGAAAAGTTGTCTTATTTGGCGCTCATTTTTGACGAGGAGCTTGCGCGATCAGATACCATTTGAAATGTTAAGGAAAAAAGTACTAAATAGTTTTTTTTCAACAAATGAGAGATTATTTGTAGCTAAGGGAGAACAATAGTTTGATCTAATAAAGAATCAGACTTGCTTGATGAGATCTTTACTTTTTGATTTTTTTCATCGTTTATATGATAATGTCAAAAAAGAGGAAGGAGCTCGGATATGTATATCGATTGGAGGTGCCCAGTCTGGCGGCCTGGCTTTGATAGCCAGATTTGCTAATATGTGGTACACGAAATCCACAAGCTAGTGCTCTGTGTGAATAGATGAGTGCAGCACAGCAAGTGTAGGATGTGTTGCAAGTTAATACGTGATCCTCTTCCATGATATGACAATTATAAGATAGGTGGCTTTGTTGACAATCACATCTGGAGGCGATAAGGTGAGACTGTGTTTTTCCTGCGTTGAAGACCACCATCGATCATGCACACTCATAACTCCAATCCCAGACGCAACGTCGAATCTTTCCGCAGAGATCAGCACGTGAGAGAAAGCAGCTGCCTGTAACTGTGTTGTCATAAGCGAAGAAGGAGATATGTGAAGTGAGTCCTAGTACTCTGTAGAGGTACGCAATATGACACCCATATGTGACAGATCACTGTGCAGCCCTGGCTGTTGGATTAAGATGGGTTAGGTTTGTGCCTGGCTTGGGCATCTTAGAGTCCATGAGTTTGAAGCTCCGTTGGCACGCCATTTTAGACAAGTTAACAAGCTTCACTCTGATAATTCACTTGTGAGGGTGGGGCCAGCTTTTAGATCTCGGTTTCAAAAAAGTGACGCTGGTCAGTGCTCAAGTAACGACTTCTGAGGCTCGGAACAGAATAATCAACCAAGTCCATAACCAGATGATTATAAGTAGAAATAATAGTGCCATAGAAGCATATGAAACAGAAAAACAAAGACACACAATGGCTTATGTGCCCCTTTAACCCAAAACAAAATGAAGCTCATCTAGATATTAACAGCTTCTGGTTGGGGCTCAACGACGCTGTCGATCGAGATTTATTATGTCACTACACAAAACGCACCCGAAGAACGCAATAGATAACGAAGGAAACACGGTCGCCATACTTCGTGAGGGAACATGGTCAAGTGGGCTGGCTTGTATTGTGCTAAAAACGTCGGGGGAGAGACATTCGGCATTGTATTAATTCAACGCAATGGTAAAAAGGCACATAAAGTGTCAGAGACTGGAAGGAGACGATTTCGACGGCACACAACACACTTTTGCTTTTCGCGTACGCAATTTGGTCACGCTCACTCTCCACTTTATCCCATGCTTTGTGTGAGAGATATTATATTACTATTGCCAACTAGGATGTTCACTCAAGACCATCTACTCATGCCTTTTTTCTCAGTTTTTTCGTTCAGGTAAGTCTTATGATGCTAATAATCTGAATTATAATTCAAAACTTTGTTGCTATAAGAAATGTGGATTTGAAGTCTATACAATCCATGGAATAAGCCCAGAAGAATTCGCAGGTCTATGTTGGACATTTGCGGCATCCAGTTCGGCGTTAGGTGAGGCCAAATGTTTGCACTATGTTTTGTGTTCGCACAAACGCACGAACGACTCGGCAGGAAGATATCGCGGCCTTTTAGCACGATATACCTTTTGGGGCCTTTCAACGTATCGGTGACTTGTCTCCGTCTGTGATCTGTGTCCAACGCTGTATCACAAAGCTGCTCCGCAGTTGGCGGCTCTTAAGTCTGCCCGCAATAGGGTCAATTACACTGCTGATCCCACGCTAAACAACTGAACTTATAGTATGTGGAAGTATGCGCTCAGCCCGACTCCCGGTACCGCCAGAACGTATCCGAACCACTGAATGTCTGCAGTAACCTAGTACCTGTGGAAGACAGTACTTTGTTGACCTTGGTTGTGTGTGTGGTTAACTTTTAATTTTTTTAAATCAATCGTTGGCGTCGAATTGAGCGCGAGAGTACGTCCAACAAACTGTTCTTCTTGACTTTGTCGGTACTGCTATCCATTCAATGTGTAGTGTTTCTACAAGTGCAAGCTAGACACTCGCGAAATACATCCGTGTAGAGTATTGTGG
The DNA here is from genome assembly GCA_035128595.1 of Eptatretus atami. Classification (NCBI taxonomy): domain Eukaryota; kingdom Metazoa; phylum Chordata; class Myxini; order Myxiniformes; family Myxinidae; genus Eptatretus; species Eptatretus atami. The sequence continues at coordinate 50,720,995 of CM068954.1, read as the reverse complement.
AAAATGTTGGCAACGTTCGCGCCAAGCAAGCCGCGATTCTTTTGCTCGCTCGCTGGTTTCCGAAAGTTTTTGATTCGAGTGTGGGGGGGGGTCCCGGCCCTCGGTAATGAAGCTCTCTGAAACACCGGCATTTATGCAATTGTTTCGTTTTGGATTGACAATCCATCACTTTGCTATGGTGTGCTTTCTTTAAAACAACACCGCCACGAAGATGATAAATCCAAAGAGCTGGACACCTTTAGTCAGCACAAAATAGTACCCGTGTGCGTCAACCAATACACGAGTCAGTCACATGGTTGCATCATCAGAACCAATCGTCACACATAATGGCTAGATCTTTGCTGTCGGGCTCTTAAGGAAAAAAATCACGTTGGAAAATAAAACCAGTGCTCTGTCTACCACATTGCTCAACCTTATCATGGGCCAATGTCAGAAGACACGTTCATTCCAGAGACGTCACATCATGATACTACGGAAATTCAAGCACACATTAAACGATACGGTACAATATGCAAGTTTGATGAGAGGAGCATTCTTTTTCATTAATCTTCTAGTGTCCTCGCTTATACTCTAGATCAGGGCTAAACGACAGGCGTCTCAGGATTTAAAACCTTCCCAACAAGCGTGAATACTTGCTAGAGTCGGCGTGTTTGCTTGAGAAATAGTTGGGTGCAGAGAGAGTGGGGCTCGGATTTTTACCCCGGGGGTACAGGATGCCACCTCCTCTTTAAGACCAATCGTTAATTTTGTCCCGATGCGCTTCACCTTGTATTTCCCGCCGAATAACGTCACTGGGGTGACCGGCCTGTTTCTTATTGTGTGTTTGCCAATTTCCCGTTCCTGAGGTCGTTCCGGGTCGTCTGTTGTCGAGCAGGGGTTACGGCGTATACTCACTCGTGCACGCAATGACTCAGGTTAAAAAAAGAAAAATCGAAATCACTACACTGTCTCGGAGCAGTGAATTCATCGAATGGTAAAGATATGCAGACTCGCTTGTCTTACGCGCAATTCAGGGATTCATTTTGAATATGTGTGGCGCTGAGTCGAAATCTCGGTCTCGGTTTCACTTCCCAGATGACAGGTCAAGCAAGGCTCTCGTGTTAAAAATACTGAGTAAGAGCCGACGGTTACCTTGTCAAGGAAAGCCACCAGCTAGACTGTATGGTGGAAACTTCAATACATGGTGTGTGCATCCTATATATGTCCCACTGGTCAATAATCTGAAAATCTGTCGCTGATCGAGTCAGATCCTTGTGTCTCGTGACTTCTTTGTAGTATGTGTTTCCGTACGACTGCGGTAGGATTTCTTCAACGTGCTGACGCAGGGAGCACTTTCCAGTGCAGTGCTGGCAGTCGAGAGTACTTCGCAGTAATCGTCCAGAAATCCTCTATTACTATCTTCGGATCGGAGCAAAATAGAAGTGCCACCACCGAGCATGTCGGTGAGAGAGTTGACATCCTATCCTAACAAAAAGCGAATCACTCTGATCCCTTTACCGACTTGAGATTCTCTCTCATGGTGTGGGAAGGCCTTTCGTTTCCCGAACCGTTTTTGTATTCAGACATTTTTTCTTCCTGTCCAAGACGCATAGTAAGGTGCGGAAGTAGGAGCATCACGCGCTCTCAGTAAGCGGGAGCCATATTCACTTGGAGCATCCGCATAACAAAGCCATGTACACTCTGTGACCCTTAATTGTATTGTCAATTATCTGTGCTGAGTCTCATGTCGGAATACCTCGCTGTCTTTCGTGCTCCAATGTTTGTGTTCTTTTTAATTTTTAGTTTGGATCTCATTTGTACTGGTTGTCATTTCGAAAAAGTAATATTGGGCGTGTTACCTGAATCGCGTGACTTTTTTTTCTGCATTTAAACGGTTCTGGGTAGATAGTAGAGGTGAAGGAACGTCAACGAATGCAACTCTTCCAGTAGCTGTCCGGAGAAGTGGATTGGATCAGTTTGACATTGCTGAATCTGTCCATTTTCCTGCTTCATTGTCGGGAGAGGTATACTCACAGATTCTGACTTGGCCTGTAATCTTTCTGCCACTATCGCCGCTCTCCGGTACAGACATTTGTGCAACTATGTACTGTATAAGTAGCCTATTAAATATACTGGATCAAAGTATAACCACATCCCTCAGCAGAGTCATTGCGACACTTCACTCGAAAAGGGACTGACTATGCACGGCATGTCGAGATAACAGCGCGCATAACCCGGTTCAGAATACCTGAGCGCTGAGAACAGTTTATCTTTGTGTTCGATCGCCAGCCTCATTTGTGGGTTGCCGCATCTGCAAGAGTTAGAAGGATAACGCAATAACCAGAGTAATTACTGTAATTATTCGCGCCTCTGCCGATTTCTCGCTCTCACCTTCCTCTTCACCACTGCGTTGTGAACTCTTAAAACATGTCGGGTTCCCACTAATGTCTTGGAAGATCAATTATCTCATCGTATCTCCAGTAACTCATATATACATGTCATCTTTGGTACATGCCCAATTTCATCTTTCGGTCGGAAGAATGCGCTTGGGGAAGAACATTTCTCTGATTCTGGATTCAGGATATCTGGATCTTCCCACAAAGTTTGGATGCCTTGATACATCTCTGGGTCCCATGTTCGTTCCGTACACACCCAAGCAATGCCAACAAAGTTCCATAGTAAAATGAATAACCGTAGCGTAACACAATATTGCGTTCTATTGAGATATAGTTTTATTAGACACCACTTCGCTCCTGCAAATGGTTATATTCGTCAGGCTGCGTTGAAGGCTAGCACAAACTACCCAGGTAACCATCTCATATCATGGGTCGCATAATAATTTTCACCGACAAAATTGAATCAACCTTCTTCAAGTGGCACTAATTTATTGATCAAGGGGTTTCGCACAACCTGTCTCTAAAAAAAATCTCAGTTCTTCAGTTGAATTCAATTCATACCTTTTGAGGTTATTTGTGAAAAAACCAAAACTTGTGACGAGGGGGGGGGGGGAAAGTGTAAAGATCATATTTGGATTTCAGCCTCAAACGAGGTAACCATGGCATAGGTTGTTGTCGCGCGGCCACACGATCAGGTTCCGGCAAGACTGTCATTCACAGTGTTTAGTTCACCAGCTGGGCATTACACATCCCCGCGCTATTAATGTTACGCTCCTTGGTAGATTGAGCTCGTACTCATACGAGAGTGAGGCCGTGATGCACTATAGAACCTGCTTAAGTCAACATTTAGGAGCGATAATTTGCGTGTGATGGCGGTGGCGCGCGGGTAGTTTGCTTTGTAGTGAGAAGAGGGAGCACACGCAGCACCGCAAACGCGCAACCGCCAGTCAATTCGACAGACGAGGAGTAAGTTCCCAGTGCCGCGGCTCCGCGTACTATCTAGATTCACGAGACTATCACACTAGAGGTCAGTGAGAGATTTTTAAGGGCCTCGTGACCTGGGCGTGGCGGGAGCCGACTAGAGCTCGGCAGGCAACGGGCGGTCCATATAAGGCACACCCAATAGTTAATTTGCATCGCAATAAATTTCGATGATTTTATTTTTAATTTTATGCCGGCGCGCCGAGGTGGGTTAAAAGAGAGATATAAAATATTGAGAAACCTGAAATGTAGTTTGCAGTACTAATGCACCGACGATCTCTTAGTGTCAAATGTGCTGTGGTGTACAATTAGCAACCGCTACCGGTCCCAGGGATCACACCGACGACACAGATCTATCAGAGCACGCGCCGAACGAGCCCGTCGGTATTCGGACAAATGCTAGAAGTGTCCTACATTGAAGAAGGGCCAGTAAGGTGTAACCCACGACAGACGGTGGACATGACCGTAAAGTGCGACTGAATCATCTGTGTTCGAGAAATCAGATAAATCCTATTACTCTCAATAAAAGTCACAAAATGAATAAAAATCGAATGAACACTTTTTATCTTTCAGCTACAACAGAGCCAGGGCTAGTCAAATACAATAAAAAGAAATGAACAGTGGAATTTCACGCATAGGAGAAGTCAATAATCACATAATATAAAGTCAAAAATGTCCTATGGTAAAAAGCAGACAAATGATGAAGCAGATTGCTGTAGTGAGCGGGAAGCGCGAGGTTATGAGCGTCTACAGGTAAAAGCACGCTATAGATCCACGAAAGGTGTAATCCAGGCACGAGACGACTACATATATACAAGTGAGCAAAACACTTGAGAGCGATGGGGATGGAGGTAAGAGAGACTCGGTCTCGCTCACACACAGAACAAAGACTTCCGCTCAAACCGAGAAAATGGACAGCGAAAACCGGGTCGGGCCTGCTAAAGTGGGTGTCCGTTGTACAGTCGCTTCAGTCTCGAGGAAGAGGCTGAGCATGCAACCAGAGCGCTGAGCAGCTTTTGACCCGTGCATATCCGCTCTCTCGCGCGTGCCAGTCCTTGAGAACGTTCAAGCTGGCTCACGCTCGAGCGGGAGTCTGGACGTGGCCGCACCACCCGCAGCTTCCGTGGCGATGATAGCGTCAAGGCACCAGGAAGTGGCAGTCTCGAGTCAGTAAGGTGGCTCCTCTTAGACCACTGGGTATTGTTCGTCACTGGATAAAACAAGATCGGGACAGGCCCGAAGTGGCTACAGCTGATTGTCTGGTCGCGCTACACGTGGCCTCACCAGACACCAACACCCAACCAGCTACACCGACTTGCCGCGCAATCCTCGCACGAACGGCAACATTGAAGCACAGGGCGAAATCTAACCTCTGATCGTAACTCGCATAACGGGAGCCTGGCGCGCTGCTTGGTTATCCAGCAGCAACTCCCTGACGCGGGGCCTGAGACTTTCACTTGGATGCTCGCGGTTATCGCTCCTCTGGCACCATCTTGGTTGGACAGTTGGCTTATTTCCATGGCTCGCTCGTTCTCTATTCGCATTCTTCGTCTTCTTCGCACTTTTCTTTCAGATTGGACACGCAGGGGGAGCCTGGCTAAATCGGATGCATCAGTTTTCTCAGTGCGCATGCCGTAAGTCGTGTATCACTCGTGGAAGATGCGCTTTTTTGTTTACTATCGTCAGAGGGATTGGCTAGTTAATTCTTGCTCGGACTTCATCAGCATGGATTACTTCCCTAAATTGCGCATTCTCTGTATCCTCACTTATTATTTTTATAATCTCAGTACTCGTTCGAAGTCTCGCTCACACGATAGACAACGTCCCTTCAAGTCATCGCTCATTTATCATGAGCTATCAGTATCGTGTTATATTACCGCGAGGCACCGTCTCTGCGGGGTGCCGTCTCCAGACCATAGAAACACATCACGTTACCTCCGAATAGTACTCACCTTGTCACACTGGGAGCTAGCAATAAGGAACGGTTTACCATGACTGAGGAGACCTCCGCTCGTGTCGCTCGCGATCTCGGGATTATTAACAGGCAGAGGGGCGTTGTCAGAGAAAGTCAGAGAGATGTTCTGAGTCTGTATGTAAAAAAAAAAAGCGCGGAAAAGAGAAAGGCTCTTCTAGGAGCTCATGAAAACGAAATCACATAGAATGTCGGACAGTGTCCGTCGTAAACGGAAAAACAGCTTCCCATGAGAGAGGGGATCTATCCTTTAACCTTCTCAATGCATAACAACATTTAGCCAAATCCCAATTTACGTCTGGACTTTGAGAGCCGCTATGGGAGTCGTATTAGTCTCTTCCAGAACTGTAGAACATGATAATACTCGCCGCAGTTTCGCTTCCGGTGCGAAGTATTTGATAAAAAAGGACGCTACAATAACGCATACGATACGTGTACAGTCAATCCATGAGAGATGTCGGGTGGATGCGATGTCTCAGCATTCATCAGAGAGACTAGAGCACTTCTATATAATTGGAGAGACCTATGCGTTTTAATTATTATTATATATTTTTTTAAAATAAATCATCTAGAAACTCATAGAAAAATGAGATAATATTTGAAGAGGACTAAGGATAGAAATGATTTTTAAATATATTTCTGAATATATACTATAGATGATAACTGGAAGAAGTAGAAGAATATGATTAACAAGTAAGGTAAGGAAATATGCAAACATGAGTAGCATTTAATCGTTATAGCAGTGTCCTATATTGCACGACGTATGTTTCAATAAAGTATCCAACCATTAATCTTAAATAAATGTTAATATTTTCAGTAGTCCGTTGAATAGAATTTAGATGGATGAAGGGTACGTACGGAGGCGTAGAGGTATGGCTGCTACTTTATAATTGATGAATACAAGGAAAATACTCATGTTGCTGGACTGGATCTGTATGATGAGAATGTCGCTAGTGGTTGTGGAAGCTCGTTGGAGATTATATTTTCCCTGGCCTGCAGAAGCATGGTCCAGATGCTGCACGACAGGACAGCTAGAACGTCTTGATCGAGAGTGAGGAAGTGTCCTAGCCGAACTTGTGAGCACACCTCGTTTCCGGATCATTACGTTCTTTTGTTTGACTAAAATATTGAGAGATCGCACTTGTGTCTTTCGGCAGTGATGTGCTCTACAGCTCGAGCTGTTGAAGAACAGCTGAGGCAGCGTATCTCTCCCAAGAAACCCGCTGTATGCATAACTTGAGATCTGACACCCAGACCAATGTCCTGTGCGATCATCGACAATCCAAGAGCGGAAGTATGTCTTGGAGGGTACTAGACCACGTATTATTCGATGCATCTAAATGTCATTAGCCTCTTGGCACGAAAACTTACGCTGTAGATGATTTTCTCTCTCTCTAATGCAACGGGGTCCAAGAGGTGTACGGTCAGACGCAGGTGGCAATGGAAGCTGGAAGGGTGAGTACGTGGGCAAGAGGGACCTGATAGTTTGGGCACGCCTAGGCACAGCTGCCAGTACCCTCGTCTGCAAGTTCCTCCTTGCATGGCTCTAGTTGATGTCTGGTAGTGTGGTGTGGCTGATGTGTCGTGTGTGTGTGTGTGGGTTGTTGTGTGTGTGGTCGCATCTAGTCAAGCTCTACGCTGGCTCCATTCAACTTCTAATAATCTATGAGAGCTGTGCACAGCCTGAAACGATTCTTCTTGCACTTATAGGGATGTTGACAACATGGAGCAGCAAACACTTTACCAAGGACACGTGCAAGAGAAGTCGAGTAAATGTGCTGTGCACTCGTTTTCCATGGGTTATTTAAAATACACCCTTTCCGAGAGAATATTTAAACGTTGCGAGGCTTTTAAAATTATATCCTTCATCAGGTGATTTCCGCGCCCAACCTCGGCTCCAATGGGGTCTTAAGGGCGTTCCATGGGTAACCTTGCTTGGGGTCTGAAGCCGCCATGTTTTTTTGGCCTGCCTCAACATCTTTGAACCGTTGACGTTGGAAGAGTCTTCGTCACGCCAACGATTTCTTAACGATAAAGCTTCTTTTTTTTCTTTCTTTCTTCTTCTCTTATTTCCTTTCCACTTCCCTCCTTCATATTACTTTCGAATGCCATGTGTCTTCGACATGGCCGTAGCCCTCCAATTCATTCGCTTCGAAGCATATACATTCCCGCTTTTGTAAGTACTATAGTGTTTCCAAATTAAGAGCTTGAAACGATTCATGGCATTACATGAGACGATTTTCCCACTACGATCTACTCTCACGGACTAATTAAAAAGTATATCAATTGGAAAACAATTATTGTCGGTTTTGATGGATTTGAATATCGTGCCGCGCCTGTTATCTGATAAAATAAATGTCGAAATCAATTTTGAATTCTGATCATTATATAAAAGAAATAACTGTGTTTTATAATACTAAGGATCCGATATATCCGAGTCTTTTTAAATGCACCAAAGTTCAGCAGGCTAATGGTCACTCCCCTTGGGTTAAATATCATTACACAAGAAAATGGTGAAATTTCCAGCCAAAGCTTAAACATCTTTTAGCTACTGTTTGGAGAATTATATTGAGTGAACAAAACACACTGACGGAACCGTGCCAAAATGAAACCAGCATCATTGAGCTGTAATGATTCATGATAATCCACTTAACATAGACCTAAGTACGTGTCCCGTTGGTTCACACTCGCGAGAGAACGTGTCTAATCCATAACGTTGCCAGATCGTCTCTTTTCCCGGAGGTTTTCACGGGTGCTCAAACGGAGAATTAATGTGCCTAAATTCTTGGTGAACCCACACGCCCCCCCCCCCCAAATAAAACGGACGTTAAAAAAAAAGTTTGTTACGTTTGTATGGAACCCCAGAAGACAATGTAACCATGTGGCAACGTACACAGACCGAGCATGGCATCTATATTAATTATTTCCTTAACTGCTGCGTGCGTGGTGGAGCCGACTTTTAAAGTTAAAGGGTTCTTTTATTGGTATGTGGGCGACAGCCGAGCCAACCGTTCCTCAATCAACCATTGAATGGAGTGCTTGCGTGAGTGCTTAACCACCTGCCTGAGCGCCCGTTGGTTGATACCGGTCCCGTTTGTTTCCCTCGCGATTATGTCCATTCTGAGTGAATCGTTTTGTCTAAATCACTTTCTGAACGGACTTGCTTTTGCAGAGCAGACGACTTCAGAGCGAGTGGTTCGTGCTGCGTCTAACCCCTAGAGCAAGTGTGAATCACACCCGATTTCTGAGCCGTTTGGCCATATTTAACGTGTTTTTCCTCTAAATTAACCCCCGACGAGCCAAAATCGGCTGGCTTTTTTCCCACACCGTACACAAACACGCTGCTGTTTATAAAAAAATATGTTTGTGACATATCCCTGAAAATGTCGAGATAAATGCATCGTTGTTGTTTCAGTGAAAGCTACTCAATGTTTTCTGGGTTGTATACAGTAAGTACTGTAGCTGGAATCACACATCACTCCAACCTGGTTGTGGTGTGTGTGTGTGGTGTGTTGTGTTGGTTGTGTTTGTGGGTGTGTTTTTGGTTTCATAAACTCTGCTAACTCCTACCACATTCTCTCTCTCTTTCTGTTGATGTTCAGTTTATGGACACTGATCCAGATGGTTGGTTATGCCTCCCATCAGCCGGTGTTCTATGTCTCTTGAACGCATCTGGGCGGTAGGTTGTGTCTGGGCTGTGGTTTGCAGTATAACCGGTAGAAAAAAATGCATTTTCAGCATATTATTTTGGTTTTCCAATTTTCACTGTTATTCGAAACAGAATCTTTTGAATTGGACAAACTGAGAACGGTACGAATCGTAAAATTAATCACGCTCCGACCACACATCTGCCCTTCCTTTTGATCCTCTGCCATCCTCAGCCTTCCCTCTCTCTCCACCTGAAGCGTCGGTCTGCTCAAAACTACTCTTCCTATCTCTCCCGCACTCTCTCTCACTCCCCTCTGCGATCTAGTCGCCCCCTCTCTATCCTCCCCTCTCTCTCGCCCCTCTCGTCCTCTCAACCCCTCATCTTCTCCCTACTCATCCGTCTCCCTCTCGCTACATCTCCCCCCTCTCTCCTCACCACATCCTCTCTCACCGCCCCCTCTCTCCCCTCTCTCTCCCCTCCTCGTCTCCTCCCCCTTCATCTCCCCTCTCTCTCCCCTCTCTCTCCCCTCTCTCTCCCCTCTCCCCCTCTTCCCCTCTTTCCCCCTCTTTCCCCCCTCTTCCCTCTTCCCCTCTCCCCCTTACCTCCTCCACCGCTCACTTCCTCTCCCACTTTCCATCTCTCCTTTTTCCCTGCACTCTCTGCGTCTTTTGATCCCGATCTCTTTAGCACATTTGCCACGTCAGTGAAGCGATGGGTATTTGCTGGTACCGATAATGTAATTTAACTGCAGTGTGGTTTGTGTTTGATTTGTTCTTGGACCCCTACCACCAACTGGCTGGATGGAAGGAGTCAAAATTGACAGTTGTACCTTGGGGTGTGCCCCGGAAGTTTTTTCACGCACATGATATAAGAAAATCAGTTGCGGAGAAAGTTATCTGTGCAGGGTGGGGATGCCAAAGGTTCTCGTGAATAATTTAAACTTTATATTGGAAAATCTGTCAATCATATCGGAATTTTGGAATGCAGGCTTTCAAGTCCATCACAAATCCCACACTCTCGCTGTCCGAGCTGTCTGAATGGACCGATCCCTGGCAAACCCCCTTTCCACCTTCTTCACCAATTTCCTCTGTAAGGATAAGTTTCAGTTCAATTCAACACTCCTGGGTTCCATACGATCCGGTAGTCAGTGTGTTGTTCCTATCGAAAATTCCTTTCTTAGGACAAACGACATATTTTAAGTTGGTCACTACAACACAAATGTCCAGCTCTCACTACCGATCTGCGAATGCCGCTCACACGTTTGCTAACAAGGTCCTTCCTTGGCTACAACTTACCCCTGAACTCCACTCATCCCACCTACTAAGGCCTCTCATCCCACTAGCTTGATGGAGGATTTGCTGTCCCTCTGGGCAGGCTCCCTGCCTCACATGGTTTGCTCTGAGTTTTCGATCGACACGGGGAAACCACGGCCTTTATGATTTATTGGAATCTCCTGTTGATGAGAGTTCGCCCTGATTGGCCCGATCACTTCGCCATTTCAGACAGTGTCGGTGGTGGCTGTCGTCTAAAAGACGTATACGACTTCTTTCTGGCCTTGCACCTCTGCTTCTTTCCATGCTTTTATGGTCTTCTTCCTCCCCACCACCAGGTTTCTGCAGGGCCCATGGTCCAACTATCACCTCCTTCTGGTGAAACAAACCGAAAAATACGGAACACTGCTTACTCATTCATTCGTTTCCCTCTCCCCCCCAACTGTGGAACAAACTTCCACGTCCTCTTCAATCTCATTCTTCCCTATACAGGTCTAACAAGACAAGCTGTTCAACACCTCATCTCAGATTGTCCTATCCAGAAACCATGATTTTATTCTACCCTTGGTAAATTCAAACACCACCCGATCCTTCTCCTTCCTAATTTCCAGTTTTCTCTCCTGAGTTTTTTTTTTCCTCTATCCATTTGTCCACGCCCTATGATTCCTCTCCTGCCCCCCCCCAATTCACTCAAAAACCGGGCTGTGCGTCCTAAAAGTGCGGCACCTCGCAACACATTTTCCTTCTCTTCTCTCTCTCTCTCGTACTCTCTGTCTGTCTCCAGAAGTGTCTGGGCAGTGATTAGTCTGGAACGGTGTTTGTCTCTGGCACCTGTCCGACAGAGTTTATTTTTGTCTTCAGACTTGTTCTTGGTGGTGCTTGTCTTCTGGATGTATTCCCGTGTTTGTCTCTGGACGTGTCCTGAGCAGTGTTTAATGTCAGCACAGGAGTTTGTCTCCGATGTGTCCAGGCGGTGTTTAATCTCCAGGTTGGTGTTTGTCTTCACCGGCCTGTCTGGGCCGGTGTTTGTTTTTGTCCTCCGGACCTGTCTCGCTGTGTTTTCTTTGTCTCCAACCTATCAAAGGGTGGGACTTGTTTCTTGTACGTCTCCAATGCTGTTTGTTTCCGGCATGACATGCTTTTGTTTTCCTGGACTTGGTCCGGGCGGGTATTTATGTCTGGACTGGAGTTTGTCGACGGACGTGTCCAAGTGGTTTTTTTTTTAGTTTTTTAA
>CM068954.1:50694564-50708829 GCA_035128595.1 Eptatretus atami | reverse complement strand
TAGGCATGGATGACTCACAAAATATGTAACGGAGAAGAAAGTAAATACCTATGGATTTTTTTTTAATGCCATGACCAATCTTTGGTATATCACGGGTGATAAAGGTTGTGGTTAAGTTTCATCGAAATTGTGTGTGTGGTTTCAGAGAAGAATGCAAATACATATTTTGGGGGGGCAACCCCCAAGTAGAATCCCTTAGACCCCAATTTTTTTAAATGTCATGAGCCAAACTTTTATAGATGATGGGTGATGAAGGGTGTAGTCAAGTTTCATCGAATCGTGTGTTGTAGTTTCTGAGAAGAAAGGAAAGCCTCCATTTGGGGGTACCCCCCCCGTTAGACACCCTTAGACCTCGATTTTCAAATGTCATGAAAATCTTTTGTACATTATAGGGTGATGAGGTTGTGGTGAAGTTCATCGGAGTTGGGTGTGTGTAGTTTCTGAAGAAGAAAGCAAATACTCTTTGGGGGGGGGGGGCAACCACACCCTGTAGATCCCCTTAGACCCTGATTTTTTTAAAATATCATGAACAATATTTGGTACATCATGGGTGATGAAGGCTGTAGTCATTTCATTGTAATTGTGTGGGTCGTTTCTGAGAAGAAAGCAAATAAGTATTTTGGGGGGAAACCCCCTGTAGACACCTTTAGACCTCAAATTTTTAATGGCATGAACAAACTTTGGTACATCACGGGTGATGAAGGTTGTGGTCAAATTTCATCAGAATTGCATGCGTTTCTGAGAAGAAAGCAAATAGTACCTATTTTGGCGGGGGGCCACCCCCGGGCAATCCCCCTCCCGCTCCCCCCCCGTAGATCCCCTCAGGGCCCGATTTTTTGTAATGCCATGAACAAACTTTGGTACATACACGGTGATGAACGATGTGGTAAAGTTTTATCGAAATCGTATGTGTAGTTTCAGAGAAGAAGTTGAAAGCATTTGTGGATGGATGGATGAACGGACAACGAGCCATCCCATAAGCTCCCCGGAACTACGTTTCAGGTGAGCTAACAAGAGTGAGAATTGCTTTGCAAGACATGTCTCCTACCGATGTGATATTTTCCAAGTTCAAAAAGGGCATAACTCTGTGAAAAATTGAGGAAGCACCCTGAAACTCAAACTTGGTTTGTAACTTATAATAAAGCCATGTACCTAGTTTCAGTTGAAAATGTTAAAGGATATGGCCGTGTGGGGGAAAGTCTGAAAAACCACAGGTGGGATAGACGGAGGGCAAACCTATAGTACCCTCTGGTGAAACCAGTAGGGGACTTAAAGGAAAATAGCAAGATACCTGCGCCATCGTTCACCTTGTCTTGGCTTTTTGACCATTCACCATCCCCAATGATAATTGACAACTCACTTCCTACAGAACCCTCACCATGGGTAGAACTCTCCTCCCTTTCACTGTTTTCTCCATAGAACATCCAATTCCATCCAGTTTATATCATGTAATCACCTCAAAGTCATTTCTGCTGATCTCTTGTTGCTTCCATTGCTTGGATGCCAATTTGTTTTCACGATACCCGTAGTGAAGCGTCGTTTTGTCACCAGTTGCTGGATGAGCGATAAAGTCTGCTGGATCTGCATTAGACACTTTGTGAAGCTCGCAAAATGGTGCACACCTGTTGCTGCCAATAATGAGTGCTGAAGATTAATCTGTAGCTGAGACTGTGAACATGCCCAAATGTTCATGGATGATGGTGAAAACACCACCTTGAAAAATTCTAAGTTCTATCTATATGTTTGCGATCTTTATGCAGTGATCCTCCATGATTAATAGATCAACATGAGCAGTTCGTGTATCGGTCATAACTTTCAGATATGATATATGCTGGGTACTTCACAAATTCAATGACTTATTGACTTGCACTCGTATATCATGCCTGGTGTTGGCTTAATGGTCAGGGTGATGGGCTTGGGATCTGAGGATCCTGAGTTCAAATCCCACTCGGCTGTTGAATTAATACCAGATGGGGTTGACTCTGCCTGTCATCCTTCGGAGATCGGCAAAATGAGTACCAGCTTGCTGGTATCCTGCATCGGAGTGGCGAACCATCTAGGAGTGTGTCCAACAGCCAAGGAGACTGCTTTGTCAGCACCAACGCTCAGCACAGAGTGTGGTCCCAATGGATGGATGGATGGATGGATGGATGGACTCGTGTATCATCAAGACATATCTATCTTCTATATATTATTACTAAAACTCTCATCTTGTATGCTATGTATGTATGTTCCTGAAATACACCAAAACAGTACAATAGTGCAAAAATTTTATGGCCACCTTACTCACCATCTCCTGCGGTGTGCATTATCAAGTTTCATTCAAATCGGGCAATGGAAAAATTATTTAAAAATAAATTCCCGATTCAGTGAAGTACTCTTCGGGAGAATTTGATCAATGCAAACAACCTCAGCGGTATAGTTCGCTGGAGCTATCGTTTTTTTTCTTGAAATAATTTATTTTAAAAATCTCAAACATTTAGTATAGACTAAGAACGATTTATTTTTATACACCCGATATATATATATATATATATACAACATTATACGGGGCGTATTATTAAGCGTAAAATAAACATCGCCATTTTGATCTAATACTTTTGTGTTCATTAATAAATAAAATTGTGTTTAGAAGATTACGCACAATAATTTCTTCGACTTTCTTTTCTCCGTTTTTTTTTTCACATTGACGCGCCAATATCAAGTTTCGTTTAAAATCGGGCAACGAAAAAATTTATGAAAAATCAATTCACGATTCAGTCAAGTACTCTTCGGGATTATTTGATGAATGCAAACAACCTCAGCGGTAAAGTTCGCTGGAGCTTATCTTTTTTGATTTATTTTTTTTGAAATGTTTTTTTTCATCAACTGCTGTCACAACGGGCAACCCAACGGGTTCACGGGTCGTCTAGTATATTACTAAAACTCTCATCCTGTATGTATGTATGTATGTATGTTCCCGAAAATTACAGCCAAAACGGTAAACGATAGCGCAAAAATTTTTCGGGCCACCTTACTCACCATTCGCCTGCGGTGTGCAGTATCAAGTTTCGTTCAAATGGGGAAATGAAAAAAATTATTAAAAAATCATTTCCCGATTCAGTCAAGTACTCTTCGGGAGAATTTGATCAATGCAAAACACCTCAGCAGTATAGTTCGCTGGAGCTATCTTTTTTTCTTGAAATGATTTTTTACATCAACCGCTGTCACAAGGGAACCTAACGGGTTCATGGGTCGTCTAGTATCTATCTATAATTCCAGCAATCTGTGTGTGTGTGTGTGTCTGTCTGTGACCGCTGTTTCTCGACAACCACTGGTCCGATCTAATTGAAACTTGCCAGGTTATATTTCTGGGACCTGAGTATGTGCCTTTTCAGGTTGCATATAATCAGACAAGTGCTTCCCAAGTTATGGCCATTTATTTACCAACCAATGACAGGACATGTTGCTGCGTAGGCGTGGCCGATGGGGAAAGGGTGCCATTTAGTTACAATGACAGGACACGGTGCTTGGCATTTGCACCCACAGTATCTATCTTCTATCTATCTATAATTCCAGCAATCTCTGTTTGTTTGCCTTTCAAAAGGTTTGAAATTAATCGGACAAGTGGTTCCCAAGTTATGGCCAAGTTAGAGCGCGTTCACCATTACGGGTTACAATGTACGGACTTGGCGATAGTGATGACTTACTGTATTTCTAATAATTTCTCGATTTCTTATGCGCATTTATAGATAAACACAATGCCCCAATCCAGTCGTCGTTACGAGAGTGAAGGAACGGCCTGTGTAGTTGTTTGAAGTTTTTGTTTTATTTTGCACGTACGGCCATTATATAAATAGGCAAGGAACAGTGTTGTTGCTCAGATGAGAACCAGTCCAGGAGGAAAATATTAACTGCATTCCAATGATGAATCATGATCAGATGTTATGGAGTGGTCTCCTCAATAATGATCATTTCTCCTTGATGCTCACTTTTAGTAAGATCTGTAATTGTACGATGTCGCTAATTTCTGGATTATACTCTGAAACCATGAACAATGCCAAATTAATGAGACCAATGGCATATAAAAGTAGTCATGTATAGGTTTTGTTGATAATCTGTACAAAAGCAGCCGGATTTCTCCGTCCGTCATTCCGTCCCTCTTTCTGTCACACCCTTTTCGCTGGGACGTCATTATGGCGTTACGACTAGCGCTGGGCTCGGCCTTTACGGTGGTGTTTACTTACGACTCAATGGAACAGCCATATTATTTCAGAAAACCACTTCTGATCCACTGATAAGGAACTGTAAACGAACTAGCTTACATTTCTTAATAATATCGTTATAGTCATCTTTCTATAATTCCAGCAATGTGTGTGTGTGTGTGTTCTGTGTGTGTGTGTGTGTGTGTGGTGACCGCCGTTTCTCGACAACCACTGGTCCATCTAATTGAAACTTCCAGAATATATGCTGGGGACCTGAGATGTGCCTTTTCAAGGTTTGATATTAATCGCAAGTGCTTCCCAAGTTATGTCCATTTATTTACCAACCCAATGACAAGACACGTTGCTGCGTGGCTGCCGATGGGGAAGGGAACTCAGCCGCGTTCCCCATTACGGGTTACAACGTACGACTTCCGGATAATGATGACTTCGTGTATTCTAAATAATTTCTCATTTCTTATGGCATTTATAAGATAAACACAATGCCCCAAGTATGATCGTTTTCATATTAGACGGTGCAAAATTTCGGTAACATCAGAGTAGCTGGTATGCTCCGAACCAGGAAGTAAAAAAATTTTGCACGAACGTTTTTTTTTCTCTCTTCCTTCTCTTGTGTTTTTCCGCGACGACATTGCGAAAAAGCAAAATGCGTGCGCCTAATTGAATAATTGCCATCAAAACAATAATTTATCAAAACTTGGCAAGATCCAGCAGCCTCCGCATCTTGCCTGGACGAGGAAACAAAAAGAAGTACTAAGTGCAACATTCCTCAGAAGTGTTGTTTATGAAGACGTGCAACGAGCGAAAAGTGTGTACATGAGAACAATTCTTATTTATTATTTATTGAAGAAAAATGTTCCGAAAATAATTTATCAAAAAAAAGTGCACAAACTTTTTTTTTGTTCCAATTGTCCAAAACAGTGTACCTTTGGAAGTGTTAAGGAATTCAGCTCTACTCAACATGCTTGCCAACGAAATACATCTCAATTTTGTGGTAAAACGATTCACAAGACGTCCTCTACTCATTGCTCTGCAGTCTGCATTCAACCCCCTCATTTGTCATCTCATTGACCTCATTCATCTATCTATAATTCCAGCAATCTGTGGTGTGTGTTGTGTTTGTTGTGTTGGTTGTGTGTGTTCTGTCCAGCGTGTGTGTTTCGTCTATCTATAATTCCAGAATGTGTGGGTGTGTGTCGTCTAAATTTTTCCAGCGTGTGGTGTGGTTGTCGTTACGAGAGCGAAGGAACGGCCGTGTGGTTTTTCTGGCACGCCGGTTGAAAGTTTTTTTTTTGTTTGCACTACGGCCCACGTACGGACAACCTACGGCAGCACCAGTAAAATAATAACTGTACATCGTAAAGTATTAACAAGTTTTTTTGTCTGATTGTCACTTTATTCACCATCACAAAGCATAAATGAGACACAAACTATGCATTTTCAGCTTGAAAAACGACGATGCAGCATCTGATCCCTGGAACACAAAACAAATTATGATATGTTTTTGGTAAATAAGTGTGCGTATTACCAAAATGAATGCTGGGTTTTAGCAGTAAACAAAGTGTTTCTGGAATTAAAAATATACTACGTGCGCGCCGTACGTGCGTGGCGTACGTGCAAAAAAAAAAAAAAAAAAACTTTCAAAAGGGCCAGAAAACAACAACCACACAGGCCGTTCCTTCGCTCTCGTGTGGCCGTACGTGCGGGCCATACGTGCGACGCAAACCAAAAAAACAAACAAACAAACAAAAAACTCTTCAAACAACCACACAGGCCGTCTCTTCGCTCTCGTAAACGACGACGGATTGGGCATTGTGTTTATCTATAATGCGCATAAGAGAAATCGAGAAATTATTAGAATACAGTCATCACTATCCGAAGTCCGTACGTTGTAACCCGTAATGGGGAACGCGCTAGATCTCTTCCCACACAGCCACGCCTATGCACAACGTGTCCTGTCGATTGGTAACTATAATGCGCATCGGCCACGCCTACCCAGCAACGTTCCTTCCATGGCTACATTGGCCTCACCACACAGCAACTGTCCTAGTCATTGGTGGTAAATAAAGGCCCATAACTTGGAAGCACTTTCCGATTAATATTCAATACTTGAAAACAACATACTCAGGTCCCCAGCACATAACTGGCAAGTTTCAATTAGATCGGACTAGTGTTGTCGAAAAAACAGCGGTCACAACACACACCACACCACACACATTGCTGGAATAATAGAAGATGCAAAATTTGACTGTCAATAACAGTGTTTTACTATACTGTAACATATTGTGCTGGAACATGGTTTATAGGAAGTTAATAATGTTAAGTCGAGTTAAATTATGTCCTGAATGAATGTAAGGCATGACATAATTAATATGTGATGTTAGAAATGCGTCGCTATGTAATAGTTAGACCCTTCGTCCTCTCTCCCAGTGTTTGCGTTGAAAATTCAACCCTTTTACCCATTCTATATGCTCTCACCTTTGAAGACTGCCTAAAGTCCTCTTTGGAAAGTCGCCCTCCTCATCCCTTCCGACTTCCTCCTCCCTCTTCCTTAGAGCCAAGTCTGACCAGCCTGTGAGGACGTGCACCAGCCTTCCCCTCTGCACTTACCAGCTGTGCCAGACTGCACGAAGCTCAGGTATTTATTGTCTTGTCATTCCCTTATTTCTCTATCCATGGTTAGAATATGTGTCCAAAGGACTTGGATAATTAAGATCTCTGATAGTTGTTTTGATCAAGACACGTATAGTTCAGTAAACAGGTATCAATGCGACTCACTCACATTTCCAACCGTGCCTCCAAGCCAGATCACGGACGGAATCCTCCGCTGCGCAAGTCCTTCCCGACCCACATAAGCTCCTGACCACATACAAAGCTTTTCCACAGCCTGATGAGTACTGCGCTCCCTCTGACTGGTGCTCCTGCCTCTCACTCATTTTCTCGCTTCATTTGTGTGGAAACCCAAGCGCACTTTAGATCATTCGGTCATCTCCCCATAGCTGCAGTCTTTGGCCTCCTCCACTCTCTCCACCGCACCGCAGTCAGCGTGGCTCTTTTCCTATCTTCTACTGTCTCCTCTCCCGTCTTGCCCCCCCCCCCCCGCTCTGTCTCTGATATGTCCACCCCCATAGTTCCACAGCACAACTCACCAGCCCCTTCTGTAAGACTATCAAAATCACGAACACTGCCTCATCTTCACTCTTCATTCCTCTTTTTCCCCACTTTTGAATAAACTCCCATCACTCTTTCAATATCCATTCTTCCCTCAGGCCTTCAAAACAGCTGCTCACCACCATCTACTATCCTCCCCCATCCATAATCCTCGGATCTTTCTGCCCCCGTCTAATCCACCCCAAACCCACCGCCTTCAAATTCCCTGCTTTCCTTCCTGAAATCCCTGTATGCCATCTTATACCCTGTATTCCCCCCCATACCTCTCCCTTCCACAGATCTCCTAATGTCTTTCCCCACGTTTTTCCTTCTCTCTCCCCCTCTTGTCTCATGCCCCACCCCCCCTTGTGTCCGTGTGTATCGCTCTCCAATCCCTCGACACATTGTATACAAAAAGACAACAAAATCAAAGCTAAGCGTTTTTTTTATTTAACCCCACCTCCCCCCCCCTAGTAGTAAAGGGGGGTGCCCGTCTTATGTCTTTTTCTACAATTTGCCCCAATCTTAATGGTACCTCAGTTTATGAACACTTGGTACTAACCACTATAGTTTTCTTTCTTCCTTTTTTAATCTGCCAATGTCCAAGCTATATCTTGGAGCCAGCTGGGACTTTTGATATAGAAATTTACTACAATAATGTGAATAGAAAGTATGCAGGGATGACATAATTGTTTTTCACCTTGACCTAAATCAAGGTCAAATGGCGCTCTGGAAAAAATAAAATGCGTTTTTTGTCATCGCTCAATTTTTTTATTTAATTTTTTTGTCATCGCTTAATGCGGGATCTTAAAGACTGTTTGGCCTTCCAAGATGTATTTGCATCATAATAGTGTACCTGCACCGAAGTTGTGCACCAGATATTTGATTTGTGTCCTTGACCTACCTTTATCGGATTGTGACCAAATTAACTAAAAACACCTTTTTGATCACAACTTGAATAAATTTCCTCCGATTTTCATGATGTTGAGTTTTTATGGATACATTGAAGATGGGGACACATTTTCTTAATTTACACTCTATCCCTAAATGTTGAAGGTCAAGGTCACATGGCAGTCTGAAAAAAAAAATGGCTATCATTGGATCACAGGCAGTCTGGGAGGCTTATCCTTGGGGATCACTTTGGAATCACACATATATAGTTGTCATTTTTTTGTATATACAATCAAGGCTCATGAAAGAGCAGATACACAGAACAGATTAGGATGCAAAACACGCAAAACAGGATGCAAAAGGAACAGTAGAGATGCACGAAAGGAGCAGTAGAGGGGGGGGGGTGCGGGGAACACCCACAGCAAAGGTCAAGATAGAGGGAGACTTAGACAAACAATGGGTGTGAGGAGTATTTGGGGGGCAGGAGAGGATGCATAGTGTGGACAAGATGGATGCAGAAGGAAATTCCAAGGAGGAAAAACTGGAAATTGGAGAGGAGGAGGGATTTTAGTGGGGTTAAAGGTCAGGTATGGGAGCATGCGCCAGAGCAGTACGTCGCTGCGTCCACTTTCCGCCGGTACTCCAGGGGACTCCGTCTGGCCATCCCCCAGGCAGATGCCCTGGCCATCCCCAATCCTTGAGATGCCGATCAACCTGCTGCAACCACGAGGCACGTGGTCGGCCCATTGGACTCCTCCACTCACAGAGACTCCCTCGCTGAGAGGATCTGGTGAGCAGATCAGCATCAGGAAAACGAGCCACATGTTCCATACAACCGCAGCTGACGCTCACGACTATGCAGGTAACAAATCTCATTGAGTCTCTCTCAGCAACCGCTCGTTGGACACAAAGTCTGACCAGCGATAGCCAAGGATTCTCCGTAGAGACCTGGTACCAAAGAAATTAAGTCTCCATCTCAGATCCTTGGTCAGAGTCCAAGTCTCGCATCCATAGAGCAAGACTGGAAGCACCAAGGACCTGAAGACTCAGATTTTCGTCCTCCCGCACAGGTACCGGCAGCACCACACCCCATTATCCAGTGAATCCATGACTCCCCAGGCCCGACCCAGACGTCTATTGACCTCTGACTTACAGCCAGCAGAGACATGAATATCACTGCCAAGGTAAGTGAATCTCTCCACGACCTCAACATCCTCACCACAAACAGGCACAGACAGGACAGCAGCATCCAAGATGTCATTGAAAGCCTGGATCTTAGTTTTGACCCAGGAACCCGTAATCCAGCGCTCCGACTCCTCATTCAGCACCTTCGAGGGCCCCAAAAAGGATTCTAAAGTCTCCACAAAGAGAGGCAATCATCTGCGAAATCAGATGATGACAGCTGTCTTGAAGACCTGGAGTGAAGTATGAGATTGAAGAGGATGTGGAAGTTGATTCCACAAGCGGGGGAAAAAAGAGGAGCAAATGAGTGGAGGTGAGCAGTGATCCTGGATTGAGGTAGTTTCACCAGAAGGGGGTAGATGGTGGACCGTGTGAGCCCTGCAGAAACCCGTGGGAAAGGGGGGAGGGGGACAAAGCACGGATAGAGCAGAGGGTGCAAGACGAGAAAGGAGGTGGTAGAACACAGAGAGACCACTGACCTGTCTGCGATCACAAAGTGATAGGCTCATGGACTCAGCTTCATCGTGGGAGATTCCAATAATCTTAAAGGCCTTGTTTTCTTTTGTCGCCTCTTGTTAACATCACGCTGGTACCCATTTAGTCAACATCAGAACAATGACAGGCTGTCAACCAACCTGGTGTTAATCCAACAGCCAAATGGGGCTTGAACTCAAGGTCCTAAGATCTTTAGCCAACCACTTTGGCTACACCAGGCTACCTTGCTGATGATATGAAGTAAGCTGATAGGTCTGCAGTTAAGGGGATGAGTTTTTGTACTTTTTACGTAGTGCAGTGATGTTGGTGGATTTCCAAGCAGATGATAGGGTGAAAATGGCAGAGAGAGGATGTGCAAGAGCAGCAGAGCAGGTTTTTAGGACACGTGAGCTGATGCCGCCCGGTCCAGTGGCAGAGTCAGAGTCGAGGGTTGAAAAAACCTGCTCCACCTTCTCAGGTGCAAAAGACACAGAGTCCAGGAGCAGTTAGTTACGACAGGAAAGGATGGGTACTGAAAGTGAGGGTTTGGGGACACAAGATTTGGAAGCAAACACAGAATTGAGGCATTCGGCCTTCTCACGAGCAGAATCAGCTGTGGTGCCATTTGAAGAGAGGAAATGGATGGAAGGGGAGCATACACCAAAGATCGACTTTGCAAGTCCCTTCCAGGTTTCAGAGAAGGGAGACAAGTTTGAAAGTTCATTCTTGAGGTTGGACAGATGTTGTTTTCTGCAGAGGCAGATTAAGATTTTTTGGGGGCCTTTGGCACAAAAAACATATTTGGACCCAAAACGCCAAAAAAGGAGGACTCCATGTTATTTTCGCCCAAAAAGGCCCAAAAGGGAGGACTCCGTGTCATTTTCACACTCACTTAGCCGATGTTGCTTTCGACTCGACTTCAAAAAATCCGGAGGAATTCTAATGTTAAATTGCCTTTTTCTCCCCTTGGCAAAAAAAAATGCCATGTTAAAGTGTTCCTTTACCAATCAGCTTATTGCTTGCCGTTCCTCACCAACCATTACAATCCAGCTGTTCCTGATCAACCGTTTTTTTGGAGTGCTTGCTTGAGTGCTTCAGCTACTTGTCGAATGCTGTACAAGCTGATTGGTCATGGAACACACCCCAGCACTTGCAGGAGTGTCTTCAGTTACCAAGTTTTTATTTTATTTTATTTTTTTTGTATACATCGACGAGGCTCATGGAAGAGCGATAAGTTTCTTGTTGAGCACTCGCCAAGTGGCTTAAGAACTCAAGCAAATAGTTGGGGGAGACGAGCAGAAATTTGGGGAGACGTTCAACAGAATCCCATGAGGTGATAAACGACTCAAGAGAGTCATTGGCATGTCAGACAAGCACTGGCATGTCAGACATGTCAGATGTCCATTTTGTCATCTACCATATAATCGTACATCTACTATGTAACCATTTTGTCATCGGCATTGCTCGGCCATATAAACGATCACCTTTGGTATTGGGTGTCATCGGCGTTGCTTGACCATATAAACCATCACCTTTGATATCAGGTGTCATCGGCGTTGCTCGACCATATAAACCATCACCTTTGGTTTATATGGTCGAATGCATGCAGTTTTGGAAGATATCGAGTGTCATAAAGTCGAAGACTAATTTATTCAACTCGTGTTCTTCCAAATAAATTGTGAACTGGATTTATTCATTTTGGCAGGAAATTAAAAAACACATTCTGACAGTTATCAGAATGCTCTCAACCCCACGACAACGTAACGTTCCCGTATATTAAACAAAAAAAGTTGGAAAAGTAACATGCAAGTGAAAAGTATTTTTTTTCAGACGGATCTTTAGATGCTGTTCGGTGTGACCGTTATCAGTTATTGATATTTAAAAAAATTTTGGCATGGTATGTATAATAAATGAATCACCTTCATGCACATTACAATTATTGTGGCTCAAGAATCGTGCCATCCAGAAGAATTACCTGCAAAATCACAGATTTATTTTATTTGTCGAACTTATTTGGTATTTCGAGCTTTAATTGTCATGGTGGTGTCTCAGCGATGCGACTGAGCTTGCCTGGCGTTTTGAGCTTCGACAACCGATTGCACAATGTTTAAAAGTGAGAAAAGTCAAGGGAGTCACGACAACGCGATGGTTAATTTTACCGCACAAGCGCAATTCAGGACACTTGCTCAAATAAAGTTTCCAATTCTCCTCCAATGAACGAAGTATAAATAACGAGTCTACTTTTCAAAGCTTTTTGAAAACAAACAAAAAAAAATACTCATTCGCTCGATGTTGCGAAAAAGGGAGCGCGCTTTAAGCGCACCATCATTAAACTGGCTGGCAGTGAGACCACGGGAGACATAAGACTCCCGCGCCCCATTTATACAGTTACTGCATGCTTAGTTTAATCCGCGGCCAGCGCCTAAATGCGGAGGTCAGACCTGGCCAAACCCATATTTGTCTCGGTTCATTTCCCTCCTTGTGCGCGCGCGCTTGTGCCGCGCCGATCCATTTGGACTACACCGTGCCCGCGGGTCCGCTTTGTTTCCTCCAAGAAAGAAATGAGCTTTCATTGGGTCGGCCTTCGCTTTTTTCCCCCTCTCTCGCGCGCATTCCGTCTAAAGCGATTACACTGGGCAGCCGTAGCCCCTCGTAGCGAAGACATGACCGTGGACCGTTCACACACGCTGACCCAGCGCAATAAGATTAGCGATTTTTCCAGCAGAGCTGCAAAACGTGTGCGAAGCGCGCTTCTCTCCCCTCTCTCTTCCTCTCTCTCTCCCTCCTCTCTCTCCCCTCTCTCTTCCCCCCTCCCCTCTCCCCCCTCTCTCTCTCTTCCTTCTCCCCCCCTCCTCTCTCTCTTCTTTCCTCTCTCTCTCCCCCTGCCCCTCTCTCTCTCCCCTCTCTCTCTCCCCCTCTCTCTCCCCTCTCTTCCCCCCCGCTCTCCCTCTTCCTCTCTCCCCCCTCTCTCTCTCTCTCTCCCCCCTCTCTCTTCCTCTGTCTCTTCTCTCTCTCTTTCTTCTCTTTCTCTCTCTCTCTCTCTCTCTCTCTCTCTCTCTCTCTCTTCTCTCTCTCTCTCTCTCTCTCTCTTCTCTCTCTCTTTCTCCCTCTCTTTCTCTTCTTTTCTCTTCTCTTCTCTTTCTCTTTTCTCTTTCTCTTTCTCTTTCTCTTTTCTCTTTCTCTCTCTCTCTCTCCCCCCCCCCTCTGTCTCCCCTTCTCTCTCCCCCCTTCTCCCCTCTCTCTTCTCTCTTCCCCACCTCTCTCTCCCCTCTCTTCCACCCCACTCTCTCACCCGACCTCTCTCTCTCTCTCTCTCTCTCTCTCTCTCTCTCTCTCTCTCTCTCTCTCTCTCTCTCTCTCTCTCTCTCTCTCTCTCTCTCTCTCTCTCTTCTCTTCTCTCTCTCTTCTCTCTCTTCTCTCTCTCTTCTTCTTCCTCCTCTCTCTCCACATTCTGTCCCCTTTTCTTCTCTCCTCCTCTCTTCTTCTCCCCTCCCCCTCCTCTCTCTCCCTCTCTTCTTCTCTCCTCTTTCCACCTCTCTCTCTCTACCTCTCTCTTACTCTCTACCTCTCCTCTCTACCTCTCTCTCTCTCTCTCTCTCTCTCCCCTCTCTTCTTCTCTCCTCTCCCCCCCCTCTCTCTCTCTCCCCCTCTCTCTCTCCCCCCTCTCTCTCCCCCTCCCCCTTCTCTGTCTTACTCTCTCCCTCCTCTCTCTCTCACTCTCTCTCTCTCCCTCCCTCTCTCTCCTTCCCCCTCTCTCTCCCCTCTGTCTCCTCTTCTCTCTCTCTCTCCCTCTCTCTTCCCCCCCTCTTCTCCCCTCTCTCCCCCCCCCCCCCCCACTCTCTCACCGACCTCTCCTCTCTCTCTCTCTCTCTCTCTCTCTCTCTCTCTTCTCTCTCTCTCTCTCTCTCTCTCCCCCCCCTCTCTCTCTTTGCAAATGTTGCAGTGGTTTCCTAGTTTATACATGTAATACATACTACACTTTACACCCTTTTACATTCCACAAGCATAATCCGATCAAGTAATTACATACTGGATACTAGAAGCACCCGCTACCTATGGGAGCTGCCAGGGGGGTCATGTTATTATCTTTATGATTACTAATACCATAGGAGAGTACCCACCCTCCAAGCGATCTTGGTCCAAGCGTGCAACACGTTCTTCTGACACATCCCTTTATTTGGGCGGTGTATAGGCAACAGACCGCTGCCTCGATTGCTCCCCAAAAAATTAGCCCGGGTTACATATATGAAGCGAAAACATGCATACTGCTTATGTGTATATATCATACAAGGTGGTTATATAGCTCAGATAATTCCAATTACACCCACCCCCCAAAGGAAGAAAATGCCTGGATGGGTGAAAAAAA
>CM068954.1:50680394-50691232 GCA_035128595.1 Eptatretus atami | reverse complement strand
TCTCTCTCTCTCTCTCTCTCTCTCTCTCTCTCTCTCTCTCTCTCTCTCTCTCTCTATCTCTCTCAATCTCGCTATGCTTCTTCATTTCTCTCTCATTCTATCTCCCTTCTTCTGTATCTCTGTTCTCCAATCCCTCTCCTTCTATCTCTCTCCCTCCTCTCTTCCCTACCTCTCTCCACTCTACTTCCTCCCCCCTCTCCTTTTATCCCTCTTATTCTCTCTCTATCATTTTCTCTCTCCTTCTCTCTCACCCTTTGTTTCTATCTCTCTCCTCTCTCACCCTCTGTTTCTATCTCTCTTCTATCTTCCTCGTTATTTCGCTATCCTTATCGATCTATTCATCTCTCTTTCCCTCTCCGTCTCTATCTTCCTTTCTCTCCTTCTATCCCTCTCGCTTCTTTCTCTGCATCCTTCTCATTCTCTTTTTCTTTCTTCTCTCATTCCCCGTAAAGGCGCTATTCGTCTTTCATTTCATTCCAATCGTCCTTTCTCTCCCTCATTCTTCCCCTCCCCCTCACCACCAAACTACTTTCCTCTTTCTCGTCCCCCCGTCCTCCCCACACCCCGTGCCCCATCCTATATCCCCCCGCAGCTCCCTGCCTGCCCTCTCGTCCTGCATTTGTGAAGTTTTATTGCCAGGATTACACGATTTATCCGTTTGTTATGGAGATTCTAATCCTCTGATGGGGAGAGAAAAGGAGCATTTAAACAAAGATTTGCTTAGCTATTTGGCTTGGAGCGCGCACCGGACAACTTTTGTGATGAGAACGCGCGCTTTCCGACGTGCCAATTGCTCGACCGGTACAGAATCGAGCCCAGGGCCTTTCTTGCGCCAAACCCCACGAACAACCCGCTTGTAGAGCAGCCTTTTGGAGAAAACTCCGCTTCCTTCGAGGCTTTTCCACTACATCATGCTGAAAAACTAATGCGCAACAAAACGGCGCCACGCCATTAAGAGGAATTTCATCCACATTTAGCCGAGCTATTCATACTTGGCTATAATGGACCACGCGGTATCCTTAAAGAAAATTAAACAAATGGCATTAGATATAAAATCTGATCGACATATAATATCAACACCATCGATATAAGGAGTGTGAGACCGATCGGCGTTTAATGGCCATTCGCGAGCTCGGTCGACGAGGGGTCTTCATTGTGATCAAAGTGCAGCGCGCATATCTATAAAGCCACGGTATAATTGATTTTAATGTGCGTCGTGTGACGCAGCGGTAATATGCCTTAGATGCGGTATTAGTTTAACCTACATTGCTACATTGTTAGCTCTTTCTTTGCCCTTAATTGAAGTCCAGAGAAAATGGGTTCGGAATTCGGCTCCGGCGCTTTGTGACCATGTGAAAATGGCCGGCCTGTAACAGGCTGTCACGCCGAGCGCGTCCCGCTGCGTCGCACCGATAAATATGCTGGGTTCAATTTGCGGCCACCTTTCTAAGGCGAAGTATCAATGTCAAGTTCTCATGCTTGAGCGACTTGGCACGCTACAGTATCTGTGCGCGTCGGTCTCACTCGGGAGGGCATTCAGGTTTTGTTAGCGCCTCTCTTTTTATTGATTCTCTGCCGCCTCCCTCCCTGTCCCCTCCCCTTACCCTCCTCCCACTCATCACGTTAACCGTCGCAGAGACAATGCGCCAGGAGGCGACTGATTAACGCTTGATTAGAGCTCAGACAGCCGAAAACAGATGTCTCAGTATGGGCATTTCAGGTTCCCCCCGGAGCAACGGTCGGGACGCCAGCTGCCCAAAGGCTGGCTACAGAAGGACAAGCGGGGGGGGGGGTGGAGGCTAGAGGGAGTTGTAGGTCGGGAGGGGCTGGCCATGAGGGGAGGATCACGCAGACCCATGAAATGCACCCGCCTTAATACAAAGGCCGGCACGTTTAAGGGGGATTCCATCCTGACCAGGTGAAAAGATGACAGTAATGGATCTCCCAAAGCCTACTTGGTACGAGTTGAAAATCGCACTCCTGGAAAAGATTTCTCCTCGAGGTGCATTTCTTCTGGGTTTTTAAAAAAAATTTCCGTATGACTCTCCACCCGGCAACATTGTGTATTGCAACTTAGAAATTCATGTGTTGGTCTCAAATCGGACTCAAGCAAACGGAACCCTGAGAAAGGATTCGAGCAAGAATGATACCAATGTTCGTGGAAAGGATTAAGGTCGAGCTTTAATCCAAAGGGGTCGACAGAGGTCCTGTTGCTATAGCCACGGGCGGATCCAGGTGGGCTCTTTAATGGTTCAGACAAACCACCGTCGACACACCCTTCTATCGAAGCAAACTTCGTTTTTTCAAAATAAGACCTCGCCGAGCTTATTTCTATTGCAGACAAATAATATCATCGTATCTTACATTGTAATGGAATTAAATGCAGCAACAGAAGAGAAACAAGTTCTAAGTTTAGACACCCATCTGTTTCAATACAACGTACTATGTGCTGTACAAAGGTGAACAATTAACGGTTGGTATTCAGTTTGTGACCAGACTCGGGGTAGAAGGGTTAGAGTATCCACTCTGAGTCTGGGAGCTAAGTCGGTGGTTCAAACCCTGGCCGAGTCATAGCTCACAAAGACTTTTGAGATGGTACGTGTTGCTTCGTTGCTTGACGCACAGTATTTAAAAGGATAGAGCACAAACAAGCAATGCTGGGAAGGCAATGGCACCAAGTATAACCCTTGTCAAGAAACTACTTCGGCAGCACTGATGCTCTGTCAAGAGCATGGTACAGGTTTATTGGGTATGCACAGCTATCTAATATTACTTTGATGTACATGCATGGTCTAAAAATATTATTGAGCCATAATTTCATTTTAAAACTAGAAGGGCACTCGGGAGAGCGCATACCTCAACCACGCAATGCTTGATCCACGAGAACAAGAATCACTTAAAAAATTATGAGATCCGGATTCGGATTCGAATCTTCACCAAAATCTAATCAGCTCGTCCTTGTCACGCACCCAACCTGTCCACAAAATTTCATCAGGATCCGTCCACAACTTTTTGAGATATCCTGCACACAAACAGACAAACAAGAAGAAGACGTCGTGCAGAGCACGATACTTGCAAAATTCATAAAACAAATTTGACCTCAAAAATAATTGGTGGTTGAATTCAGTGACCTGATATGCAAATACTCTTCAAATTTCAAGTCAATGGGATAAAAATTGAGGATTTCAGAAATACCACCCTAGTTGTTGACCTTAGGCCTATGTTGACCTTTTGGTCAATGTGGACCTCAAAAATGAATGGCTAGTTGTCGGATCTTCACCAAAATCTAATCAGCTCATCCTTGTCACACACCCAACCTGTCCACAAAATTTCATCAGGATCCGTCCACCACTTTTTGAGATATCCTGCACACAAACAGACAAACAAGAAGAAGACGTCATGCAGAGCACGATACTTACAAAATTCATAAAACAAATTTGACCTCAAAAATAATTGGTGGTTGAATTCAGTGACCTGATACGCAAATACTCTTCAAATTTCAAGTCAATGGGATAAAAATTGAGGATTTCAGAAATACCACCTTAGTTGTTGACCTTAGGCCTATGTTGACCTTTTGGTCAATGTGGACCTCAAAAATAAATGGCTAGTTGAATTTAATGACCTGAAATATACATCCTCTTCAAATTTCAAATCAATCGGATGCAAATTGAGGATTTTAGAAATCTCACCAAAGTTGTTGACCTTTGACTTATGTTGACCTTTTGACCTCAAAAACAATAGGCTCCTTCCTTTTGACAAACTCTACCGTGTGGTGAAGTTTCGTGAAGATCGGTATAAAATTGTGACCCATAGGCGATAAACAGACAGACAGACAGAATACGAAAATCGACTGATCAATATACTTGAAAAATATTCGATTTT
This sequence comes from Eptatretus atami, assembly GCA_035128595.1. Lineage (NCBI taxonomy): Eukaryota > Metazoa > Chordata > Myxini > Myxiniformes > Myxinidae > Eptatretus > Eptatretus atami. The sequence goes on along the minus strand of CM068954.1, from coordinate 50,687,350 downwards.
GCAAGTAACAAGAAGATGACGTCGTCCAGAGCACGACACTTGCAAAACCCATAAAACAAATTTCACCTCAAAAATAATTGGTGGTTGAATTCAATGACCAAACATGCAACTCCTCTTCAAATTTCAAGCCAAATCGGATGAAAATTGAGGATTTTAGAAATACTGTACCACCTTAGTTGTTGACCTTCAACCTTTGTTGACCTTTTGACCTCAAAACCAGCAGGCTTCTTCCTTAAGGCACTGTCACACCTTGACGATTTAGCCAGCAATGGCAACGTATAAAAATGTATGTAAAACGTTGGGCGTACGCTGAAATTTTGATGTTTTTTAAAAATTTTGGTCGTATTCATAACGTGTTGGTCGTATGCATAACATATTAGTAAGGGCACAGAACGTTTCGTTGTCTTATATGATAACTTACCAACGAATGCTTAGCCTGTTGTCGGGTTCACAACCTATGCCCAACGATGTTTAACTTAGGCATAGCGCGCTGCACGTATCGCCGACGAACTCGTGGCTAGCCTATTAAAACCTGCCGCACGCCGATTTAAATCATAACCGCCTGAAAATTGAAAGTGTCAACCACGCAGTCACACCTTGGCGATTTAGCCAGCGTATGCTGACCGATAAAATTTGCCGAACCAAGCTGGCCACCGTCGATACGTTATGGGTAAGTTGTGTATACGTTAAGAGCACGCTGAACAAACGATGAATATGCTTCATATTTCGTGGTACGTTCTCGTACGTCGTGAAATTTCAAGCATGCTGAAAATTTTACAGAACGGTACCGCCGTATGGCTCACACGTTCCGCTACGCTGGGAATAAGTTGTAGGCACGTTGTGCGATCGTTGACACATGTCAACACAAGTTCCTTGTTAGTTACTCATAAGTCGAAACACGTCGAGGTAATGTTTAGCATACCCGGAACTTATTTTCTCCGTCAAGGCGCCAACCCCAAGACAAGACCATTGATCAGTAAGGACGAAGCAAGGTCGACAGGGAAATGGACAGCATTTGAGGAGAGCCATTGCTTGACTATTGTACCGGAACGTGACGACAAAGTGGTAAAGTTTACTGATGGGTTGCAAGAATTTAGTTAATCTGGTATTTGAGACATTTGGTATCATTTGAACTGAAAGGATTGCAAAGCTAGCTTTTCATAGAAAAATGAAATTGCCAATTATGAAAAAGTTTATGCATTTGTTTTATTTATTTGAGACATAATCAGAGACGAAATTGATGCAAAAATGTCTCATTATCGTGCGCTGTCAAGGATGAAGGAAGATAAAACAACATTCCAACAAGTGGTAGAGAAGCTCAAAGCAGCAAAATAGCCTAGGAAACAAGAAAGAGGATTTGTTATGAAGGAAGATTATAAGTATAATCTAGTTTCTTGCCATGATGCCTACTCCGATTGAACCATAGCATAATTGAATGAGAAATGCGTATAATACAAGGTAAGTCAAACCTGCCAAACAAATAAAGGTTCCAAGTTTAATGCCATATTTCTGGATCCAACTCGAGTATATGGAATTGATGAACGTTACACGGTTTTACTTTATATTCCCAAAATTGAACACGCTTCAAAGGAAAGTGAGATATGAGAACGGCTTACAGGAGAATCATAACAGACTTCAGGAAGGAGAAATGAAGGAAGCAAAGGAGAAGAGGTGAAGAAGAGTCTCAGCCTCGAAAGAGACCTTACCCATAAATTATGAATCAGAAATCTCAAGGAGGCCTGAAAGAGAGAAGCAAGACACGGCAAGCACTTGTGAAAAAGACAGGAAAACGCCAAGTAAACCGGATGAGATGCTGATGATCTTTGGAACTCTGTGTAAATGGAGATGGTGGTGGGGTGATACAAAATCCGTTCCAATAAACGTAACAAACCACCTCGAAGAGCGCATACTTCCACCAGGCTGAACCAAGTTTTTACGTTTTGGTATCCCACTAAGGGCTGGATAGACATCCGGAACCTGAACCAAATCAAATCGTTTGTTCTTATCACGCTACAACCAACTCCATACCAGCTAGTTTGTCATAACCGAGTATCCTACCACCTTATTTTGAATTCGGATATAAAATGTAATATAAACTGTGTATAATAATATATAGTAATATATATATAAATATTAAAATTATAATAATAATAATATTGGGAAGACAAAAAAATGAAAGTTCGAAAGTTCGTCGGACGGGCACATATGTTATGCCAAAACGTTCTAGACAGTTGAAAAACGAGCAAAGAAAACAAAAAAATTAAGATTTGGCAGGTGTTTTAGGGTCCATCAATCCTACTAACGGATTCAATATAAGGCCACAATAAAAACTAATAGGAAAAATAAAGAAAGAGCATAAATGTCTCTCTGAAAAAATAGATTTGTCAGAACTCATGGAGGTGAGGGTAGATTGCGACCGGTGAGCTCCCCACCTGGAAGAAGGTCCTTGCCTTGGTTTCCATCCTGTGGTTAGCGGAGTCGTAGTTAACGATGAAATCATCGCCACACAACACGCTCGACGGAACACCGAAAAAATCCGTATTGGTGAACGCTGAGGTATTCACTAGTATGGACAACACCCTTCTGGTACGCGAGGGTTTGCTTCCCACTCGTCCCAGCAAGGGAGGGAAGGAAGGAGATGCGATGGAGAGGGTGAGCGCGCGAACAAGAAAGCGCTGGAGTGAGATGAGGGAAAGCGAGGATTGATGACGATCCCGCAGGCCTTGTATGAAGCGAATCGAGTCGAAGGTCCTTTTCTTCCTCGCCTTCAGAACAATCTCTCAACTGACCAATCTCCCCTCTGCCCACATCTGACGTCTTCTATCTCTCCCACACAGGAATGTAGACAACCCCCACTGAGATGTAAGCAACTTCCCTTGAAATGAGACCCCTAAATATTATTGGAACTGAATGAATCAAATTTGGCCAGAAGTATTCATGTCTAGTCCCAGGTAGAATACAATAAATAAATCAAAACATGCCCCAAGGAATACTTCAATATTGAAGATTTTCCCTTAAATGATATTTGGAACCAACCCTAATTTACTCAACAAAAAAATAAACTTTACAACTCGTTACACAAATCAATATTTTTGAACCTTGTCGAGAAATAAGGTTTGAATAACGAGTTGTATCAATATCATCTGTCATACAAGAATGCTAATAGCAATACAGATCATGGTTTGTCAAGGAACGGTTCCACCGGAAATTGCGAACGACAAATGTCCATGATCAAAAACTAGATCACAACAAATGAATAAATGTCAACTAAATCCGGGTGTGTATCCTCGCATGGCGTTCGACAAAATCTGACGATACAAAACGTTCTCCTCATGGATTTAGGATGATAGCGATGCTGAACACAGCTTAGGGAGATGCTGCCATAATATTGTAACCAACAAATGGACACCAAGCTCCTGCAAGTTTGTGGAAGGGTTGCCTTACTTAGATGGAGCCGTCCCTGACCATAAAACAACATATAACCAAACAGATGCTTATGGTTTGAGGTCAGGTAAGAAATCATTGAGGGCCACTCCAATACCTTGAAAAAGCACAAAGAGAGTATCAATAAGAGGGAATTCGTTGTTTAATTGGCCAGATATGAGGGGCGTTATCCTGATATAGGAAAGTTACAGAACAAACATATATATACGGGCGTGAGCTGCCAGAATGGAAAAGCCTGGAAACGAGCACCTGAACAAACTAAGTAATGAAACAGACACCGAGTTAAGGTTAACCCCTAAGATGACAACGAGTCCGGGATCGAGAGAGAGAGAAAGCATAACCGTTAATAACCACCAAACCAAACGCCTACCGCCAAACAACCCAGAAGCGATCACACACTTAATACCATGTCGCACACTAAGAGGGACAAATTAGACGATATCTACTCGACTGTGCTCTCCAAACCCAACCACTTACCAAATCAGCAAAATAAAGAATGAGTGAAACATAATGATATCGCATAAACACAACACCTATCATCAAAAATGCTGGGATCAAGCACTACAACCGTAGAGTGCCACACAAAAGAAAGACGTTGAGCGCGAGATAGGAAACGGATATAAGAAATGGTCCACGATATGCCGCCAAGAGTAGCAAAGAGAAAGACAGAGACAAAAGGAGCCAGGCGATTCGGAATGGTAAAGTTGAAACAGACAAGACACTCGACCGTCCAAACAATTTCATTCCAAAGATGGATGAGCAGTGGACAAAAAACGATTACAGACAAAAAATAAGACATAAACAATCTGTCGGTCTCTGCGCGATAAAAGAGAATAACACGTGGTCGACCAGGACGGAGGGCACGGCACCAGACAGTGGTGCCCAGTTCTTGATGGAGACGTGTTCCTGGAGGTTATGGATGTCCTGTCGAACTGCACAATACAAATAACCCTCCAACGTCAAGTGGACCGGATGTCCCGAGTACACAGAAACATGGCCAAATGGCACGTTCAACAGCTGGAAAATGTTTTGGGACAGTCGGCATTAAGAGACCAAAAATATAACAAGAAAATATATAACCATAAAACCTTGGTTTTTCTGGAGATGATACAGACATCGCAACATGCTACCCATATAGAAAGATCAATGCAGGAATGTTACAAAAGCCAAACGTGAACTGTTGTGTCACGGGAAACGTGATTTAGCGTGCAGTGCTCTGTTACGAGAAATGCTACGTAGGCCCGACCTAGAATCAATGTGTGAAAGAATAAAAAAAAGCCCTCGACAATAACAAACCGCCTTACCACTAGATCAACAACAAAGAAATAACTATTCAAAGAAAGTTTCATAAACAACTAAAAAAATGACAAATAGATGAGTGTCAAGTTTTTTATTTATGGCTGGAAGATAGTATATATATATATATAAAAAATAATAAAAAAAAATAATAAGAACTTCTTCATAATCATTACGGTGCCTCCCGTAGGGTCCGCTCAACAAAGAACGAGAGAGATATACATACCAGAATACTGATCACCAGACATAGAGAGAAATATAGGAGAACAAAGGGTTTACGCCGGATGCCCTTCTGATGCAACACGAGTCCGTCTCTTATCAACAAACAGGGATATGTACAAACATATAATATCAAAACGGGCATAACACCCGCAATGTAGATGTATGTATGTGTGGTGTGATGGTAGAAGAATGTGTGGAATAGAAGTAAGATATGAATGTAGTGTATGTTGTAAATAAAAAAAAAAATAATAATCACACACACACACACAAACAAGGTCCGTCTAAAAAGAACGAGGGACTGAGAGAGACTCACAGAAAATTTTATTACCAAAATCAATGTATATGAAGAAAAATCAAACAAGACAATATGAATACAACCCTTCAAAAATAGTTCCCTCACAAATCTACACACAAAACAATCATATCACCTTTCCTTACCACGCTCGAAAATACAACCAACAAGAACGGCTTAAACATATCTAGAATCCTCCGGGCTCCGAAATCGAGTCAAGGCCCTTTTTATGATGGCCTCCACAGTCATGAAACGAGTCCCCTGAGAAACACATGGGGAAATAGGAAAAAAATCACTAAGGGCCAAGACTGGCGAATACGGGGGTTGGCCCCGAGTTGGCACAGTTCTCTACGCAAAACGGTCGGATGCTCTCAGGGCACTGTAGAAGACAGGAGGGACAAGTATATAAGGCATGGTGGAGCCGGCCCAGCGTTGTTCTCCCACAGAGCATCTCCTCGTCGTCCCGGATGATTCTGTGAGGCGCCGGAGGATCTCCCTTGTACACAAAACATAATTGATTAACGATTCCCCGTAGAGTAAGAAAAACAAACGAAGTAAAGAGAGAGAACGGATGCCCTTTAATAATCCAAAAACCGCGATGAGGAATAAAACCTTGGAAACATTTACGAATCCGACATCATTGCTCTTTGTTCGTTGGTGATGCGAACTTTTCCACTGATGACTCCTGACCAAAAATCAGTCTCGGAATTCGTATATAATTCGAATATCCACGATTCATCGCTAAAAAAGAAGAAGAGACTTAACAAAAACCTGAGGAAATTATAGCCAGCGTATGCCGATTATGAAAAATTTGTCTAAAACGTGGCACAAGTCGAATACGTTATGGGTAAGTTTTGTATACGTTAAGAGCAGCCTGAAAAACACTGCCATACGTCGATAGCCTGGCTTTCATCGTGTACTTTTCTGTCCCAAATTTTAGCATGCTTGAAATTTTACGATGTATGCCAGGCGTATGAGCTACACACGTTCCGCTACCAGGAAAAGTTGTAGGCACGTTGTCGATCGTTGACACAAACAAGTAACTTGTAAGTTACTCATAAAGTCGAAACACGTCGAGTAATGATAGCGTACCCGAAATTATTTATAACCTATGAGTAACGTGTTGTAGGCACGTTACAGCATAGTTGAACACACGTCGAGGCACGTTATGCGATCGTTGCAACACGTCGAGCACGTTACTTGTAAACTCATAAGTCGAAACACTGCGAGGTAATGCTTAGCGTACCAAAACTTTCTAACCTAGACGAACGTGCTTTGAAACTATTGAAGTAACGTACCTCAACGCATATTGACTATGTAGACGTATTTGATTGACGTCTCCGGACGACCACAAGAACTTACTGAACGTGTTCTAATTACAGCACCGTATAATGGCGTATTGGCAGCGTTTAAAAAAAAACAACACACAAACTCCGATATTTCGTCACGGCGTTACGTCACGTCCAGATGCCTCTTCAGTTTGCTCATGTCTTATTCTATAGTCTCCTCCTGTGAATAATTTTCTGTTTGAGGATATTGTCACGTCGACGTCGAAACTTAAAAGCAAATGTCCGAATATATTTAAAATTCGTGATAGACTAAAAAAAAAAATAAAAAATAAAAAAAACAACAACAACAACAACTTCAGAATATTTCGTCACGTGCCTTCCGGAGCCAAGAGAAAAAAAAAGAACTGTGCACG
>CM068954.1:50652942-50680182 GCA_035128595.1 Eptatretus atami | reverse complement strand
ACTTGAAAAATCTTCGATTTTGCAAGTAACAAACAGACAGACGGATCGGGGTGAAAACTTAACCTTCACCCACCTTCGGTGATGGAGGTAACTAGAATGGCACTCGGTAGGGCGCATACCTCTGCCAGGCTAAACAGTTCACGTTTTGTATCTCATTGATAAGTCGGATCTGCATCCAGACCTGAACCAAATCTAATCTAATCAGCTTGTTCTTGTCACCTACTCAACTCATCCACCAAGTTTTGAAATATCATGCCACATATTGTTTTTGGCCCCATCTCTCTCTGTAGTGGGGCAGATAACAGCAATTTTTGAGAGGAATCGTGCAAATGATGATACAAGCATCAAATTTGGCAACATTTGTTCTCCAGGGATTCTAATCAAATCTGCCTGATTGGCCATTGAAAATCCAAATTTTGAAAAATTTGAAAAAAAAAAAAACTTCAAAAAACTCAAGATCACGAATCAATGTTGGATGCTGGCTGAGATTGGTGAATGTTTCAGAAACATCATCAAAAACGTTCCAAGTCTGCCATGCAGTTTTCTTCCCTTTACCGGAAGGCGACACGACGTCACATCCAGTGAACGCATGGAAGTATGGGATCCCTCTCGCTTTCTCAGGCCCTATTGCAGAAACTACCTCATGGACTGGAATCCATTGCCGCCTTGGCTCCTTGGCCAAGGCAATCCACATGTTCTCAAGACCTAGTTCCTGTAAGGATGGCAGTACAGATATTGCTATGACTAGTACGTCCATGTCATTAGCCTTAATGATAATGGACTTGCTACCATCCGTCGTTGCATCCCTGGCGTGTACAAATATTCGATGTGTCAGCTTCTTCATGACAACATGGAGACACAGCATCCAGTGACTTCCTTGTGTTGCTAATGGCACTTCTCTCTTTTTTGTGACAATGACTGTGCTTGTCGTCTGTGCTTCACACATCTTTTCCGCAAGGAAGTGAAACAGCTCAGTCTTGTTGCTGTCATCTCGAAGAAAGCTTCTCCCGTTACTTGGGGTCTTACTGGTTCTCGGCACTCTTCTTCTTGATCCTTGCCCCCTTTTCGACCTTGCCTCAGACTTCAGCTTGACTTCTTGTACCACAAACCTACGGTCCACCCTCTCGTACCTGGCACCATAGGATTCCACCTTTGGGATGATGTCTTCTTTAGCATCATCATCAAATATCTTTGAAGTGTGTGGAGGTAGGGCATTCATAAGTGCTGAGCCATCAATGATGACTGCATCTCCCCTTGATTCTCTGTCTGGGATGTTCACTTGCCGCTTCAAGAATTTCAGCCAGCTGTGACTTCAATTTTTTTTTAAGTTTTTTTTTTTTTTCAAATTTTCAAAATTTGGATTTTCAAATGGCCAATCGGGCAGATTTGATCAGAAAGCCCTGCAGAACAGAAATGCCAATGATTTGATGCTTGTATCATAATTTGCACGATTTTTCTACTATCTACTACACTAATGGTGAAGAATTCTTTTAAAATTAAATAATTCTCATATCCGGATCCAGATCCGTATATTCACGAAAATCGAATCAATTCGTCCTTGTCACCCACCCAACCTGTCCATCAAATTTCGCCTGAATCCATCCACTACGTTTTGAGATATCCTGCTCACAGACAAACAGCGGTGAAAACATAACCGCTGTCCACCCTAGGTGGCGGAGGTAAATATTACCGAGCCATACTTTCATCTTGCCCATTCCAAACATGGTTTGGTTAAGAAATAGGCAGAACCACCACTGCCCCCAAAACAAATAAACAATGCACACTGATCATCACCAGTTTGGCTGCACCTCTTCTTTGATCGAATTAAACACCATTTCTCTCATTAAGTTCGTCACTGATGATTTTTTCAATGATGAATCCACCTATTCGTATATCTCAAAACAAACACTCGGTTATCCAGGACTCGACTTCATAAAGTTTTGTTTGGATTAAATCCGAGGCTATGACGACAAAATAGGTCGGTTACCGGAACATTGCTAAAACTGGTGCGTTGGGAGGATTTTTTTTGCTTTGCATTTGTTTGAGGGACAAAAGAGGGGCACAGGTAATTATGAGGGTGCCTGATTCTCAGCATTGGCTTGTTTGGTATTCCCATCTGAATTGATGCCTTGTTCTGCAAAGAACCCAGCTTCAAATCCCTTATACAATGTGTGTTTGTCCATTGTCTCCTCCATAATGTCCTGATAAATTATTTTAAAACTTCTTTGATGTCTCATCATGTCTTCAACTTGCAGATGGTATATGTACAAGCTTCTCCAAAATACTTGACTCTTTGACTTTCAGTGACGTCACTTTTTGCCTTACCTTTGTTTATTAAACGAAAATGATTAACTCAGATTGTTGTAGGGCTGGGATGATTCATCGCTGATGGTGCGATGGTCCAATGTGGGTTGAGTTTGGGCCAAAAATAAGCCATTATGCTGCATGATCCCAGTCGGAGAAAGTCTTGGGCCGAAATGAATTGGCAACCAGATACGCTGAATGTTGTCATCACTTTAATTGCAAGCGGCGTGAGTTCTACTAGATATTTAAAGAGGATTAGGAATGGTCATGGATACCTTCAACGACCTAATCACAATCGAATGACTGCAAGGTTACAAAATTAGACACCAGAGGAGGCCATTCGGCCCATCAATGCCTGTGCCATATACGAACCCCTGACACTCAATCTAAACAAGGAAACGCAGTAGTGGTGGTGGGGATGGGGAGGAGGGGAGCAAGAAGGGAGGTGGTGGCCTATCGAGGAGATGGTACAAATTGGTAGCGGGAGGGGAATGATGGAGATAGGGGAAGGAAGACATACAGTACAACAGACAAGACACCACCTTTACAACATTACCGAGGTCCAAGAGCATAAAGATAACAAATGACATTTTGTTTTGTGTCAGTATCCAAATAGTAAAATATGGACACAACACACATCATCAGTTTGGCTCTTTAGTAAAATATGGACACAACACACAGATCATCCTAACCAGTCTCGAGTTACCTTCATTTATGACCCTTGTCCTTGTACCCCCTTTTCCCCTTTGATTCTAAGTATAACTACCCGATGCTATTTTCAACCTATCTGCTGTGCCTGATGCGCCCATTTTCCCAGGAAGACCATTCCAATCATTAACAACTCTTGTGGGAAATATACTTACCTTGCTTCCATATTCATCCTCTTCTCGCGTCTCGCGTAGCGAGCGGGATGATGTCTTCTTTAGCATAGTCATCTAAGAGAGCTCGGCGTTGTTCTTGTTGTTCTTCTTATTGTTCTTCTTCTTGTTCTTGTTCTTGTTCTTGTGAAGACAAAACCTTTTGGACTCTGCTCTTTTATATACAGGATCCGGATCTCCTTGAATACTAAACACCTGTACACATCCTCGCATTGAGGGTGCCTTTTGAGAGCGTCTATCATGAACTTTTAAATATATTCGGACATTTGCTTTTAAGTTTCGAAAAGTTCACGTTACTATTTAAAGATTATTCCATTTAATATATTGTAATTTCGTAAATACACTATTTTCTCGTCATGAACGAAGATCGTCCATGACGGACGTGACGTGACGGCACGTGACGAAATATCGGAAGTTGTTGTTGTTTTTTTTTTGTTGTTTGTTTTTTTTAATTCTTCTTCCTCTTCTTGTTCTTCTTCTGGTGAAGACAAAACCTTTAGGATGCGGCTCTTGGACACATTTGTCCTTGTTTATTTATTCCAAGCTATACACCCTGATCCTGGAAAATATACTTTGCTGCATCGATTGTATCTAAAGTCTTTATTATATCAAACATTTCTACAAGATCTCATTGAAATCGCCTCATTTCAAATGTATAAGGTGCAGTCTCCATCAGCCGTTCCTTAGAGTTTAGTCTATCAGGGTCAAGAGTGACCCCTTCGTGAACCATGGCTGTGCTGGGATAATAAATACGGTCACATGGTGTACATTCTTTGCACCTACACTCCAGGGTATGTTGCATGATGTCCTTTGATTCAAGACTGAAGTGCATGTACCTTAATTGAAACATTACATTGAAATTGCCAAATAAAATGATAAAGCATAATCCAGCATTGATGATGGTATGTAGTACGTATGTTATCAAAAAACTACATTATTTTAGTGTCTAAAGGTTGGTAGCAACTATCATTCAATTCATTGACAACTAGATGGTATTCATAGAATACTTACCCTGCGCAGTCTTGAGAAGGACTTGGTGCAAGCCAACTCTTCTGTTTTTTGAAGGTTTTTTTTTTCCTTTGATCCAATATGGTTCCAGACCAGTGACTGATGATGTCACTTTTATCAAACTATATTTCCCATGGGTCATTGATCAATTAGTTAAAGTTTTGCATTGATTGGTTTGCGGTTTCATGAATTGCAGGGAATTTTTTTTTTTTTACACTGACCGGATCAAGCGCTGCACTTGTTGAATTATGACGTAATAAGGAAGGCACAGATGACATCATCAGTAACAATGGATATATATATATTATATGTATATCCATTGTCTACTATTGTCATTGTAATTCTTGCGCAAAGTACACTGATGTCAAGTAAAGTCTGTCTTTCATGGGATGTACGTCCAAGCTGAGCCATGAGCCTTAAATAAAGAGCTAGAACGGCACTCGGTAGAGCGCATACCTCCGCTAGGCTACACAGTTTACATTTTGTATCCCACTAGTAGGCCGAATCTGCATTGGGACCATCACCAAAACCGAATTGGCTTGTTATTGTCACCTACCCAACTCGTCCACCAAGTTCTGTCATAATCCATTCACAACCTTCTGACATATCGTACTATATGTCGTTTTGGCCCTATCTCTCAATTGTGAAGAATCACTTAAAAAATTCTCGTCTCAGATTTGGATCTTCACCAAAATCTAATCATTTCATCCTTGTCACACAATCAACCTGTCCACCAAATTTCGGCTGAATGCGTCCATAACTTTTTGAGATATCCTGCTCACAGACAGACAGACAGACAGGGGTGAAAACATAACCTCCGTCCACCTTCGATGGTGGAGTTAATAATCTCCCTCTCAAAAAAATTAAAAAAGAACATACAAGTTGAGAGTTGGGAAGAAAACAAAGTTCAAGGATAATTAGACACAGCAGGCCATTTGACATATTATACCTGAACCCTATCCACACGCCATATGAATTACACCGTTGAACATTTAGCTTTCATGTTGCAGATATCTATTCCTCATGACATTATCTCAACTTGATTCGATCACGGCTGTGATTGGCTGAATTATGTTGCCGTGGCAACCATCTCGGTAACTTGGCTTGTGCACACGATATTTCAAAAACCGTTCAAGATTTAGCTTTCATATTACACAGATCTATTCCTCATATCACCCAAAAGGTGGAGGACCGAGAGTATCATCAGCTCCTTGTTAGTATTAACTTCGTCTAATTTAACAACCAGTCCAAATCAGAATAATAAGATCCCTGAACATCAAGTGGTTAGTTGTGGGGAAACTTTTCACAATTTGTCACAAAATACAAGGACGAAGCACAGCAGGTTAGTATTTTTAATGAATAATACATTGTGAGGAGGGCATATTATTACAGTATAGTCATCAGAATGTTATAGACTGTCGTAGGGGAAACACGATCGAGCTAAAAATGTAGAAGATAAAAGCCATAATATGGACGGGGACGATGACCGCAGCCCAACACTTATCTTGATTTGGAAAGAATACGCCATTAAAGTGCCTGGAAATTATACAAAATGTTCCTTGTTCTGATTGTAAAATAGTGCTTAATTTTCACAAACAATTTTTGACTTTTTAATGTCTTTTGGGTTACGGCAACGAAAGCAACTTTCATCCGGACACACATCAAAGCTTAGAATAATCTTGATGTTGTCTTTGAAATGAGTCTATCACGTGAACTACGTTTGACGGACATACTATATGCTTTACATTATTCAAAAAAAACAACATATAACCATAATTGTCATTTTCCATAATTCCTCTTCAGGAGCAACAGATTGTAGATACATGCTGTACAACCTGTTGTTCGGTGCGGACGGGGTTGTTCGAGAATCGGTTCATGCCCCCCCCCCCTTTATATTTATTGAATGAGCTTTTATGATCTAAAAGCAACAATCAAGTAGCCACTCCGGGGATTAAAAAGGACCTCCTAAGCAATTACACGACAGCGTGCGGACCATAATGAACGAGCGCAGTGTCTAATGCAACATTTCAACGGAAATTGCCCTCTCGGTAAACATGCATTTGGCTTGCGGTGAAATGCGCAACTTTGTACACGTGCACCTGCTAGTAAGAGCGTGCCACGTATGGGATGCCTATTCGTGGCATGGTCTGCTCAGCATCACGCGTATAATCTATGATGTGGGATAATATATGAGCGGTCAGTTGTTTAACAATGATGGGTGTGCAGGGATGGGGTGCCCGGAGGGAGGGCAATGCACTGAGGGGCGGTTTGGATATATAGTCAGCTGGGGGCAGGGGCCGGGTGCGGGGCCGATTTGAGAAGGCGGTGGTCCATCGGAAAGTGGACAATGTACAGCGGGCGTTAGCTCCGGCGGGGTCCGCCCTGCGCTTTGCACCTGCAGCCTCGCAATGGGCCGCACATAAAGGCCAAGGGACGCGATGGACCGCCACAATGGCGCTTCGCCTTTATCTCCTCGTCATTTTTTAAGTTACGCCTGCTGGAGGGGCGGGCCGGCATTATGACGAGACAGGCGAGACGCATTACGCGCCTTTACGACGTAAAGAAAGGGCGCAGCACGGATGTGATAAGCTCATTAACATACATGCCCTTTATGACGTTGCATGAATCAAATCTAGAACCAAACATTCGATTTGGCGCTTTTTGCTAAATATTCCCACTTTACATTAAACGGCTGCATTACAGACTCAAAAGAACTTGGACAGTGCCTTGTGCTATTCTGTTGCTGTTTCCTTTTATATATTTCAACTGAATTTTCAAGTAATTTTTTGCACTTCTGTATTGCATGTGTCTTTTGTACAACAAATCATGTGGTTGTCATGCATCCTATTCCAATGGAGAGAGGGAGAGAGGGTGAGAGGGAGAGAGTGAGTGAGAGAGGGAGGGAGAGGGAGGGAGACAGAGAGGGGGAGAGAGAGAGAGAGAGAGGGAGAGAGAGGGGGAGACTGAGACTGAGACTGAGACTGAGACGGAGACGGAGACTGAGAGGATTTGCCTCTGACTTGTCAAGTCCAGGTTCGATTCTCGTTCTGAATATTATAAACTATGGGACAGGTGCTTCGCAGGCAGCGCGTTACACCAAAACGTGTCCAGTCCCTCGGATGGATGTTAATTTCACGGTGTCTTTCACGAAGAGTTGGTGAAGTATCGGCGGTACTCATTCCAAATTCCTGCCTGAATTGCGTGGCAAATTGCATTGCTGAGATGCAATGAACACACAGCAATTTACATACATCTCCAGCTCGTTGATGGCATTATTTGAGATATTTACAGCTGGAATAATAATTTTCAGCTCCAATAATTAATTAGCTATTTTAGACTCTTCTCTATAAAGAACTATGAAAAGAAATGTGTTTTTCTATGATAAAAACAATGAGAGCTGTAAATTAAAGCATTAATTTGGAAAGTCACTTTATTGATGACATCAATAGAGTTGTGAGGAATAACTCAGTCATTTATCATTTTGCTGAAAAGGTCTTTGCAGAATTGTGGCCTTTTTATACTTTAAGAGATCTTCTTCTTCTTCTTCTTCTTCTTTCGGCTGCTCCCGTTAGGGGTCGCCACAGCGGATCATCCGTTATGATCCGCATACTGATTTGGCACAGGTTTTTTACGCCGGATTCCCTTCCTGACGCAACCCTGGTCGCCTCTTACGACACAGGGATAAGGATTGGGTTTCGCCATGATTCCGGGCTGCCCTACACCCTCTCATAGCGCGGCCCAGCGCAGAGCTCCCGTCCTCAAGCGATCCTCCAACCCAAGCTTCCGAGTAGCCGGATTACAGGCGCACGCCACTACGCCCGGTATTTATACTTTAAGAGAACATACAGAATAAATTTGTCACCTGAAAGATCTGATGTTGCAAAAAATGCTTTTAGTACTGGATGAAGACCAATATGGGATGACATTTAAGTTTTGGATTTGATACAAAATGTACTCTGACACCTTTTCCTGGAAAGATGGAATTCAGGAAGGCAGGTATTTCCTGCAGAGGAGAGATAGTTGGGGTACAAGAAGCCTGTGGTCCATTATTTTGAGGGGTATGTTCATGAATGAGGTGAAAGATGAGGCTTTGTGCAAGAGAGGCCATGATTCAGACTTGAAGAAAGTATTTGGGGTGGGAGCAGGAGTCGTCGTCATCGTCATCATCATCATCATGCACCATGTGCTACACAGAGCATCGGTTATTCCGATGCTGTTTCTTCTCTGGAGTTACAATACAGGGCGGTTTACCACTCCGACACAGGATACTCAACCATCGAGTGTGGTGGAATTTTGCCAAGGTACTGCTGATATAGCTCAACTACTCTTCGTGAAGGACACCATGGGATCTTTAACATCCAGCATGTAATGCTAGTAGATGGGACATCTCGTTAAATGGCCACCTGAGGGATGGCACAGATATTACATACACGCACAAGGATATACACAAGGAACTTTGGCACAGGAGGAGGGCATTTTGCCTATCATGTCTGTGCTGCACCAACCCCAGTATCCACCCATCCACACACAAGCTACCTCCAAGTTCTTCCATACCCCTATACCCAAAATATCTCCAATGAATTCAGGTACCTTGTATAGTGGCTTGCAAAAGTATTCACCCCTCCAAAGTTTTCACATGTTGATGCCACTTGAGCTTATTCCATGATGCTTTCAAATCGAACTTAATATAAAGATTCTTCACAAACTACTCCAAAGTGAAACAGCTAAAAAATGTGGATAAAATGTGAAAATGTGAGATTAACAGAGAAAATCAGATGATTCTCAGTTGCAGAAATATTCGAACCCTTTGCCGAATTTACCCTAAATCACATCAGGAGTAAATTATTTGTTTGAAATGTTGCAAAATAAGTGTAATAGGTTTCACCTGTATGTGATCAGTGGTTTAACTTAAAAATTAATCTCCCCCACTTATCTAAGGAGTTTTAAGTTGCAACTCACTTGGTAAACCAACAAGGTAAACATGAAGACCAAAGAGCTTTCCAAAGAAGTCAGACACAAAGTGGTGGAGAAGCACCATTCAGGAGAGGGTAATAAGAAGATTTCAAAGTCACTCATTATCCCTTTGAGTATGGTGAACTCCATCATTAAGAAGTGGAAGACGTATCATACTACCCAGACTCTACCCAGCTCAGGTCGCACATCCAAACTCAGCAGCCAGGCAAGCAGGAAACTGGTTCAGGATGTCATTGTAAATCCAACAATGACTGAAAGATCTGCAAGGCTCTATGTCTGACATGGGGTCAGTGTTCATTAATCAATGATATCCCGTTCCCTTCACAAAGCTGGCCTCTATGGACAGGTGGCAAGAAAGAAGCCATTACTGAAAAAGACACATCTAAGAGCTCATATGGAGTTTGTGAAAAAGCATCTTGATGATACTGCAGGCATGTGGAGAAAAGTTTTGTGGTTAGACGAGACAAAAATTGAACTTTTTGGTCTAAATTCAAAGCGTTACATCTGGTGCAAGCCTAACACTGTACATCAACCAGTCAACACCATCCCTACTGTCAAGCATGGTGGTGGCAGCATCATGTTTTGGGGCTGTTTTTCATTAGCAGCGACTGGCAAGCTTGTCAGGATAGAAGGGACAATGGACGGTGCAAAGTACAGGAGAATCCTTGATGAAAAGCTGCTTGAGTCAACCATGAATCTGAAACTGGGTCGGAGATTCACTTTCAGCAGGACAATGATCCGAAGCACAAAGACAAAGCCACACTGGAGTGGCTGAATAAGAAGAAAATTAATGGTCTTGAGTGGCCCAGTCAAAGTCCTGACTTGAATCCAATTTTAACATTTATGTTGAGACTTGAAGATTGCAGTCCATCAACAATCCCCATCAAACTTGGCAGAACTGGAGCAATTTTCACATGAAGAATGGACAAATATTTCACCATCTCAATGTGCAAAGCTGGTAGAGACTGACCCAAAAAGACTCATTGCAGTAAAAGGTCAGGTCAGGTATGGGAGCATGTGCCAGAACAGCGCGTCGCTGCGTCCACTTTCCCACCGGTACTCAGGGGCCTCCGTCTGGCCTTCCCCCAGGCAGATGCCAGGCCCATCCCCATCTCCTTGAGATGCTGGTCAACCTGCTGCAACCACGAGGCACGTGGTCGGCCCATTGGCTCCTCCACTCACGAGACTCCTCGCTGAGAGAATCTGGTGAGCAGGATCAGCGTCAGGAAAACGAGCCACATGTCCAGACAGCCGCAACTGACGCTCACGGACCATGCAGGTAACAAATCTCATCCGAGTCTCTCTCAGCAACCGCTCGTTGGACACAAAATCTGACCAGCGATAGCCAAGGATTCTCCGAAGAGACCTGGTACCAAAGGAATTAAGTCTCCGTCTCAGATCCTTGGTCAGAGTCCAAGTCTCGCATCCATAGAGCAAAACTGGAAGCACCATGACCTGAAGACTCGGACTTTCGTCCTCCCGCACAGGTACCGGCAGCGCCACACCCATGATCCAGTGAATCCATGACTCCCCAGGCCGACCCAGACATCTATTGACTTCTGACTCACAGCCAGCAGAGACATGAATATCACTGCCAAGGTAAGTGAATCTCTCCACGACCTCAACATCCTCACCACAAACAGACACAGACAGGACAGCAGCATCCAAGAAGTCTTTGAAAGCCTGGATCTTAGTTTTGACCCAAGAAACCCGTAATCCCAGTGGCTCCGACTCCTCATTCAGCACCTCGAGGGCCCACAAAAGGATATCTAAAGTCTCCGCAAAGATGACTGCATCATCTGCGAAATCAAGGTCCGAGATCTTGACATTCCCAAACGATGCACCGCAGCTTGATCTTTCCGACATCCTCCCTAAAATCCAGTCCATACAAGTGCTGAAAAGTGTGGGGGCCAGTACACACCCCTGACGAACTCCAGTAACAACTGGAAATAAGTCAGAGATGGTACCACCACACTTCACAGCACTCTCAGTACCGAGTACAGTTCAGACATCAGATCGATCAGTTTTGGTGGCACCCACGAAGACCAAGAATCCTCCAGAGGGCATCCCGTTCACTGAATCGAACGCTTTACATAGGCTGCTGCAAGCCCCTGCCGAAACACTCGTCTGCGTTCGGTGAGGACACGAAGAACAAGGATATGGTCAATCGTTGACCTCTTTGGTGTAAAGCCTGACCTGCTCTGGACGCTGGTGCTCAAGCAGATGGTGGCGAACCCTATCAAAGATTATCCGAGCAAAGACCTTGCCCGGCACTGAGAGCAGCGTCACCCTCGGTAGTTGTTGCAGTCTTGGCGATCACCCTTCCCTTTCCAGAGAGGGACAACAAGGCCTCTCTTCCAATCAGTTGGGATGATGCCTGTGTTCCAGACAGAGCACAAACTGCATGCAACGACACAAGTGCAGCATTTCCACCAGCCTTGAGAAGTTCAGCATGGATGCCACAGATCCCTGGACTTTACCCCGTTTCAACCGGTTCACCGCAGCCCGTGTTTCCACAAGCGAAGGTGGACCACAGTTGATTCGAGGGTCAGCAACAGGGATTGTAACACCCTTGACGTCAACTCGACAGCTGGGGATCGGCCTGGTACAACCGCTCAAAGTAACGGCCAGCGGGCCTTCACTTCAGACTCCTCTGTCAAGAGCCTACCACTCTCTGCTCTAACTGCAGTGCTCCGAGGGATGGGCTTGGATGAACGCAATGCGCGAATTCCCCTGTAAGCGGGACGAGAATCACCTGTCCACAGGTGATGCTCTACCCCTCACAGATTCCTCGCACATAGGCCTCCTTGTCCACCCTTGGTGCACGTACAGTTTTACGCCTCAGCTCCCTGAACAGCTCAGCTCTGCCATTCAACCTGACCCTGCGACTCTGGTCAATGGTATCCAGTGTCCCTTGAGAGACAAAATTCTTCTTTGCCCTGCGTTGAGTTCCAAGACATCCACCGTCAACATCAAGGACGGTGGTCTTGAAGGCACTCCACAACTCTTCAGGACCCCCAAAGCAACCAGACACCCCAAATGTCCACTCAGCTGTTCGCAAACTCCTCAGCTACTCTCTCATCCTTGAGCTTGCCAACATCCAGCCTAGGCTGGATGGTACCATTCTTCAGGATTTAAGGTGCAGCTTTAGAGTTGCTACAACAAGCCGGTGGTCAGTATTGAGGAACTGAGCACTCCGGTAGACCCTGCAGTTCTGGATCACCCTCCAACGACCGTCAATGAGGACATGGTCAATCTCCTTTGCCACACCCGCCAGCGTTGGAATACCAAGTCCAGCGATGAGCTTGTGGGCACTGAAACCATGAACCAGCCACCCTAAATCCATGACTTCTTGCAAAGTCAAGGAACTTAGTGCTATTCTGGTTCATAGTTCCTGACCCATGGGGACCAACACATGTCTCATAACCAACCCTATCAGTTCCAGTTGATGCATTGAAATCCCCCAAGACTAGAAGTGTATCTCGTCTGGGCACTGATCAACCACAGACTCGAGCGTGGTGTGGAATGCATCCTTCACAGTGAGATCACTCGCCTCAGTCGGAGCATAGACAGAGACAAGGGAAATGACACCTAAGGAGTGACGAATCCTTAATCTCATAATACGCTCGTTGACCGGTGTTACCTCAATTATCATTGGGGTCAGCTTATTGGACACAGCAACAGCAACTCCTTGAGTATGGTACCATCAGAGCGACCAGACCAATAGTAGGTGTAACCACCCACATTATCTCGCCGAAATCCAGTCTCCGACCTCAGAGAGTGCTGCAATACCGATGTCCAAACGCTTGAGCTCAGATGATAACAGAGACAGGTGATCATCTCTCTTAGGGATAGGACATTCCAAGCACCCACCCGAAGGGACCGCCTCAGGTTAACCCAAGGAGACCCCCGTCTGGTTTACGTCACCTCAGCACCACTCTGACACACTCTCCCGCAATCTGACCCAGGGATGTTACCCCGTGGTTTCCCTCCTGCCGAAACTCTCGACTGCACGGACTTTCGTCCTCCTGCACAGGTACCGACAGCTGGGGGATCAGGTACCGCACTACCCCCCCAGATCAGGACTGCCCCTAAAAACAAGGAAGAACTAGACGCCTAGACATGCATAGTGCTTTCCTAAATGAAATAACATTTTAAAATAAAATGAATTTCTCAATATATAATGAAATATAAATATATAATGAAGCAGTAAAAGGTGCTTCCACCAAGTACTGACCTAGGGGATGAATACTTTTATAACCAGTGAATTTTTATTTGTACATGTGTTTTTTGCAGTTATTCCTGATATGTAACCTCCTTCAACGATAACAGTGTTTAGTTTGATCTCTTCAGTTATGAATGAAAAGTTCATTTGGAAAAATTGTTTCTACATAATTCATCCAAATGTGGCATTATTGGTAGGGGATGAATACTTTTACAGGACACTGTGTCTAATTCCAATTTGAACCTATCCACCCCCTTCACTGCCACTACCTGTCTGGGGGAGACCATTCCATGCATTAACCACTATCCCACTGAAAGACCCCTGCCTTAAAACTGTCCAAACTTCCATCTTCTTTACCCTCAAGATATGGCTCCTGGTTCTAACACTGTCCACACTGCTGAAAAACTCCACTTCACCTATCTTGTCCACACCCTTCATTATCTTAAACATCTCCATCAGGTCTCCTCGTAACTGCCTCCTTTCTTGTGTAAAAGGTTCTGTCTCCATCCACCGATCCTCGGAGTTGAGTCTAGCTCAGCCTGTGATCAATTTAGTTGCTCTTCGCTGTACTTTCCTGAGATGTGGTGACCAAAACAGAACACAACATTCCAGATGAGGACTCACTAAGTTCCTGTGCAGTGTTAAAACCACCTCTTTTAATTTATAATTTATCCCCCAACAAATAGAGCCTAAAACCCAATCAGCTTTTCCGATAGTTGCCTGACGTGTTGCCTGCTTACCTCCCGTATCTGTTCCCACCCCCAGATCCTTCTCCTGTTTCCAAGACTGCCCCTTACATCATGAAATCTCAATTTTCATTATTCTTTCCCATCCACAGTACCTTCTATTTCTTTTGCCCAATCTATGCAAGTATCAATACTTTCCTGAATCTGCTCACCCCCCTCTCTGCTCTCTAACAACTTACCTCCAAGTTTAGTGTCATCTGCAAATTTAGAAAGCCTACTTTTAACCCCACTATCCAAATCGTTGATGTAAATAATGAATAATAATGGTCCGAGTACTGATCTCTGAGGTACCCCCACAACTTACATCCTCACAGGACATCCTCCCACTCACAGCCACTCTTTGCTTCCTCTCACTAAGTCAGTTTGCAATCCAATTAGCTACCTGACCAGCCACTCCACAAGCCTTCACCTTGGCTGACAACCTCTGATGTGGTACCTTATCAAATGCCTTCTTAAAGTCGACAGGGTGGCCATAAAGTCTGGAAACATAGGTGAATATACATTATACATGGTTTATTGACATAACATTACAATACATGATATTATGTTCAATGACATGTTCAATGTGTTTTCCCTCGTGAGAAATGCACAGTTCAATGCGCTGTGCAAAATTGCAATGAACTCGGTGCATTAATTCAGCATTTCCATCCAAGCATGTCCAACACACTGCCTGTATCCTTGAATCTTTGAACTAGCTTCCCCACTGTGCTATTGGAAGCTCTTCCGGAATGACATGCGTTGAAGTGCCCTGCTATCCGTCGATCTGACCAGCCGTCGCGTCCACTCAGCAGTATCACCTCAAGGCGTTCGTCTTTCATCAAGGACATCTTCAAACTGTAACAGAATGACAATATTATCTATGTTTCCAGACTTTATGGCCACCCTGGAGATGCACTATGTCCACTGCGATTCCCGCATCCACCCAGTCAAAAACTGACTTAAACAAGATCTCTCTTTGGTAAATCTGTGGTGACTACCTTTAATTAGTTTGTATTTATTTAAATGTTTCCCTCTCAATTCCTCAATTAATGTCTCCAACACCTTTCCCACAACTGAAGTCAAACTAACAGGTCTATAGTTCCCCAATTCTTCTCTGGATTCTTCATTAAATAATGGTGCTACATTTGCTACTCTCCAATCCTCCGGTATCTGTCCTGACTCTAATGAGGTCTTAATGATACCGGCTAACATCACACTTATCTGTTCTGCCACTTCCTTTAACACTCTTGGATGCATATACGTATTATCTGGCCGGTGCACCCAGAGCTTTATATTTACTTCCTCCCTTCTTATATGGACCTCCTCAAGAAGCCCTTGCTCACCTCCGGTATACTCTCAGCTATTGGAAGTTCCCCTGATCGTTCTTGGGGGGAACTATACGCAATACAGTACTATATCGTTTTTGGCCCCATCTCTCAAAGGTGAAGAATCATTTAAATAATTCTCGTATCCAGATCCGGATTCAGATCTTCACCAAAATCGGATCAATTCGTCCTTGCAACACACGCAACCTGTCCACCAAGTTTCATTCGAATCCGTCCACAAGCTTTTGAGATATCGTGATATATACTAGTTTAGCCCAATCTCTGAATGGTGAAGAATCACTTCAAAAATTATCATATCCGTATTCGGATCTTCACCAAAATAGAATCAATTCTTCCTTGTCACACAACCAACATGTCCACCAAGTTTCGTCCGAATCCGTCCAGAACTTTTTGAGATATCGTGCTATGTATCATTTTTGGCTCTCTCAATGGTGAAGAATCACTTTAAAAATTCTAGTAGTCGGATCCGGATCTGGATCTTCACCAAAATCTAATCAGTTCATCCTTGTCAAACACCGAACCTGTTCACAAAGTTTCATCCAGATCCGTCCACAACGTTTTGAGATATCCTGTATACAGACAGACGAACAAATATTAACTGTCGTGAATTGTTGGTGGTTATTGAGATAAGTGAACCATTGCAGAGCAACAGCCCTGATATAGTATGAGTCATGCTTAGATAAGATATAGTATGAGTCATGCTTAGATAAGATATAGTATGAGTCATGATATATAGTATGAGTCATGCTTATGTATGGTGAAATGTGTCAAAAGGTTTCGATAGATCAATAAAACACTGGCGGGAGACATTTTGTTACAAACCGCATTGGTGAGTTTATCAAGGAATTGCACAAGACCCATGTCGGTAGAGTGTTTAGATCGAAAGCCGAACTGTTGGTGGGAAAGAAGGTTAAACTTAGAGATGAGCTTGGAGAAACAATTATCAACAAGTTTTTCCAATATTTTGAAAAACAAGGAAGAACGGAAATATATCTGTACAGTACACTTGGTCTTCACGTAACGTCATAGTTGTGTTCTCTAAAAATGTGACTTTAAGCAAAACAAGGTTAAGTGAATCACATTTCTTCCATAATAATTAATATAAGATTTGGTAAGATTTTCATCGCATCAGAAAGACACCAGAACACCTCACAAGAGTGAGGTTAGTTTCATATCATCATTTGCGATGCGTTGGGCATCGCCCAGCACATTTAATTTTTTTTTTGTTTACAACAATTTTAAGAAAATGGGCCGAAAGGGCCAGAATCACACTTTGGGCTCAGTTAATGCCTGGGGAATGGTGTCTAGAATATACCGGTCAAGTTTGGTTCAGTTCCGTTTACGAACAACCGAGAAATAGCAAAAAAAATTTTTAAATGGGCCGAGAGGGCCATTTCTCGGCCCAAAGGGCCATAATCCCACTGTCGGCTCAGTTAATGCCTGCAGAGTGACCTCTAGAATATACCTGTCAAATTTGGTCCAGTTTCTTTCACGAATAACCGAGAAATATCAATTTTAAGAAAATGGGCCGAAAGGGCCGTTTCTCAGCCCAAAGGGCCGGAATCGCGCTTTGGGCTCAGTTACTGCCTGCGCATATGTGTCTAGTATATGCCTGTCAATTTTCATCGAATTCTGCTCACAGATAATGTAGAAATAGACGTTCAAATGAACTGTACACAAGAAAAGAGAGAACGCGAGCGGCGCCTTGACCCCGTAGGGTGGAAGACCCCACGGGGTGAAAAGCAGTACATACATGCATCGTGCTTTCCTAAATGAAATAACATTTTAAAATAAAATGAATTTCTCAATATATGATGAAATATAAATTTAAATAAGATAATACTCACCAGTGATGGGCGTGGAGGTTGTTTGTAGAAGGTGGAGGGGCGAGTAGTGGCGTTGACGGCCCAAGTGCTCTCCTGATATCAACGGCTCATTCTTCCACATTAAAATACTTTGAAAGCTGTAATTTGATTTCTAAACTAATTGTTTTTCTTGTTTTCTTACTACCAGAATCACGATCACTTATTGAGCGTTTTTGATTCGCCTTTATAACGGATTGAATCATGCTTCAAACAACACCAAAATGGCGTGATACAACTGTTCAGCATCTATACATACGCCTCTATGTCTATGCGTTACAGAATAATTATCTGGCAAGCAAAGTAATAGCAAACGTCACGACGTTAAAAGGATATATGTTCCCTATTGTATCAGCGACGTTGTAACAAAACAACATAAACCGAATCAATGTCAATTGAGGAATTGTTGTAGTTGTAAATGTCCCGTTTATTGCCAGATATGAAGATAGGAATAACTTTAATGACCTTAAGATGAGAAGGGACAGATCCACTAAGAAAAGGAACATTGAAGATGAATACAAGTGGTCGAGAGATAAAGTAAATCTTTAACCACTTGTGAATTAATTCCATTACACCCATAGCTGCTGATATTCTCACTCTTTAATCTCGATTGGATAATTCAATAAGAATTATGCTTCAGTCACATTTGGCTCGGCGGCCGTAGGGTCTAAAAAAATCTACGGCCACTAGCAATTATAGGCGGCCACAGTATTTCCACGGTCACACAATGTAGCAGTCACATATGTTTTTGTTTTTCGGGTAGCCGCACGGGGTATTTAGAAATTGTGGAGACCGAAAACGTGGGGGTGCCGTATGGTCTTTGATTTGATGTCGCAGGTGACCTTAGGGCGTCCCTGCGGCGGCCATAGAATTTCAAGGCAGACGCAAGGTAGCCTCAAGGTGCCCGCAAGGCGACCGCAGGGGGGCCCTAAGGCGAACGTGGAAATAGTGCGGGCCGTAATTTTTTGGGGGTTGGCAAATTCATTTTTCATTGATAGAAGCCTACGGAAAACGCACAATAATGCAAGCCCACCGTACACCCTACGTACGGTCGTCGTGGAACACATCTACGTCATGGCTACGGCTTGTCGAATTGCTAGGCCAACCTAGAAATGAAAAAAGTTATAACTCCGCGCTTTATTCCAGGAGACCCCTACGGCCTGTAAAAGATAGCCATACGGCGTAGGGCCACCCTGAGGCCAGCTCAGAAACTCTGCGGCCCACGCACGTTTCTGTCAATTCAGGGGGGGGTACGGCCGCCGTATCCTAGCCGTAGAGCAAATGTGACTCATGCTTTACTTGGCATGAGGAAAAATAGGACCAAGTGTCCTGAAGCTCACCTGGATCACGAGCAACAGTCGCTCAAACTCCTCGAGGAACTCTTTCGGCTCTGAATTTTTTTTAATGCTGTGAACAATCTTTGGTACATCACGTGTGATGAAGGTTGTGGTCAAGTTTCATCGAAATTGTGTGTAGTTTCTGAGAAGAAAGCAAGCACCTATTTGGGGGGGGGTCAAACTCCCCCCCCCCCCCCCACTCCGTGGACTCCGTTTAATGAATGCAGATTTTGATGCAGTCGATAAACTTTGGTACATCATGGGTGATGAAGGTTGTGGTCAAGTTTCATCACAATCATGTGTGTAGTTTTCGAGAAGAGAGCAAATACCTATTTTGGGGGGGTCAAACTTCACCCCCCCCATAGACCCTCTTGATGAGCGCATATTTTAATGTAGATGATAAACTTTGGTACATCACGGGTGATGAAGGTTGTGGTCAAGTTTCATCTAAGTCGTATGTGTAGTTTCGGAGTAGAGAGCAAATGCCTATTTTGGGGGGTCAAAACCCTCCTGTAAACCCCTCTAACGAGTGCAGATTTTGATGTGGTTAAATCACTTTGGTACATCAAGGGTGATGAAGGTTTTTGTCAAGTTTCATCAAAATCATGTGTAATTTCAGAGAAGAGTGCAAATACCTATTTTGGGGGTCAAATCCCTCACCCATAGACCCTCTTAATGAGTGCAGATTTGGATGCGGTCGATAAACTTTGGTACAATATGCGTAATGAAGGTTGTGGTCAAGTTTCATCGAAATTGTGTGTGCAGTTTTTGAGAAGAGAGGAAATACCTATTTTGGGTGAGGGGGGTGGTCAACCCCCCCCCATGAGCGCAGATTTTTTATGCGGTCAATAAACCTTCGTTCGGCATCAGATATGAAGCTTGTGGCTAAGTTTAATCAAAATCGTCTGTTTGGTTCAAGCGATAATGACTGACGTGTTTACGGACTCACTGACTGACTCACTCACCTATGGACACTGCTCGATCGCATGCGCTCACCTGACTAAAGTCCAGGTGAGCTAAAAATGAAGAACTGCCGGTGTTATGCAGATAATTATTATCAGTAAAAAGTGTGTTTGTGGGTGGAATGCTATGTGAAGAGCCAATGTTCGTAAAACCAGAACTGAAGGATTCGGAAACGTTTGCAGAATAAGAGATAACCCGCTATACATCCAAACATCTATGAAGAAAATTATCCTTGTGGGTCTTACACCAAAGTTATTATTAATTTCCCACCAGGTATTTCTCATATTTGTTTTCTTAGAATCCAAACTTTTAGCAAAATCATTTTTCTATGAAGAACGGGTGATTGCAGTGAGCTGCGGATTGCGAAAATCCTTTTGTTTGTGTTCATTTGCTGATATCAGTTTTGTAGAAAATGCTTACACAGCCTCTTTTTGTAATAGTATGAATTTATGATTGATTGGAATATCCAGAGTTGGTTTCTTGTGAGTTTGACAGTTGTTTTGATGATAGGTGGGAAACGAAAATTATAGATTCTGCTGAAGATAGAGAGAGAATTTCAAAACGGTCAACCAGTTCGATTGGTAAGCCTCACTCAAATCAGTGAATTCAATTTTGGAAATAAAATAGTGGAGTGTTTGGCTGTTGATAGCTCTGTTGATGTAATTCCTTTGTCTACGGACTGGTCCATTGAAAAAAAAAAAAGGGAGTAATCTGAAAGAGAAGAAGATAGTCAGTAAAATCGACGGACATTAATCGAATATATTATGCCCCTCCGAAATCCTGCACCCTATAAATGCCCCCTTCCATCTCTCCCCCCCCCCCCCATCTCTAATTGTGTGGAACTCAAACATCCAAAGTCTTCATTCCAACATGACAGATCTATCAATCCAGGCCACTTCCAATAAACAGACATCATCTGTTTAACAGAATCCTTCCTCCCACAGGACATCACTGACTCCTTAATGTCTCACCTGGTTATTGTCTCCTCCGATTTGATAAGCCTGAATCACATCCTGGCAGCGGAGCTGCAGCTTACATTCATAACTCAATTTCTTACTGTTCACCCCATGCATTCTCTCATGCCCTCCTCTTTACTGATCTTACACCTCCCATCCCCCAGATAGCCTCGAGCTGCGACTTCGTCTCTGCTCCCACCTCTCGTTATTCTGTGTGTTGTGCCATCCTAACAGTGATGACTTCATCTACATCTCTCTCGAAGACAACATGGAGAAACTTTCTTCACCACTCATCCCAATTCTCTCTTCCTCATATGTGGTGATTTCAATTGTCACCATGAAACTTGGCTGGGTGTTGGTACTCTCTCACCAGCCAAGGCACTTCAGCAAAGAACTTCTGTGACTCTTTGGGACTGACTCAATCCATGACATTTCCAACCCAGGTTTCTCCCAAAGGCAAATCGTCCCTTCTCGACTTGGTGATTCCAAACTTTTCCACACATGTCTCCTGCTTTTCCTCTGCTCCAGTTGGTTCATCTGATCATATAATTGTGAAAATCAGCATCTCTCTGGCCATTCTCAGAGAGCTGCCTCAATGCCGGCGAGTGTGGCATTTCACTCAGTATGATTGGCAGGGACTGCAAGCAGCCATCTCTCTTCAGAACTGGTCTTCCATATCTACTACCCCTGATGTTAACTCGGTCTGGGAATTTTTCACAGAAACCTGCTCTCTCATGTACAGATTCATCCCATCTCGTCTTCAATTATCCTACCTTTCTTCCCACCCATGGTACAGTGAATCCCGTGGTGAGACAGTTGCTTTGAAACAACTTGCCTTCTCTTCCTGGAAGGCTAATCTGACCGAAGGCAATCTCAGTGTATTCCAAAAATATCTACAAGTTTGTGTCCACTCTCAGGAGAGCTACAAAACATCTGTCCAACCTCAAGAATGAACTTTCAAACTTGTCTTCCTCCTTTAAAACTTGGTGGTGCCTTGTTAAGTCTGTCTCAGGTGTATGCTCCCCCTCCATCCCCACCGTCCTCTCCTCAAATGGTACCACAGCCGACTCCACTCATGAGAAGGCTGAATGTCTCAATTCTGTGTTTGCTTCCAAATCTTGTGTCCCCAACCCCTCACACTCTTGGCACCCAACTACCCATCCTTCTTTGTCATACAGAACTGCTCTTCGACTGTGCATTTTGAACCTGAGAAGTGGAGAAGTTTCTTTCAACTCTCGACTGACTCTGCAACTAGACCAGATGTAATCAGCTCACATGTCCTCCAAACCTACTCTGCTGTTATTGCAAAAAAACCCTCTCTTTGCCCTTTTCATCTGACCATTTGCTTGGAAATCAGACATTGTCACTGCATTGCATAAAAAGGTGCAAAAACTGATCCCCTTAATTACAGACTTATCAGCATACTTCCAATCATCAGCAAGGACGTGGAATCCATCATCGCAGTTGATATGAAATCCTTCCCTTTCTCCAACAACCTCATCTCACATCACCAATTTGGTTTCAGACCACATCATCCTACCTTGGACATGCTGCTTCTACTCACCGAACAATGGATGGAGGCCCTCAATGTCAGACATGAGATCAGGGCCATCTCTCTGGACATATCTCGTGCTTTTGATACAGTCTGGCATCCTGCCTTACTCTCCAAACTCTCTGCCTCTGGCATCCAAGTCCAACTTCACACATGGCTTCCTGACTTCCTCTACTCTCGTATTCAACATGTGGCACTCAATGGAATCCTTTCATCTCCTCGTCCTGTCAAGGCTGGAGTGACCCAAGGCAATGTTCTGGGGCCCAGTCTTATTCCTGATCTTCATAAATGCTCTCTCTGACTCTGGAAAATCCTCTTTATCTATTTGCTGATGACTCCACCCTTTGCCATGACATCCCTCATCCTTCATACAGACAGGCTGCAGCCTCTTCCTTCTCTTCAGAACGTGACAAAAATCACAAGTGAGAAGTCAAACATTGGTCAAACACTTGGAACATGGCTTTCAATCCTGACAAATCTCACACTCTCACCCTTTCTCTCTGAAAGGACCGTCTGGCAAACTTCCCCACACCCTTCCACTCCCATCTACATGTTTAATAATAATCCTCTTTAGAAAGTTCAGGCACTCAAACTCCTTGGTCTCACTATTAGCCTTGATTTTTCTTGAGCAAACAACATTTCATAGTTGGCCTCCAAAGCCAGCCACCGACTGGGCATCCCCCATCATACAAAATCCTTCCTTGGCACACCTGAACTCCAATCCACCTACAAGGCTTTCATCCACAGCTCTCCCCTCTGGGCTGGCTTCTTGCCTCACATCTTACTCAGCTTGACACACTGGAAACCAAGTCCTTCAAGATTATTGGAATCTCCCCCGATGAAGCTGAGTCTATGGGCCATCACTTCGCCATCACAGACATGTCGGTGGTCTCTCTGTGTTCTACCACCTCCTTTCTTGTCTTGCACCCTCTGCTCTATCCGTGCTTTGTCCCCCTCCCCCCTTTCCCACGGGTTTCTGCAGGGTAGACATGGTCTGCCATCAACACCCTTCTCGTGAAACTCCCAAAATTCAGAATCACTGCTCATCTCCACTCATTCCTTTCTCTTTTTCCTGATCCTACTAGCTCTTCCAGGAGCTTTGGCTTTGTATACAAAAAATGTTTTTTAATTGTCTACAATCTCCTTGTAATTCTAATAAAAGTGCATTGATGTCTACGAATGTCTTTATCCGCCATGTGATAGATGTACAAGCTCCTCCATTAGCCTTCAGTCACTGTAAAAAAACCAAAAAACATTTATCTGCAAAATGATGGAAGTTCGGTGAGGCAGTCCAGAACTCTACTACAGACATATCTTCCTGTATCCTCAGGAATGCTGTAGGTATCTCTCATGATTGCCATAATCTTAGTAAGATTTCTAGAAGCTCTAAACTACATTAATAAAACGAAAATATTGTTTCATTATTGTTTTTTTAAAAATACTGCACTATTTTTTTTTTCAGAATATGTAAAATTTCACAGGTGGAATCAGGTATACCTTTCACAGGTGGAAACAGGTACACTTCAGGGCTTTAAAAAAAAAGATCTTTAAACAATTTAATTATGGTATAGAGCATTGTTTGATGCATCAATGGTTGAGCATTGTTCAATATATTAATATAAACAAATACAGCCATCTTTGATCAAATCGAAATCAACATATCTTTGCATCCACTGCCCCACGACGCATGTGATGGGATCAGTTATGTTAAATAACGGATCTTTTTTTCCATCCAAACTCGAACAACAAAAAATCAAATATGCGGTGCTTTCTACAAATTGCAAAATCCAAAAGAGAAATAAATCAGTTTAGTGGATCATCATGGTCAGGCTATATGTTCTTCCACTCCTGCCCAGTGCACTGCAAGGTTCTGTAAAGAGGCTCCTCTGTAAAATGCAACATCCATGTGGGCCTTCCAGATATCAATGACATGGGGTTCTTTGTCCTCCATGTACGTAAGCATTTTACACACCATTGACATGATGGGTTTCATGTCTTTCAAAAGTAATTTATTTCATGGATTGACAACTAGTTATTCTCGGTTTGCTTAAGTAACTTTCTACAAAGCACAACTTCAGTTATATTTGTCAACTCCAACTTTAAGCGTACATTTTGCCTGCTGATGGCAACCACCCTTGTCCAATGCAGTGGTCACAGACATGCAGCTGCGGTGATTATTCCCTTTCAGTATACTGGGTAAGATGATGATGCTTTAAACCAGAACAAGAGAAATCTCACTCACATTAACAATGCAATGGCGTGTTGTAGATGAAGTCCAGCTGATGATTACTCCTTCATCGTCTCCCCAGCGGTTGGTGAATTAGGAAAGATTTAATGGCGCTGAGCCGTTGCGGCTTCAGAATGGCGGCGAAAAATGGCAAGCAGAAGAGGAGAACTCATTTGTGGCAGTCGTGGTTGTTTAAGCAAACAAACAAAATCCACTTCGCTCAATAGTCTTGATAAAGTCGAACCAAAAGTCACTGAAAAATAATGACGTGCTGAGTGACTCATGAATAGGGATGAGAAAGGCTTGGAAGTGAAGGCGCGCAAACTTCCAACATGTCGTCACCAAAATCTCCCGTGAACCCTCGGCCTTTTTAACATTCCGTGCATTGATTGGCTTTCTGGAAAGATGCAACTGATTGGCTACCAGAGTTCACGTGTTTGCTTTATTTGTTCATGTGTTTGAAAAATTAATTAATCACTGAGAAGATTAGTGAGTCACGACACAGCATATCTAAAATTTGGCCAATGTACTATCCTAAAGGGTTATTCTTTTGACAATATATTGCAGATTTTTTAACCTCCACAAGGGAGTCACCTGACCTCTTCGTTGGATGCCATGCCATCCAACGCAGTCCCCCTTGTTGGCAATTAAACGGTTTTGGGTTGGGGACGATCTGAGATGGCAGCAAACCAGATGGCGGCAAACAGCTGTCTTGAATACCTGGAGGGAGGATGAGATTGAAGAGGATGTAGAAGTTGGTTCTACAGGTGGGGGGAAAAAAAAGGAACAAATGAGTGGAGGTGAGCAGTGATCCTGGATTTAGATAGTTTCACCAGAAGGGGTTTGATGGTGGACCGTGTGAGCCCTGATGAAATCTGGGGGAGGGAGGGTGCGGGGTGGACAAATCATGGGAAGAGCAGAGGGTGCAAGACCAGAATTGAGGTGGCAGAAGACAGAGACTACCGACCTGTCTGTGATGGTGAAGTAATAGTCCCATATATAGACTCAGCTTCATTGTGGGAAATTTGGCCTGCTGGTTGCTTCGTTACTGAGATGCAGTTGTACATCTAATGCAGAGAGGCACATTAGAGGGGCTCAGGGTGTGAAACAGAGGAAGGGGTGGGGCTCAAAGCTTCTGTAGAAAAGTGAACGTAACCAATATACTTGGTTCTGTAAACCAATATACTTGAAAAATCTTCGATTTTCACAAGTATTGAAAAATTCCCTTGTTGCCTGCCCAGCACTAAATGAAAGAATTCTGCTTTAGGAAAGCTGTGAACCCATCCTAAAAGATGTATGATTGAAGTGCTCATGTGCCGCTGGAAGAGTCTTTTTCATACAAAAATGACAGCTAAATTCTTCACGAATCTGCTTCATCCAACCAAACTTAGCTCTACGGTTAATAACGAGGTGTCAGCCAGCCATGAAGGCCAGCCATAAATGCCATAAAGGCACAGGATAGAATGATCAGCAAAATGGTACAGAGGATTTTTCCATGCAAGTGGAGAGATAATTTATGTTGACCAAGAATAAGTTCCCTCCTAAAATGCTTCCTTAGGCCATGAACCATGCCATCAACAGCAACCCATTGTTAATGCTTGCAGAGAAACTCTAATTACCATTATAGAATGATTCCCTGAATACCACTCTCAGATAGGTTGGAAAGTAAGTTGGGATGCGGGACAGTATTGAAAGCTCAAAAGATGTCCAGAGAGATGACCTATGATCTTGATCTCTCATTTGAGGTTTAGTGGATCCATCCATTGTTTGGTTAAATGAAGCAAATATCTATTTGGAAGTGACAAGAATAGTCAGGGTGGAAGCTGAAACTGATGATTTGAAAATTGGAAAAGCGATAATGTTTGAGATCTGCAACAATATCAGATTCCATCAATTTGCTTATGACACAGAGATGGCTGACTGATGTGTAGAGTGTTATCTCAGAGTACATCAGAGTTAGATTCGTGAGCTGTGAATCAGGGTTATAATGGCAACTTTCCAAGATGAAGGCAGTATACCTTCTTAGAACAAATGATGAAAGAGGATAGGATAGAGCCAAAGCATAGTTATTGAGGATTACAGTGTCAATGCTGTCGGGGAGGTGTTGATATTGTTGATTGTAAAATGACTCGTATTATCTGTAGAATGAAAAGTCGTTGCAGCATGATAATAATTAGAGTACAGTCTCAATGTAAGAACTAATTTTACATCGGTCGGTAACATAAATAGTTATTACAGTGCCTTCAGAAAGTATTCACACCCCTTGACTTATGTGTTGTTGTGTTGCAGCTGAATTTAAAATGGATTAAATTAAATTTTTTGTCACCGATCTCCACAAAATACCCCATAATGAAAAAAGTGAAAACAAGTTTTTACTAATTTTTACCAAGTAATTAAAAATGCAAAGCTGAAATGTCTGAGTCAAGTATTCGACCGCTTTGCTCTGACACTCCAAATTGAGCTCAGGTGAATCCATTTTCCTTTGATCATCCTTGATACGTCTCTACAACTCGATTGGAGTCCACCTGCGGCCAATTCAATTGATGGAACATGAGTTAGAAAGAAACATACCTTTCTATATGAGGTCCCACAGTTGACAGGGCATGTCAGAGCAGAAACTCGATCATGAAGTCCAAGAAACGATTCGTAGAACTCAGAGATAGAATTGTGAGGAGGCATAGATCTGTGGAAGGGTATAAAACAATTTATAGAGTGTTGAAAGTTCCCAAGAGCACAATGAGCTCCATTATTAGGAAATAAAAAAAGTATGGAACTACCCAGACTCTTCCTAGAGCTGGCCGTCCGACCAAACTGAGCAACTAAGAAAGAAGGACCTTGGTCAGAGAGGTGACCAAGAACCCAATGACCACTCTGACGGAACTA
>CM068954.1:50625360-50642274 GCA_035128595.1 Eptatretus atami | reverse complement strand
AGGTGTCAAATCAGGAGAATGTGATGGCAAAGAAATTTCTGAATTTCGCGAAATTATTCGGTGTTCAAAAATTTGCCTTAGAGGCTCCACCGTGGCTCGTGCCATGTGGGCAGTGGCTCCATCTTGTTGAAACCACATCTCAGGTTTTGTGAAATCAGGCATACTCTCTGGCCATTCCTCAGAGAGCCTTGCCTCAATGCCGGCGAGCTGTGCGCATTTCACTAGTAGTTGATTGGCAGGGCACTGCAAGCAGCCACTCTCTTCAGAAACTGGTCTTCATATCGTACTACCCCTGAGTTTAACTCGGTCTGGGAATTTTTCAACAGAAGACCTGCTCTCATCATGTACAGATTCATCCCATCTCGATCTTCAATTACCTACCTTTCTTCCCACGCAGTGCGTACAGTGAATCCGGTGTGAGACAGTTGGCTTTGAAACAACTTGCCTTCTCCTCCTGGAAGGCTAATCTTGAGCCGAAGGCAATCTCAGTGTATTCCAAAAATAATCTACAAGTTTGTGTCCACTCTCAGGAGAAGCTACAAAACAATCTGTTCCAACCTCAAGAATGAACTTTCAAAGCTTGTCTTCCTCTCTTTAAAATCTTGGTGGTGCCTTGTTAAGTCTGTCTCAGGTGTATGCTCCCCTCCTTCCCACCGATCCTCTCCATCAAATGGTACCACATGCCGACTCACTCATGAAGAAGGTCTTGAATGTTCATCAATTCATGTTTTGCTTCCATCTTGTGTCCCCACCTCACAACTCTGGCCACGCAACTAACCATCCTTCCTTTGTCATATACAGAAACTGCTCTTCGACTGTGCATTTTGAACCTGAGAAGTGGAGAAAGTTTCTTTCACTCCTCGACTGCTCTGCAACTAGACCAGATGTAATAGACTCACATTGGTCCTCCAAACCTACTCTGGCTGTTTTTGCCAAAAAACCTCTCTTTGCCCTTTTCAAATCTGGACCATCTTGCTTGGAAATCAGACATTGTCACTGCATTGCAAAAAAGGTGCAAAACTGATCGCCCTTATTACAGGACTTATCAGCATACTTTCCAATCATCAGCAAGGACGTGGAAATCCATCAATCGCAAGTTGATCATAAATCCTTCCTTTCTCGCAACAACCTCATCTGCACATCCACCAATTGGTTTCAGACGCAACATCATCCTACCTTGGACATGCTTGCTTCTACTCACCGAACAATGGATGGAGGCCCTCAATGTCAGACATGAGAAACAGGGACATCTCCTCTGGACATATCTCGTGCTTTGATACCAGTCTGGCATCCTGCCTTACTCTCCAAACTCATGCCTCTGGCATCCAATTCCACTTCACACATGGCTTCCTGAACTTCTTCTCACTCTCGTATTTCAACAATGTGGCACTCAATGGAATCTTTCATCTCCTCGTCTGTCAAGGCTGGAGTGACCCCAAGGCAATGTTCTGGGGCCCAGTTCTTATTTCCTGATCTTCATAAATGCTCTCTCTGACTCTGGAAAATCCTCTTATTTATTTGCTGATGACTCCACCTTCTGCATGACATCCCTCATCTTCATACAGACAGGCTGCAAGCTCTTCCTTCTCTCAGAACGTGACCAAAAACACAAGTGAGAAGTCAACCATTGTCACAACACTTGAACATGGCTTTCAAATCCTGACAACAATCTCAACACTCTCAACCCTTTCTCTCTGAAAGGGACCGTCTGGCCCAAACTTCCGCCACACCCTTCACTCCCATGCACATGTTAATATAATCCTCTTTAGAAAGGTTCAAAGGCCACTCAAAACTCCTTGTCTCACTATTAGCCTTTGATTTTCTTTGGCAAACAACATTTCATAGTCTGGCCTCCAAAGCCAGCCACCGACTGGGCATCCCCATCATACAAAATCCTTCCTTGGGCACACCTGAATCCAATCCACCTACAAGCTTTCATCCACAGCTCTCGTCCTCTGGGCTGGCCTTCTTGCCTCACACTTACTCAGCTTGCACCACTGGAAACCAGTCCTTCAGATTATTGGAAATCTCCGAGAGCTGAGGTCTTATTGGGCCATCACTTTCGCATGCACAGACATGTCGGTGTCTCTCTGTTTCTACACCTCCTTTCTGTTCTTTGCACCTCTGCTCTTCCGTGCTTTGGTCCCCCTTCCCCCCTTTCCCACGGTTTCTGCAGGGTAGACATGGTCTGCCATCAACACCCTTCTCGTGAAAACTCCCAAATTCAGAATCACTGCTCATCTCCACTCATTCCTTTCTCTTTTTCCTGATCCTACTAGCTCTTCAGGTAGCTTTGGCTTTGTATACAAAAATGTTTTTAATTGTCTATCATCTCCTTGTAATCTAATAAAAGTGCATTGATGTCTACGAATGTCTTTATCAGCCTGTGATAGATGTACAAGCTCCTCCATTAGCCTTCAGTCACTGAATAAAAAAACCAAAAAACATTTATCTGGCAAAATGATGGAGGTTCGGTGAGGCCAGTCCAGAACTCTACTAACAGACATGATCTTCCTGTAATCCTCAGAATGCTGTAGGGTATCTCTCATGATTGCCATAATCTTAGTAAGATTTCTTAGAAGCTCTAAACTACATTATAAAACGAAAATATTGTTCATATTGTTTTTTTAAAAAATACTGCACTATTTTTTTTTCAGATTATGTAAAATTTCACAGGTGGAATCAGGATATACTTTCACAGGTGGAAACAGGTACACTTCAGGGCTCTTTAAAAAAAAAGATCTTTAAACAATTTATTATGGTATAGAGCATTGTTTGTTGCATCAATGGTTGAGCATTGTTTCAATATATTAATATAAACAAATACAGCCTATCTTTGATCAAATCGAAATCAAACATATCTTTGCATCCACTTGCCCCACGACGCATGTGATGGGTCAGTTATGTTAAAATAACGGATCTTTTCCTTCCAAACTCGAACAACAAAATCAAAATATGCGGTGCTTTTCTACAAATGCAAAATCGCAAAAGAGAAATAAATCAGTTTAGTGGATTCATCATGGTCAGGCTATAATGTTCTTCCACTCGCTGCCCAGTGGCACTGCAAGGTTCTGTAAAGAGGCTCCTCTGTAAAATCAAACATCCATGTGGGCGCTTTCCAGATTATACAAGTGACATGGGTTCTTTGTCCTCACATGTACGTAAGCCATTTTACACACCATTGACATGAATGGGTTTCATGTCTTTCAAAAGTATTTATTTCATAGGATTGACAACTAGTTTATTCCTCGGGTTTGCTATAGTAACTTTCTACCAAGCACAACTTCAGTTATGATTGTCACTCCCAATTTAAGCGTACATTTTGCCAGGGTGCTTGATGGCAACTCACCCTTTCCAATGGCAGTGTCACAGACATGCAGCTGCGGTTGATTATTCCCTTTTCAGTATACTGGTAAGTGATGATGCTTTAACCAGAACAAAGAGAAATCTCACTCACAATTAACAATGCAATTGCGTGTTGTAGTAAGTCCAGGCTGATGATTACTCCTTTCATCGTCTCCCCAGACGGTGGTGAATAGGAGATTAATGGCGCTGAGCCGTTGAGGCTTCAAGATGGCGGCGAAAAATGGCAAGCAGAAGAGGATGAACTCATTTGTGGCAGTCCGTGGTTGTTTAAGCAAACAAACAAATCCACTTTCCGCTCAATAGTCTTGATAAAGGTCGAACAAAAGCACTGATAAAATAATGACGTGCTGAGTGTACTCATGAATAGGATGAGAAAGGCTTGGAAGTGGAAGGCGTCGCAAACTTCCAACATGTCGTCACCAATTCTCCCGTGAACCCTCGCCTTTTTAACATTCGTGCATTGATTGCTTTCCTGGAAAGATGCAACTATTGGCTAGCCAGAGTTCACAGTGTTTGCTTATATTGTTCATGTGTTTGAAAAATTAATTAATCACTGAGAAGTATTAGTGAGTCACGAACATCAGCATATCTAAATTTGGCCAATGTACTATTCCAAAGGGTTTATTCTTTAGCAATTAATATTGAGATTTTTTAACGCTCCACAAGGGGAGTCCACATGACTCTCTCGTTGGATGCCAAGCATTCCAACCGCAGTCCCCCTTGTTGGCAATTAAACGGTTTTGGTTGGGGACGATCTGAGATTGGCAGCAAACCAGATGGCGGCAAACAGCTGTTTCTGAAATACCTGGAGGGAGGATGCAGATGAAAGAGGGATGTAATGAGTTGGGTTCTACAGGTGGGGGGAAAAAAAGGAACAAATGAGTTGGAGGTGAGCGTGATCCTGGAGTTTAGAAGTTTCACCAGAAGGGGTTTGATGGTGACCCGTGGTGAGCCTGATAAATCTGGGGGGGGAGGGAGGGTGCGGGGTGGACAAATCACATGGAAGAGCAGAGGTGCAAGACCAGGAATGAGGTGGCAGAAGAAAACAGAGAACCTTACCGATCCTGTCTGTGATGGTGAAGTAATAGTCCCATATATAGACTCAGCTTCATGTGGGAAATTTTGGCCTGCGGTTGCTTCGTTACTGAGATGCAGTTGTACATTCTAATGCAAAGAGGCACATTAGAGGGCGTCAGGTGGTGAAACAGAGGAAGGGGTGGGCCCTCAAAGACTTCTGTAGAAAAAGTGAACGTAACCAATAACTTGGTTTCTGTAAACCACAATTACTTGAAAAAATCTCGATTTTCACAAGTATGAAAAATTCCCTTGTTGCCTGCCCACAAATGAAAGAATTCTGCTTAGGAAAGCTGTGAACCGCATCTAAAAGATTGTATAGATTGAAGTGCTCATTGTGCCGTCTGGAGGTCTTTTCATACAAATGACAAGCTAATTCTTCACGATCTGCTTCATCCAACCAAACTTAGCTCTAGCGGTTAATAACGAGGTGTCAGCCATGCCATGAAGGCCAGCCATAAAGCCATAAAGGCACAGGATTAGGAATGATCAGCAAAATGGTACAGAGAGATTTTTCCATGCAAAGTGGAGAGTATAATTTATGTTGACCAAGAATTAAGTTCCCTCCTAAATTGCTTCCTTCATGAACCATGCATCAACAGCAACCCATTGTTAATCTTGCAGAGAAACTCTAATACCATTAGATGATTCCTGAATACCATCCAGATAGGTTGAAAGTAAGTGGGATGCGGACAAGTATGAAAGCTCAAAAGATGTCCAGAGAGATACCTATGATCTGATCTCTCATTTGAGGTTTCTAGTGGATCCATCCATTGTTTGTTAAATGAAAAGCAAATATCTATTTGGAAGTACAAGAATAGTCAGGGTGGAAGCTGAAAACTGATTGATTTGGAAAATTGAAAAGCGATAATGTTTGAGATCTGCTAACAATATCAGATTCCATCAATTGCTTAATAACACAAAGGCTGACTGATGTGTAGAGTGTTATCTCAGGAGTACATCAGGTTAGATTGTGAGCTGTAATCGGTATAATGGCAGACTCCAGATGAAGGCTAGTATACCTTCTTAGAACAAATGATGAAAGAGGATAGGAATAGAGCAAAGCATAGTTATTGAGGATTACTAGTGTTCAATGCGTCGGGGAGGTGTTGATATTGTTTGATTGTAAATGAACTCGTATTATCTGTAGAATGAAAAGTCGTTGCAGCATGATAATCAATTTAGATGTACAGTCTCAATGTAAAGAAACTAAATTTTCATCGGTCGGTTTAAAATAAATAGTTATTACAGTGCCTTCAGAAAGTTTCACACCCCTTGCTTATGTGTTTGTTGTGTTGGCAGCTGAATTTAAAAATGAGATAAATTAAATTTTTTGTCACCGAT
Source organism: Eptatretus atami (assembly GCA_035128595.1). Lineage (NCBI taxonomy): Eukaryota > Metazoa > Chordata > Myxini > Myxiniformes > Myxinidae > Eptatretus > Eptatretus atami. Next base: position 50,636,490 of record CM068954.1, on the reverse strand, counting down.
CTCCCAAAAATACCCATAATGAAAAAAGTGAAAACAAGTTTTTACTTAATTTTACCAAGTAATTAAAAATGCAAAGCTGAAAATGTCTGAGTCAAGTTATTCGATCCGCTTTGTCTACCACATCCAAATTGAGCTCAGGTGAATCCATTTTCCTTTGATCATCCTTGATACGTCTCTACAACTCGATTGGAGTCTCACTGCGGCCAATTCAATTGATGGGAACATGAGTTAGAAAAGAAACTACCTTTCTATATGAGGTCCCACAGTTGACAGGCATGTCGAGCAGAAACTCGCCATCATGAAGTCCAAGAAACGATTGCGTAGAACTCAGAGATAGAATTGTGAGGAGGCATAGATCATTTGTGGAAGGGTATAAAACAATTTATTAGAGTGTTGAAAGTCCAAGAGCAGCAATGAGCTCTTATATAGGAAATAAAAAAAGTATGGAACTACCAGACTCTTCTAGAGCTGGCGTCCGACCAAATCTGAGCAACTAAGAAAGAAGGACGCTTGGTCCAGAGAGGTGACCAAGAACCCAATGACCACTCTGACGAACTACAGAGTTTCCTTTGGCTTGAGATTGGGAGAACCTGCCAGAAAGGTACAACAATCTCAGCAGCACTTCACAAAATCAGGCTTTAATGGGAGAGTTGCAGGACAGAAGCCACTCCTGAGAAAAGAAGGCACATGATAGCAACCTGGGTTGCAAAAAGGGATGTGAAGCTGAGACATGAGGCAAAAGATTCTGTGGTTTGATTGAGACAAATCTTGAACTCTTTGTCTGGAATGAAAAGCCGCTATGTCTCGTGGCGGAAACCGGAGCATAGTTCATCACCCGTCACACTAATCCCTACCATGAAGGCATGGTGGTGGCAGCATCATAGCTATGAGGATGCTTTCAAGCCGGCAAGGACTGGGAAGACTGTAATTAATAGAGAGAATTGAATTGAGCTAAATACAGGCAAATCCTTAGAGAAGAACCTTGCTCTGAGTGCAAAAGACCGATACGGTGAAAGATTTCATTCCAAAAGCCAATGACCCCAAGCATAAGCCAAAGCAATAATGGAATGGCTTCAGAACAAAAACGTGAAAGCCTGAGTGCTCAACAAAACCCCACTTGAAAACACATTGAGAATCTGTGAAAGGACTTGAAAGATTGTCGTTCACCAATGCCCTCCCATCTAACTTGTCTAACTTGACAGAGCTTGAGCTTATAACAAGGAAAATGAGAGAAAATTCCCAAATCAGATGGGTGAAGCATGATACAACATAACCAAGGAAGCCCGAATCTGTAATACGCTGCCAAATGGCGCTTCTAAACAAAGTATTAACCTCGGGGTTGGAATAATTATTGACACAAGACATTTCAGCTTTTCATTTTAAAATTAATTAGACGACCCGTTGACCGTTGGGTTTCCCGTTGTGACAGCGGTTGATAAAAAATCATTTCAAAAAAAAGAAAAAACAAGATAGTTCCAGCGAACTCTACGCTGAAGGTTGTTTGCATTGATCAAATACTCACCGAAGAATACTTGACTGAATCGGAATTGATTTTTAATAATTTTTTTCGTTGCCCGATTTAACGAACTTGATATTGCCACACAGGCGAAATGTGAGTAAGGTGCATCTAAAATGTTTGCGCTATCGTGTTACCGTTTTGGCTGTATTTGGGAACGTAACATATACAACATATATACATTACCACTACATATAATACATACATAACATATATACATAATATAACATACATATATACATATATAATACTAATATATCATATATGAAGACCACAAGGGAAAACCAGAGATGTCAGGAAAGTCTATATTTGAAGAAAGCTGAAAACAAAGTTTCAAGACTTTGGTTGGACTGTTTAATAACTGTCATATAGATTTCTTTTCCAGTAAAAGGAAAGTGATCATTGGCCGATCAAATTAAGCATGTAGCATTTGCCAAAGTTCTTTCTGTGTTATTTACAATTTAAGAGCAAAGAACGAATCAATGTTGCAAACTGACATACATGGTTATTCCCTTGTTTAATATTGCCATGCCAATTTTAACCCCAGGATGTGTAGCAAAATTCATGCTTGTTGCTTTATAGCATACATTACATGACTTTGGTGATCACAGATTATTTTTTCAACATTAAACGGGTCATTGTTTTTTTTGTTTGATTTGGTGTTTCAACGCCATACTCAAGGGTATTTCGCTTATATTGACGACGGATTCCTTCCATTCTTTCCTTACTCCGTACTACTTAATATGATGGAAAACGGGAGGAAACCAAGGATAAAACCACCCCGCGATAGCGAAGTCCACCTCATGGACTTCCCTCATATACCAAGGCAGGTTGATTGGGTGGTGGGTACATCGAATGAGAGGATTGGGCTACTCAGACTCGCTAACATTAAGCCACGGCGTGGGTCCATAAAAGTTCACTAAATAAAGGTTTGACCAGGCTTGAAGCACGATATGCACCAACTACGGAGCCCATGATATAACCAAATTGGCCATTGTATGCTCAGAGTTTTATGCTGTGAAAGTTTTACAACCTATTCCATTTTTTAGTTCTCAAACTCTGAATATTATGGTGGAAACAGTTATACATGAATAAAGGGAGATAACGGGAGTAAAGTACTGACAACTCTGGTGTTCTACTTGTTCAGCTTGACAACACTTGTTTTTTCATTGCACGGCTAAACTTTATACCATATAAATTATGTGTACACCCCTGGTTATTTGTTAAGTAATATTGTTGAGAGGAAACCTTATGGTTGCCCAAACTATTGCAGGTGAATAACCTGCATCTCTGGTTTCCCCTTGTTGGTCTTTCCATATTACATACATACATATAATACATATATACATACTAACATATACATATTATACATACATACATACATAATATATACATACATATATACAATATATACATACATTTCATATATACACATACCATACATATATACAACAACATACATACAATATAAACATATATTACGTATATACATATAACATACAACATACATACAATATCGTATTATACAATATAATACAATACAATACTATATCATATACATATATACATACATAATATTACATACATATACATACATAATACATACATACATACAATAACATATATACATACATACATATTACATATATACATACATACATACATACATATATACAATAAAAAAAACATACATATATACATACATACTATATACATATATACATACAAGAGAGAGTTTTAGTAATATATAGATTGTAAAAATTTCTAAACACGTTTTCACTTTGTCATTCTGGGTATTTTGTGTAGATCGGTGACAAAAATTTTAAATTTATCCATTTTAAATCAGGCTGCAAACACACAAAAATGACAATAAGTAGAGGGGTGGTGAATACTTTCTGAAGGCAGTTGTACATCTGCGCCAGGGCTGGAGGGAAGGGGTCGGCAAAGACAAAGTTTGACAATATAGAAGTACTCTTGGTAGTTCGTTGTTTGCAAGGTGCACCAACTCAATGTTAAAGGGACTCTGTACATTATTTAATCTTCTAAATCAAAATTAATCTCATTTATAGACGGAAAGTGCTGTACACTTGTTGTACTTACTACAAGCAAGCATGCTGCATTCCTGGAGCAATACCAATCGTTTTTGAGAGAGACAAGAAGAGGTAATGTGACCATTAAAACTACCTTCCAAGCTCCATGTTTGTAATGTACTGGCAAAAGGCCTACTCTTGTGAAATACTCATCTTGGGAACTTGCAGTCATGTTGATGTACTTCCTGTTCTATTTGCATTTATATGATGTGAAGTCAGTCACAAGGCCCAATCCCCGAGTACCATCCAACTTGGACTCCCTCCCAATGGGGTTACATATTTGGGAAAAAAATTTAGTTTGAAAGAAAACAACGTTCAAAAATTGCGGTTGTGTGATCCATATTATTTGATTCGGTTTAATTCTGGCCTTCAAGCTTAAAATTCTAACGACATCTTCCATGGAATACCGGAACATCTTGAACATCTTGCAAGAAATAATCTTCACCGAAACATTCTGAACATCTTGGAACGCTATCTTACATTCGAAAAAGCAAACACAAAGCCTGTTGAGATTTACAGTAAATGGCTGCACAGAATGGTCTTCATTGCTGTCAAGGACATCTGTATTAAAGAGTTGTTCATTGTATCAATTATCTGCATGGTGCTTATGGTGCTGGGGGTGTTCATCGAAAGACGGCATCAATTGATCACTGCAGAGTATTAAGAAATGAAGTCCTGCACTGCCTAGTAAGATAACACCTTCTAGTCAATCTTTCTCACTTTGACTCTTGGAGGAAAAAAAAAGATTCCTCCTGCTCTGTGCTGCCCCAACATCATAGAAACCGAACCGCATCGGTGGCCACTCGCCTCACTTTGGCTGATATTTTAGAATAATAGAGACTCTGATTATAGAGGTTCCCACTGCCCCAGATTGTAACATTTCTCTGCACTGGTTTGACACATCGTGTGTTTTGTTTTGATTCATTCGCTGTTTGTTGCATCAGATGTTGCTATTTGGTCATTATCTCATGAATGGTCACTAAAATTGTTGTCTGTTGTTCTGCATATCTGTAGTGTCAGGACTCAATCATCTCGATAAAGTCTAATCATCCTTAATTGCTTTTCGTGTGTTCTGTGATTGAGGGGAGTCCAGGCTCTGTATCTGACAACCTCCACCCCTCGGCGTTAAAACTGATCCGTCTCCTTCTCCCCAACCCATTCGCACTCATCCATCTTTGGCCTTATCCTATCTCGCTGTTCTTCTCTACCTATTTCTCCTTATAAATGTTCAAACAATGCTATTGATCGTGCATCTGAACGTGTGATGAAATGGCATTAGGTCTTGCGGAGCATCGCATCGCACCTCAAGTTGAGTCCAAATCTGACATTGACCTCATTACTATAAGTCTAACTTGATTGCAGGTTTATCCTTTTCTTTTTCATCTCTTTCTGAGTGGGTGACCTTCGGGCACAACTAAGGTTGTGGACCCACTTGTTGGAGGGGTTCTGAAATTGGTGATCAAAACTCTGATGATAGATGGTTCTCAGTTGATGAGCTGGATGACCATGAATTTGGCAGGCAGAAGGCTGAAGGAATTATTCAGATCTTTTTATTTCATTATTTTTCTTTCCTTCGTGTGAACCTCTCCTCCTCTTCAAGCCTTCCCTTCCTTTTTCAGTAAAAGATAAGACACTTATGTTGTCAGGCTGGTCATTCCTGTTTTTTTGGTTCTCGTGTTGTGCGTTAAGGTAGAAATGCATATGTATGGTGTTGGCCTACATATGAGTGTGTTCTGGTGTGGGTTATACATGGCACAAGCTGTGATGGAAATCACCGCTTACTGCATCTCCTTTTCCTTTAATGCACATATTTTTCTTGCATTCTCAATGTTCCCAATTTAGCTGTCGAGGCAAGTCCCTTGGGATCAGATGCAAATGAACTTCTTGCCTTCTTGTGCTCCAATGGCAAGGTGTTGCAAGGTTGGCTATGATCTTTTTTAAGATGGGAAATAAAGCTGACTATATCAATCACCAAAGGGTTGTGCACTTTAAATATCCCAGGGACCTGCATCTTTTGAACGAGAATAGGCATTTGATCCTGTGCCAACATCCCAAAATTCAATTGCTTTTTATCATTCATAATGGGAGTAGAACGAAAAACAACTACAACACCTGCAAGTGAATTGTTTGTAGCACACTCATCGTGTGGTGTGAACGCTGTACTTGCTTGGCAGTTAAGCGTTAACCGGCTAGAACGAGCGAGCAGAGGGTGCAGGTTCTGGCCATAGGGGACCTCTTTCGAATGGCCCCCAAGCCGTCTCGTTTGCATGAGAGTGCCAGTGCGAGAGAGAGAGAGAGGGAGAGAGTGAGAGAGAGAAGGAGAGAGGCCAAGCCATGGCTCGACCCGTGCTGCCTCCTTTTGAGTGTTATTGAGTTTGTCGCCCCAATGGGAAGCTCATTCAGAAACTGCTCATTGACTCTCAAAGGGCGCTGCGTGGGCCCCCTCCCTATCCTCCAGGCGCACCCCTATAGTCTCCGCCTGGACTTCCCTCGACACAGTTATCATTCACTAAGAGAAGAAAGAGCGGTGGAAATGTGCGTTTTTGTCTAATTTGGACCGTGAAACCTAATCAATTTGCGGTTTATTCTTTTCCTTGGCCCGCGGTTTCCTCCCTCCCTTTTGGTTCCCCCTGAACAAAGATAGCTTTTTTTGGTTAATGTGTCAGCCTCTGCAACTGGCGTGATTCAGGCCACCTAATATGGCCCTGCCTTTCACTCACAATTCCATGTGTGGCCCACGAAAAAGGCACATACTTAATGATGATTTGATCTAAATGTCTCCTCGTTACAAACTCAACTAAAACACAAGTAATCCATTCGATAAAGTTTTCACATTGTCATTACATTTGAAAGCTGTCATCGTTAAAGGCACGATGGAAAGGAAATCTCCAGGAAACAGCTTCTTAAAGACTTGATTAAAATTCCTCACCGATTGCTTTTTTCAAAGGGCTTCAGTTTGTGAAAAGTTGTCAATTCCACATAATCATTCCATAAAAGCTTCCAAGACCAACCCTTTCAGCTACTGACTTGTTAACCTTACACAATAATCAAGAAAATGATAGACTCCATCAATGAAGATAGAAATCAAGATATCACTCCTTCATAACGATCTCCCAAGACCAATTAGGATCTTGTCACATGACACATTACCTTATTTCACTATTGCTTATAATGGTGGCAGTGAATGAATGCTCTGAATCTCAACCAAGACGTCCTCATGGTGATTGTGTTCTTTCTCCAACTCTTTGATTGTACTCGTCAGTGTGCTCAAGGTGCGACCGAAGGTGTTGTTTTTGGGGGGGGGGTTATACAGCATACATCCATGTAATGCCAAGTCCGTAGACATCTGAGAGCAGTTCTTTCGATCATAATAAAGACATTGCCACTTACCGAAGCAGAAGTAACAAAAGTTTGTCTGAAATCTCGATCATGACTTTCGATTTGAAAAGTTCATTTTAACGTTTTTAACTCTTCCCCGTGACAACCACAGTTTCTTGATATTTCTCTGATTGCAGTTTGTGAAATAAATAAATCCCATCATTCTTTCAAACAGCTCACAGCCATTACCTGCTTGGTTTCTACATCTTCAAATGGTCTACAAAACCAAATGCCAAATTGACAGTCTCTGATACTCTATATTGTTTGTCTCGCTAATCATTAATACTCATCAGCCGTTTACATCCTTTACGTGGCTTGATGAGACAATACATGGCATACGTGCACGAGTTGGTGACCTATTGGCTTGCTTCAATGTATTGCTCTACCTGGGTCTTTTATGTCTATCTTTCACCTGAAACCCCATCGGATTAAAAAGTGAGCAACCTCTGAAACATTACTCTTCCCAAGTCAGATTCGAATGCCTACGTTTACACATTCACATACTCCATCTCCTCCGATCTGTATCATACTCTGCTCTTAATCCCCCATTGACGTGCTCTTCCCTTCATGCTTTTAAATGGATTCTTTGAAATCACATCGTGCAGTTGTAACCCTCCTTCTTAATAATTTAATTTTATATGTGGCCTGGCTAGCTGCTTTGTGAAAGATTTGCACCACAATCTATCCCTGGTGATCCACAAGGAGCTGGGAATAATTGGGCCATTCAAGAGGTACTGTAGTTGGAAACAACAAGGAAGGCAATGGACAAACAGGAGATTAGGAGACGGAGGAGGGAGGCACGCCAATAACCTGCAAATAAGAGAGTTGGGTTAGGTGAGGTTGATGGGGGTTGAGAAGTTTGTGGTATGGGTGGAGGATGACATGAGATGGCAGTGCACTGCCCGCTTGAAGTCCTGGAGAGAAGAAAGCGATTGTACTCTGACATTGCTGAACCTGAAAAACATATTAACCTCATTGCTCTGGAGCAGGGTTCTCTTAAAAGGCAGTTATACACTTTTGCAATAATATCACCACTAGCATAACCCGCGCTCTGCGCGACATGTTGGGGTGGGTGTGTTTGAGAAAGGAACTGATGCAGAGTATCAGTAGTAATTTTACTTTAATGCAGTAAGTGGAATACGATTTCACTGTTTCAGAACCATTTTTATTTACTTTTTTTTGTACCATGCACCTCATATGGTCTTTGAGATAATGTAAGCCGAATATCCGTTACTCGAGTTCAGACAAAGTCGAAGATAGCGCGACACGAAACCACAAACCTCGGAAATAATATATAAGATTATACAATTGGAGATTCATAGGAATCAGAATTTTCTGTTGCAGTAATATTGCATTCGGTGGTGGAGGTTATGTTTTCACACCGTGTTTGTCTCTCTGTCTGTCTGGCTGAGTAGGAAATCTCAAAAAGTTATTGATGGATTCGGCCGAAATTTGGTGGGCAGGTTGGGTGTTGTGATGAGGACGAATATGATTGGATTTTGGTGACATCCAGATCCAGATATTATGATTTTTTAAGTGATTATTTACTTCCGCCACTCATTACCTCCATTGAGAGACAGGGCCAAAACGATACATGCACGATATCTCAAGAAGTTATTGACAGATCTGGACGAAACATGGTGGACAGGTTGGCTGTGTGATGCGGGAGAATCAATTCGATTTTGGTGAAGATCTGAATCAAATACGAGAATTTTATTTTAAAAATATTTGCACGATTCTTCACCATTGAGAGATGGGACCAAAAATGATACATAGCGCAATATCTCAAAACGTTATGGACGGATTATGAAAAAATTTGTGTGGATGAGTTTGGTAGGAAGTTGGGGAGGACAAACAAGCGCTTTAGATTTTGGTTCAAATCTGGATGCAGATCAGTGAGTGACAAAACGTGAACTGTTCAGCCTGGTGGTAGTATGCGCTCTACGAATGCCGTTCTAGTTTCTCAAATATTTCTCATTTCATGCCTCTTACATATTCCCACAATAACTATTTGTCCAAATCATGGCCCTATAAATTACACTAAATATGAAAAGACTGGTAGTATCTGAAAATATTTAATCCTTTTTTGGATTGGAAATATTATAATCCCCACTTCTAAAATATGAGGACGTTGGCTCGAAGTTCAGGAAAATAAATATCCACATATTTTACTGAAAAATGTTTTTTCAGTTCATCAAGATCAATTTATTGATACAGCATATGAATGTCAGTGGCATAATCAAGGTCTCTCTCTATCTCAAGTGCAGCTGTGGCTGCGGTTGCATCGTTGGTTGGGACACGGATATGCCGCTGATGCAGTGTCTCCGCTTACCAGTACACTGGTACTCATTTTCCGACCTCGGAAGGATGACAGGCTGAGTCAATCTCCTGGTGATATTAATTCAGCGGCCAACGTGCTTGAACTCAGGACCCGAGGATCCCAAGACACCACCCTAACCACTAAGCCAACACCAGGCTTATAATCAGGTGGGGTCTAGTTTAACACAAACAGTTGCTTTTCCTGAATGATGGTTGGCTTACTTTGTTTTTTCATGTGCAGTAAAGTCAGCCAATCCTGCATCGGTGACTTCTACTACTGCTGGTCAATGCTTCTCGTTTGTACTCAGAAGTAATCCTTAGGAGGTATCTTTCAGACTCTTAAACACGTCATTCCACATATCCAGATTAGAAACAAGACTTGGAAATTTAACTTGAGTTTACTTTCTGAGGTTGATCACCTGCAACCTTGACACCAACTTTCCTGACACCAACCTTAGCCATTCAAGACGAGACTTACAAAAAAGGTGTGATGAAGTTTGTGTCAATAATCTTCGACAAGTTCATGATTGATGGGTCCAGGGTGCTGAAGATCACTGATAATAATTAATGTTTGCTGAAATAGTGACCCATGCATCCCAGCAGTTTTGGTCCAACTTACCTTCAGAGGAAACACTTTTAGTTTTAGAAATTAAATAAAGGTCTTGGTTAGCCTTTCAGGAAACTTGCACCCATCTTTCATAAATAACAGATCACACACCTCCTAAACACCAAGTCGCTCATTTCATTCGACAAATCAGATAAATATATCCCACTCTGAGATTTTGGGTTCTGGGTTTATTTTTGTATTCTTGGTTGAGGCTCATAGAAGAGCTGGAGGATAATGAAATGGAATAAAATGAAAGGGGAAACACTAACAGCAGAGTGGAAGTGAGATCAAGTGGGGTGGGTATGAAAAGGACACATGGTGGGGTGTTGGGGGTGACAAGCTGTAACACAACCTGAATGAAACACAACAAGAAGAGGAAGGGAGAAAAGCTGGGATGAACCAGAAAAGGAACAAACAACTGATAACTAACAAAATAGGTGAGGTGGAAGGGTAGAAATCACAATAACCTGGAAAGGGGAATGCTGAGAATGGAGTAATTTGGGTAGAAGAGATCACGAGTACAGATTGGGGGGGGGAGGAGGGTGACAGCCATACGCCGTCTTTACTCTGATAAGCCATCTTTGAAAACTGAAGAGGAATTTTTTTCTTACAGTTGTTTTTGTTCATTGTTTGTGGTAAATTTGTTCATCTATATACAGTAACAGGGTGTCCAAAAGTCACCTAGGGATTTAGAAATTAAATAACATTTCTGTTTAATAAATTTATGATTATTTTTTATACCAAAATAAAATTACAAAATGGAGATAAATTTGCTTTATTTATGAAAAATGATGCAGCTTAGATGTCCTCCATTTTCGGCTTCGCAGACACGGGCTCTTTCCACAGCATTTTTCCAGAACAGCGGACAATAACTCTGGCTGCAGCCCTCGAATTTCTGCATAGATGTTGTCCTTGAGCTGCTGATTGTATGGGGCTTATTGATGTAATACACGCTCCTTTAGGTACCACAAAGAAAATAATCCAGAGGTGTCAAATCAGGAGAATGTGATGCAAAGAAATTTCTGAATTTCGCGAAATTATTCGTGTTCAAAAAATTTGCCTTAGAGGCTCCACCGTGGCTCGTGCCATGTGGGCAGTGGCTCCATCTTGTTGAAACCACATTCAGGTTTATCCCTCACTGCAGGACGCACAAAATTCTCGAGCATGGCTCGATACCGCTCACTAATGACCGTCGTTGCACTGCCATCCTCATTTTCAAA
>CM068954.1:50603079-50621114 GCA_035128595.1 Eptatretus atami | reverse complement strand
AGGAGAGATCATCGCTTAATATTTAACGATCCGATTAGCTACAATCAGGTTTAATTGAACCTTTGAGGCACACTGTAAATTCCGTCATTTGCTAATCTATCGTTAAGGATTTAATGTCGATTAAGCTAATCGATCATTAAATTTAACGGATGCTTTGAGCAACCGGGCCCTGATTCATGTCTAACATTGAGGGCCTCCATCCATATGTTGGGAGAGTGAAGATAAGCATGTCCAGGTAGAGTGACCATGTCTGCAATTTGAATTGAGGATCCTGAGATGAGGTCATTGAGTAAAGGAATGATTTTATGTTGACTGTGAATGGATTCCATACGGTGCTGATGAATGGAAGTAAGCTAATTGGTCTGTAGTTAAGGGGATATAATTTGGCAACACATTATGTACGGCAGTGATTATGTCTGACTTCCAAGCTGATGGAGAATATGACCTAGGACAAATGAAGGAAAGTGGCACAGAGCAGCAGAGCAGTTTTTAGGACACGTGAGCTGATGCTGTCCGGTTCAGTTGGCAGAGTCAGAGTCAGAGTTGAGGTTATCAAGAAACTTCTTCAACCTTCTCAGGTGAAAAGACAGAATGCCAGGTAGCAGTTGGGTATGACGGGAAGTTGGGTAACAGAAGAGAGGAGAAGGAGAGAGAGAGGGGGTTGGGACAAACAAGATTTTAAGCAAACAAGAGATTGGAGGCTTCGCCATTCAGCTTCTCATGAGGGGCAGCGTCACGTTGTGGGACACTTTTGCATTTGAGGAGGAAGTGATAGAGGGGGCATACATCAGAGCAGACTTAGCAAGGTGCCACCAGGTTTTGAGGAGGGAGATAAAGTTTCAAAGTTCAATCTTGAGGTTGGACCGATGTTGTTTTTGTCTCCGAGAGGGGACACACATTTATTGCAGGCCTTGTGGAATGATCTGAAGGTTTGCCCTTCGGTCAGATTTGCCTTTCGGAGGAGAAATGCAAGTTTTTCAAAGCAGAAACTGCCTCACCACAGGAGTCAGTGTACCATGGGTGGGCCAGAAGAGTAGGAGAAGCTGAAAGGAATGGGATGAATCTGTGCATAAGAGAGGACAGGTGTCTGGAAGAATTCCAGGCTGATTGATATTTGGGGCGGTAGAATATGAGAGACCTGTTTGAAGTGTGCATTGTGTGGTGGTCCCTGCCAATTTTGCCTTGAGTAAACTGACAGACCCACCAGCATTGAGCTGTTTTCTGAGAATGGGCATGAGAGATGTTGACCTTCACAAGCACATGAACAGGTGAACTATTGGAGCAGAGGAAGAGCAAGATACATTGGGCAGGGAAGTAGATCATCACCAAGCCCAGAAGGGAGGATTTACCATTGCCAAAAAATCCTGCTGGAAAAGTTTCACAGATTGAATGGAGTTACAGAGATCCTTTGCTGAAAGTGTCATTGGCTCATGAGAGAGGTACCAACACCCAAAGAATTTGCTTGTTACAAATGAAATACCACATATGAAGAAGAGAGAGTTGAGATGAGTAGTTTTGAATATGGTCCAATGTCATCTGAGAGAGATGTATTTGTAGTCATTCACTTTGGGAAGACGTAACAGACACCAGACAAACACAGGGGGGGCGGAGGGGAAGTTTGCAGCAGAAGTACTCCCTCCTGGCTTTGTGGAGGTAATAGCGCAGTAACAGTGTAGGAGTGGAAATGGAGTTTTGATGACAGATGCTACCTCTGCACCAAGACAGAGTTCGGTCGATCCAACTGGAAGGCGACACTGCCAGAGAAAGACACAAAAGTCAGGGACATCCTGTGGGAGAAGAACTTCTGTTGAACAGAAACGTCGGCTTTATCATAGCAGCCTGCATTGAGAGATTTGTCAGGTTGGAGCGAGGTCCAGATGTTTGATTCGCACAACCGTTGGGCACAAGGGCTGAGGAAGCTGCTGATAGGGCAAAAGGGAAATTGTGGAGAGGGTGCGTGCGGGGAGAACGGGAGGGTGCAGGGAGGGGTGAAATCGCAGGCTGGTAGCATGGGGGGGGGAACCGAGAGTGGGCTGGGTAGGGAGCTGGGGAAAGAAAAGTGAGGGTCGGGGAGAGCAGAGAGAAGGCACCGACGAGGGAAGCTGAGAGGGGTGGATGAGGAGGAAGGCGATGGAGGATGTGCTGGGAGGGTGGGAAGTGCAGGGTATTGACATGGAGGCTTAGTTTCTACCACCTTGAATGGAACATTGAAGGGATTAATTGTCACGTGCACGACAACCCTGCAAAATGGACATATCAAGGATTCCTAACCAGATAACTCTGTGACTTCATGGTGTGGTGGTAAGATTATTTTTTGTTTAAGGCATGCAGGAAAACTCAGCTGTAGTGAAAGAGGAGCTAGGTGAATGAGCATTTAGGAGTGGAACAGGTTTTGGGAATAAGCCTCGTTTAAACACAAAAGGAGAGCTTTTTGATGATGACGAAGAATGAATTGGCGCTGTTCCCTGACGGATAATAACCAATGTAAGGTATTTTAAAATACATTTTTGAAGCGTTTATACCTCCGTTCAACAGAATGTGACAGAGGATATGGTTTCACCCCTCAACCTGTCTGCTTGTCTGTCTGTTTGGCTGTGGAAGCAGGATATTCAAAACGTTGTGGGGAAGATTCGATGAAATTTTGATGGACAGGTTCTTGGTGTGGGCCAAGGATGAAATATTAGATTTTGGTGAAGATTCAATTCGGACACCAGAATATACTTTGTGATTCGTCAACAAATTGAAGTGATAGGGCAAAGAATGATGTTCAAAAGTTATGGATGATTGTGACAAACTTTGTGGGATGAGTTAGTTAGGCTGCAATAACAAGCCGTTCGATTCTGGTTTATTTATTTTTTTATTATTATTGTCAATGCTTGTCGAGGCTCGTATGTGAAGCTAACACGTCGACAAGACAACGCACAGCCAGGGGGGCATGAGACAAGAGGTGGGACGTGGGAGGACAAACAGTGGGAAAGGATCATTGGGAGATGCTGTGGATGGAGAGGGATGGGGCGGCGGAAACGGGGTAACAAGATGGACATTACAGGGACTTTGCAGGAAGCGAAACGGGGAATTTGAAGGAGGTGGGTTTGGGGTGGATTAACGGGGGGTAAGACAGAGATCGAGGATTTGGATGGGGGTTTTAAGATAAAGAGGTGTGTGAAAAGCTGGTTTTGAAGGCTGGAGGAGAATGGGATTGAAGAGAGTGAGGAGTTTATTCCAAAGGCGGGAAAAAAGCAGGATGAAAGAGTGAAAGTGGAGCACGTGATTCGTCGATTTTTGGTAGTCTTTACCAGAAGGGGTTGGGTTGTTGATTGGACCCTTGAGCACCCTGCGGAAATATGGGGGGAGGGACATATCGGCAGACAGAGCAGGGAGGGCAGACTGCGGAGGAGACGGTAAGCAGACAGAAAGACACCGACCCTGCCTGCGCGTGAGAGAGTGAGAGGCCGGCAACAGACTCAGCCTCATCGCGGCGATACCACCATCGATCCTAAATGCCTTGGTTTCCAAGCATAAGCCGAGAAAGGTGAGAGGCAGGAGCACCAGAAAGAAGGGAGCAGCAGGTAAACTCCATCAGGCCTGTGGATTGAGTATCGGGAGATTACGTCAACCATCCGTCGCAGTCCAGATGGTTCAGGTTCCAGATCGCAGATCCAGTCAATCAGGGGATACAAAATGTGAACTGTTCCAGCCGGCGAGAATGCGGTCCTAGCCGAGTGCCATTCTAGTTTAGTTTATTATCCTCGCACCGAAGGTGAGGAGGTTATGTTTTACCTTGTCTGTCTGTTTGTCTTGTTTGTAGGACTATTCAAAAAAGTTGTGGACGGATTCGGAATCAAAATTTTTTCGTGACAGGTTGGGGTGTGTGACAACCGCCAACTGGATTTGATTGTTGGTGAATGATGCCGGGTTGGATCCGACTACCTATAAAAAAAAAGAATTTTTAAAGTGATCTCTTCAATTCATTGAGAGAAGAAATCAAAATGATTACAGCACCATATCTCAAAAGTTGTGGACGGATTCGGACGAAACTTAGTGAACAGGTTGGGTATCTAAGCAAGAATGAATTGATTCGATTTTGGTGAGGGATCTGGATCCGGATACTAGAATTTAGTAATTCTTTCTTAAATTGAGATCGGCCCAAAAACGATGCAGAGCACGATATTCAAATATTTAGCATGAATATTTCAAAAGTTGTGGAGGATGCAAGACTTCACTACTTTCCTACTCTAACTACTACTTTTACTCTACTTACTCTCTTCTAAAAACTTCTTTAACAAACAAGAAACACTTAACTTTTTTTCTATACTATAAATACTTTACTAACTAAACTCTAACTACCTACAACCTACTCCTTTCTTCAACACTTAAACCTACTAAAACTTCTCAAAACTTTTTTAATCACTACTACCTTTCTAACATTACTACTTACTAAAGCTACTCTAAACTAATCTTCTAAACTAAAACTTTTCACTCTCTTCTCTAAAACTTACTTAACACTTTAACCTTTTCTAACAACAATAAACACTTAAACTAAACCTTAAACTAAATCTAAAAACTACACACTAAACTTAGACCCTCTTAACCTTACTTTAAACCATAAACTGGTGATGAGTTGGTATAAGGCTACCAAGAACAACCAATTCGCTTTGTTAGTGTCGGATGCAGTCCAGCCCTCAGTGCGATTACAAAACAATAACTGTTCAGCCTGGCGGCGGGTATGCACTTACCACCGTAGTGCCGTGTTCCATATTATTATGGTATTCATATGATAGCACGACCATCATTTTGAATGAAAAATTCTCCAAAGGTGAACACGCTCGATGTCACTGCTTTTTGTTTGTTGATGAACGACAGAGGCTGTTATCTTACTATTCCTTCACCGTCTGTCTGTCTGTCGTCGCAGTACGCAAAAGGCTGAACGCGCATCGGCAACCATTTTTTGGGCTGTGTAATCCGGACTTCTGGAGTAAACTAGGTACATAAAATATAATAACATGACCCCCTTGAGGCGGGTGCTCGAGTATTTTAATAGCAGTTTTAGGGCATGCCTCCCATTTGCTTTCGCTAATTGGTTTAATCAAAAGACAGGGCAATTTGTATTTTTTCATTAAACATATTGGCAACCGTCTGTCTGAGAGGGTCAATGAGGATGTAAAGATGAAGTCAAAACACACGAACAATTCTTTTATCACACAGAATTGTGTCGTAGGTGCGGTTATCTGTAGTTGGTGTGGAATCTTCGGATGTAGCTTGAGATATTTTTCTATTTCTCAAAAGTATTACTATACTGTTTCGCTTTTGTGTGCTCCTGCCCGTGTCCTTATGAAGGGTTTCTGCTGTTGTGGAATAATAAAGTTACCGTTGGAAGTACCCGCGATATTAGATGTCGAGGCCGCTTTATTCTTCCATTCCAGAAGCATGGGCCCATTGAAACGGGTAAGTTTGTGATTAAACGCACTAATTTCTGATTCTAAGGCAAATAGAGTTAATAGCTGTCATAACCAAGTAAATCGATTTTATACCTTTCCAATGGTAACATGTATATCTTACTTCCCACAACAGCAAGAAACTCTTCGAAACAAACGTCTTCCAGACGGAGAAGCTGGCTCCTTTAATGAATAGATTATATTATTTTGTAGGAGCTTGGGAGGATGGCCTACAGTAACGCACAACTCTCCTCAAGTTGCTCACCTGGGGTTCGAATTTCGGCCAGCTGCTAAACTGCCATACCTGGTGTTCCACGTGCAGGGGGGTTCATCATGTGCAAAAACTGAGCGTCCTGTCTGCCGGCATCGGTTGGTGGACATTAAAGATCCTCCGGTGTCCTCCGTGGAAAGTTGGCAACTATGCTGGCATTGAACAATTCCAAGCTTCCTTCCTAACACTACTGGGAAGGCAATGGCAAATCACCGAGTTAATCTTGCCGAGAAACTGTTCTTTCTGGCAAGCACCAACAACCCTCTGTAAAAAGAGTATGGTAGGAATCAAGGAATTAGAATCCACAGCAACACCATACAGTATTCCAAAAATAAATAAATAAACATTTCCAACCTGCTTGTAATTTTTAAGCTGAAGATAAACCTCAATATTTGGAGATCGGCAAAATTACATTCATACTGCATCTACATTATTTATTGACATGTCTGTTAATATCAATTTCTCACATTATATTTGGTTTCGCTTCAGCTTCAGTTGACGTCAGGCTTGCGCCAGCTTGGTTCGTGAAAGACCTTGGTCAATAAATCTTGGGCTGGCAACCCCACGAGGAGGCAACTGTTGTGACTAGTTAAAGACTTCGTCCAACATCATCAATTGTTCTTTTTTTCCTAAAAAAAAAAATAATAAGGTCTTTGCATCCAAGCAAATAGGTTCCTCAGTGAGTCAGACTCTAGAGAAATCACACCTTTATGATGATGTTGTTAGTGACGTGCATCTTTCCCTTGACCGAGGCAATCAAGTAACTTGAACTCGGAACATCAAACGTATATTACGTACTGCCCCCCAGTGTTGCCTGATTGGGTTACTACAACATCATTTTGGTCCTCGTCCATTATAACGTAAAACATGGGATTAGACTGATTAAGAGTACCTTTTTGTATTCGAACATTAAACAATGTTATCTCATAATTTCCCTGCTATGTTCTTCTGTTTTTCTTCCGATTATGTGATAGAAAGCTTTGTTTTTTTTTGTTTTTTTTTTCAAATATCTCGAATTTTAATCAAAGCCCCAGGCAGATGTTGGAGTAAACAGTTTGAAAGTTTGTTGGAAAAACAAAAGAGGCCAAATGAAACATGGCCAACAACCGCTATCGGCGGTAAAGTGAATCTGGAACAAAGGACCTTGGTACGTCGGCACAAACAGCTGTTCACAACAATGACATAGATCTTCAGCGTCAGAAAGTTTGTTTTTAAGCGACCTCATGAAGGAATGTCGCGCCTAGATATGGTCGGCTGTTCTGATTGTGCACAAAAATAAAACGAAATGGCTGCCATCAATCTGCAAAAAACCAAATTCAAAAACTTCTTGAAAGACTGTTGCGGCAGCAATTAGGCCCCGAGTGCTGTGGAACAATGACGAATTTGTGAAATTTCATCAATGCTTGTACCTTGATTCACCTTGATTCAAACAGAAAAAAAAATAAAGCGAACTTTCTCCTTTCTTCACCCCCCTCCACACTGCTTGTATTCTGGTGTTTCCATTTCGAACATCAGTATCTTTACAAGATGAAACCCACTGGTGACCTTTCTGGTGGAAAAATGAGACGACCTTCGCCTTTTTTAACCGTCTGCACGAAGGTGAAGGAGGTTATGTTTACCCCTTTCTGTCCGCTTGTTTGTCTGTTTGTGTGCGCGATATCTTCAAAAAGTCTGTGGACAGATCTGGATGAAATTTTGTGGACGGGTTTGGTGTGTGACATAGGATGAACTGATTAGATTTGGTGAAGATCTGGATCCGATCCAACGCTAGAATTTTTAAAAGTGATTCTTCACCATTGAGGGAGAGGGTTCAAAAACGACTATATATCGACATATTCAAAAGTGTGGACGGATTTGAATGAACTTTGTGGACCCGGGTTGGGTGTTGTGACAACGACGAATTGATTCGATGTTGGTAAAGATCCTAATCCGCGATCTGGTTATTCTAATTTTTAAAGTGATTCTTCACCATTGAAGAGACAGGGCGCATAAACCGAGATCGTACTGCCCTCTACTGTGGCTATGGATATTTCAAAAATGTATTGGGCCTCGATCTGTTCTCCTCGGATCAGGCAGGACCAGGAGGCTGGCAGCATTGCACTCCGGCACTGTAAAACCCTTCATCTCCACAATTACCAAAAAACAACAAAAGTCTGAAAACCGCCCTCCTTGGGAGTACCGTCCTGTGGCAGCTGCCTACCGGGCAGGGCAGCTCACGGATGATCGGATTGGGGCAAAGCCTTCCGACGCCGCATCTTTGATGATAAGCAGGAAAACCAGGGTAACCTTCCTGGTTGCAATTGCGGTAGTGGTGTGTCGGAGTAGTGCTGGGTGTCATCCACCACCTGCGGTCTCCTTGGGTTAACTGAAGGGGTCCTGTTCGGGTGGGTGCCGGAATGTCCTATTCGAAGAGAGGATGAATCACCTGCCTCTAAATTATCATCTGAACTCAAGAGTTTGGACATTGGTATTGCAGGACTCTCTGCGTTCGGAGACCGGATTGCAGCAACAAGATCATGGCGGGTGGTTAACACTACTATTTGGTCTGGTCGCTCTGATGGTTACCATCCAACGGAGTTGCTGTATCTGTGTCCAAATAGTTGACTCAAATGAATAATTGAGGTAAGCACCGGTCAACGAGCGTATTATGAGACTCAAGGATTCATCACTACTCTGGGCTGTCGTTTCCTGGTCTCCTGTTTATGCTCCGACTGAGGCGAGTGATCTCACGCGTGAAGGATTGCTTCTACGCATCGCTCTTGTCTGTGCTTGACAGTGCCCCAAGCGAGATAAGTTTCTTCCAGTCTTGGGGGATTTCACATGCACTCGATGGAACTATGGGGGTTATGAGACGTGTGTGTCCCCATAGGTCTGCTGGACTGTGAACCCAGAAATAGCGCTAAGTTCCTTGACTTTGCAAGAATCATGGACTAAAGGGTGGCCTGGTTCATCTGGTTTCAGCGGCCACAAGCTCATGCTGGACTTGGTATTCCAATGCTGGCATGTGCCAAAAGGAGATGCGAACCATGTGCCCATTGATGGTGATGGAGAATGATCCAGTAACTGCAGTGGTCTACCGGAGTGCTCAGTTCCTCAAAAGCGACCACAGACTTGTTGCAGCACTTGAATTGCAGTTAATCCAGGAGAATAGTATACTCATCCAGCTCGCTGGATGTTTGCTAAGCTCAGGATGAAGAGGGTGCTGAGAGTTTGCGAACAGGCTGAGTGGAGATTTGGGGGGTCTGTGCTTTGGGGGATCCTGAAAGAGTTGTGGATTCTTCGAAGACCCACAATCCTTGATGTGCCAGTGGATTTCTTGGGAACTCACCGTCAGCGAAGAAGAGATTTTGTCTCTTCAAGGACACGGATAACATTGACCAGAGTCGCAGGCCAGGCTGAATGGCAGAGCTGAGGGCTTTTCATGGAGCTGAGGCGTAAAAACTGTACGTGCACTAAGGTGGGACAAGGAGGCCGATGTGCGAGCAATCTGGGAGGAATAGAGTATCACACCTAGTAAGTCAATGATTTCATCTGCTTACAGGGGAATTGTGCATTGTGTTCCTCCATGCCCATCCCTCGGTGTGGCTGCAATTTTAGCAGAGGGTGTAAGGCTCTTGAACAGAGGAGTCCGAAGCGAGGTCCCGCTGGGCTGGTTACTTTGAGCAGCTGCACCAGGCTGAATCCCCCAGCTGTGAGTTGGACTGTCAGTGGTATTCTATCCCTATTGCTGGACCTGCAATTCAACTGTGGTCCACCTTCGTTTGGGAAACAGACTGCGGTGAACCAGTTGAAATGCGGTAAAAGCTACTGGGGATCTGTGTGGCACAATGCTGAATCATTCTCCAGGCTGTGGAAATGCTGTAATCATTGTTGTTCATGCGTTCTGTGCTCTGCCTGGACACAGGCATCATCCAACGGACTGGAAGAGGGGCCTTGTTGTCCCTCTCTGAAAGGAAGGGGATCTCAAGACTGCAAACAACATAACCGAGGTGACACGCTCTCAGTGCCGGAGACAAGGTCATATGCTCAGATAATTATTGATCCGGTTCCACCACTCTGCCTACACGCACACCAGCATCCAGAGTACACACACGATAAGGAGGTCACGATTGACCGTGTCCTTGTATTATTTTTCTAATATATGATGCTGTGTAATTATATATATAACATATCAATATCATATTTTACATACTCATAGTAATATTATATATACGTGGTTATATATTGTTAGGGGGGGGGCGTTGTGGAAATTCACAGGACACCATATGGTCCTTAGATCAGTTTATGTCGATAAGTTTGTGTTCAGTTTAGATTTCGCCCACCGAATGTTTAAAGGAATTATTCGTGTAACCAGGCTAATGTCTTTGAGGTGGTGTTTCTTCTTTCGCTAGCTTTATTTGTAGACCAACCCCGTCTACAACAACCACCTCTCAGCCACCAATATTGCTCACTCAACCATCTCCACAACGACAACCATGACATCTCCTCGCCATCTCCTCAACACGCCTCTCATCAATAACCTCTCCACAACGAAACATCGCTTCTCATAAAACCATCATCCACCAACACCACCACGACATCCCTCACACCTACGCCACATACAAACGATCGCCTCACTTCCATCTTCTACGAACGCCGCCTCTGTTACCGGCAAACAGCGTCCTGAACGAACAACATCTCTGCCACCAGACGCGGGGACTCCTCGTTGCGGCGAGGCGATGATTTCACCCACGTCGCTCTTCCGAGCTTCGCGACAATTTCGATAACAAGATCAAAAAGGGGCGGAGCCGGCGAGGAGGTCAGAGTGAGAGATCGGCAGATCAAAACCTCGCCTCCACGGATCCATATAGGGCGTGCAGAGACGCACCACGCGCAGTTGTGTGAGCACGTTGGAGCTGGTCAGTCTGGAGTCTGCAGTCGGTGAGGAGCTGGGAGAGCGGACGGAGAACTGGAGCTAGGAGCGCGCGCCGCCGTGCGTCGTCGAACAGTGGGTCTGTGAGAGAGCCAGAGAGGGTCGCCAACCCAGCCGGCAAACAGTCCGAGGTGATCGGGCTGGGACAGTCCCAAACGACGCTGAGGAACGGGCGGGCTCTTAAGAGAGCATAACTCTGAAAGAGCAAAGGCCCGTTCGTTCCTCTGAAAGGCGTTGTTCGACTAGGCCCGATCGACCGGCCGCACGAACGAGCGACCCGAAAGCGCGGTCCGCCAGCTGCCGTGTGCCGGACGTCGAGAGCGCCCAGCGAGTCGCACAAAGGCGCAGGTAACCAGCGCCGGTCTCTCGGAAGCTCCTGCGGTTTCACAAGCTCCGTGACTTATAAAGGCCCACGAGGCCCAGCTTCTTGCCCTTTTCTTTCCGGGTTTTCTTTGAATGAATGTTGTGGCGCATGTTCTTTAAAGTAAGAGCTGTTAAAGTGCAGTAAATAAATAATAATGAAAGCGCTGTAGCCTTCTGCTCGTTTTGTGTCCCATACGTGCATTTGGTTGCATACATGGACTGCATGATTGCATACGTGCAATTGTTGTATACATGACTGCGAATTGTACTACGTGGCATTGGTTGCATACATGACGGCATGACTTGCCTTACGGGTGTGAATAAATATCGTTGTTTAATTTTCACCCATTCGTGTGCCTCTGTCCCTTCATTGAACTTGCCATAATGAGTTCGGAATATAGCTGCTTTTTAAATCGCCGATAAAAGAATCGGGTCCAACGGGCTCTCGCGATAAATACCCCGCGCTGGTTAATCACAAAACGGAGGGCGAGCTTGCTACCAAGCGGCTCGTTCGCAGCAGCCCCGTTGGTACAGTCCAATCGGTAGCTGCCCGCGCGATTAATTAGGTAAATCGACATACCCGATCGGACCGGTAGCGCGGGTAGAGCTATGACAAGGCTTGGTGTGATTAAAGATACACCCGTAGCTGGATTTCGGCGTTGATCTCCGAAAGCTGCGATCTAGGTTTGTCCGTTCGGTGGGCGAGAGCGGCCGCCATCCGGCTAGAAGCGGTTCGGCCGGCACGCCGACCGGGCGGAAACCACAATCAATATATATATGTATATATATGTACACACTATATATGTAAATATATACATATACATATATACACATACACACTATATAATATACCTGGTGGCTGCCCTGCACCTTTTTCAAATAATGCACATTCTTCCAGAAAATTGTTGAAATTAAAAAATATATTTTGGTATCCACATCGTGTATTTCTTTGCGTTTGGCAGATGAACAAAACAAATAAAAGCTGAAAAAAAATTACTAATCTTAGCTTATTCTGCAGCAGAAACTCCAAAAATGGCCTGGGCAATATTATTGGCACCTTTTAGAAGTTGTTTGAAAAATAATTAGAGTTAAAGGCAGGTGATATCTCCCTTTACTTTGGAATTGAACTTACCTATGGTGAGTTGCAGGTGCTGCAATATGAAAATCACTCATTCAACCAGTTTTGAAGGAGAAAGGAGTCATTCTATCTGTTTTTTGTCACTGTGTGCCACAATGAGCATGAGAGAAGAAGAAAAAACCAAAGTGTCTGAGGAAGTCGCACAAGAGTGTATGCTAAGCATGGAACCAATCTTTGAGTGCTACAGATCATCCCCAAGAACCTTGATGTGTCCTGTGTCCACTTGTAAAGTCAATTGCTATCAGGAATTTAAGCTCGTATGGCACTGCACTAACCTCCCTGGACCGGCCGCAAGAGAAACTTGATCGAAGATTGTCAGCGAAGGTATTGTTCAAAATGTGAAAAAGTATCTCGATCAACTGCCAAACAGATTCAACAGTTGACTCTTCAGACACCAAGGTATGAGAGTTTCAATCACACCATCCGTCGCCAACTCAATGAGAAGGGGTTCTAATGGTAGTATAGACCCAGAAGGACCTTCTCTACTATTGAGAGAGAGGAATAAAAGCCTCCTGACGGGTTTCCCAAAACACACAGTCTGAAACAAGCAAAAATCCTTCTGGGAGAATGTCCTGTGACAGTATGGGACTAAATTACCGAGCTTTTTGGTAAAGCGCATCATCTCTGTTTACAGAAAATAAAATGAAGCCTTCAATATGAAAAACAACCTTCCTTTGGATGGGAAACATGTTTTTGGATTGGGGACAATCTGAGATGTGTGAAGTTGTCTTGAAGACCTGGGAGAGGAGAATAGAGAATTGAAAAGAGAATGTGGAAGTTGTCCACTTTGCTGGATTCATTCTCCTACTTGTTGCCCTCTGCAGTCACTTGTTGCGTGATTTGCCCCCCCTGTCACCTCATCTCTCAATGAGCCTCATTTTGTGAGTTCTAACTGCCAGCTAACGGAACCCTTGGAAGGAACACCTTCCGCTTCCCTTGGAAAGACAGTCAAACATTGGAGAGGTTCAGTGATGTTTTGGGGTTGCTGTGCTCCTCTGGCACTGGGTGCCTTGAATGTACATGTATCAGAAATCAAGAGATTACCGAGGCATTTTGGAGCGCAATGTTCAACCAGTCAGAAGCTGGTTCTCATCTACAGGTCCATGGTCTTGCAGCAGGACAATGACCAAAACACACTTCCAAAATAATACCCAAGAATGGTTCAAGACAAAACGCTGGACTGTTCTGAAGTGGCCAGCATGAGTCCGATACTATAATCCCAATTGGACACCTCGGGAGATCTAAACAGGTTGGGAAGAGCACCCTTCCAAATCGGCGAGAACTGGAGAGTTTTGTAACAATAAAGTGGGCCAAACTGCCAGTAGACGAGGTGTACGAAGCATCATTCATGCAGGCTATAGGAGTGCTGACCGCAGTTATTTGTCCAAAGCTGTGCTGCTGCCAATATTAAGTCAGAGGATGTCAATAATTTGTCAACTGCTATTTCTTTTTTATTTTGATTTAAAAGGATTATTTTAGTTTGAATTAAAACAAAGTTCTGTAATCTAACATAAAATAAAAAATTGTGGAGACAAATACCTTGTCCAATTTCAACTTATTTTTTTAGAGAAAATTGGGAGGTTATTTGAAAAAAGTGCAAGCGGTTGCCAATATGTTTGGCACACGACTTTTTTTTTATTTTTTTTTTGTATACGCTTGTCGAGGCTTCGTATGAGAGCAATACACAACGCACACAAGGGGGCATGAGACCAAGAGGGGCCGGGAGTGGAGGACAAACAGTGGGAGACAGACACATTAGGTGATCTGGGGAAGCGTGAGGGATGGGGATGGACGGGGAACATGGGAAGAGAAAGATGGACCATTACAGGGACTTTCAGGAAGGAAGCAACAGGGAATTGAAGGAAGTGGGCTTGGGTGAATTATCGGGGGTAAAAAAGATCGAGGATTTGGATGGGGGATGATAAGAGGTGGTGGTGAATCACGTTTGAAGCCTGGAGGGAACGAATGGGAAGAATAGAGTGAGGGAGTTTAATTCCAAATGGCGGGAAAAAAGAGAAATGAACGGAGTGAAGGTGAGCAGTTGGTTCGTGATTTTTGGTAAGTTTACCAGAAGGGGGTTGTTGGGCTGACCTTGAGCGCCCCTGTGGCAAATGTGGTGGGGACAAATGGCCAGAGAGAGCATGGGGGGGCGGCCGAGAGGAGTCGGTAGAAGACAGAAAGACCACCGACTCAACCTGCGGTTGATTGAGTGAGAGGCCAAAGACCCAGCCTTCATTGCGGGAGATGCCGATGATCCCTAAATGCCCTGGTTTCTCAACAGGGCGTGAAGCCGAAAAGGTGGGTAGCAGGAGCACCAGCCCAGAGGGGAGAGGGCAGTACCTGCATCAGGCTACGGACAAAAGCTTTGTAAGGGTCAAGGAGCTCAAGAGGCGAGGAACGGACTTTTGCCACGGGATGGAGGATTCCCAGAGTCGGCGAACTGGCTTTTAGGCGAGGTTGGAAATGTGACTTTCCCAGAAAGGTCATAGGCAGATAGTGTAGAACCCAGAAGCTTGAAAGAAAAAACTTCTTCCAGAGATTTTGATAAGTGGATGGCGGGGGTTTTCTAAACGGTCCTTTCAAAGACATAGTGAGTAGTGTGAGATTTGTCTGATTGAAAAGCATGTTCCATGTGTTGGACCAGTTTGTGATTTTATCCAGATCTGCAGTGAGGCGAAGAAGCTGCCTGCTTGCCGGTACTGAGGGATGACAGATGGTAGGCCAGAGGGTGGAGTCATCGTTCAAAGAATAAGAGGATTTCCAGAGAGTCGGAGAGATCATCTGATGAACCAGAAAACAGAACAGGGCCCACGAACGTACCTTGAGACACTCCGAGCTGCACAACGGAAGAGGGATGAAAGAACTCCACTTAGGGCCACACGGTGACGCGACAGGAGAGGAAGTCTTGCGAGCCATGAGTGGAGATGGCCTTGGCATACCATGGGAAAGAGTTTGGTGATAGTGCAGGGTGCCAGACTGTGTCGAAAGCCGTATACTGTCCATGGGATACGCTCGGAATTCCTGTCTGGCATTGAGGATCTCCATCCATTGTTGGGAGAGCAGAAGCAGCATTCCATGAGGTTAGAGTGACCTGCGTCTGAAACCAAATGATGATCGAAATCAACCATTGGAGAAGAAGAAGGATTTCTGTCTGACGTGATGACTGGACCCATAACTTGCTGATGGAATTGGAGAAGGCTGATTGGTTCTGTAGTTACAGGGATCTGTTTTTTGCACCTTTTTTATGCAGGCTAGTGATGTTAGCAAGATTTCAAGCAGATGCAGATGACCTGAGCAATGAGAGGTGAATAGAACATGAGAGAGGTGAGCAAGGGCGGAAGAGCAGGCTTGAGGACACGTGGTGCTGTGTATACATGTGTCTCGATTCTGAGTGAGTGTGTGGTGTGTCAATGTGGAGCTTTTTCTTTCATCTCGATACAATTCTCCACCCTTTTGACCAATGTTCACCAATTTGTTTTTTATATGGGGGATACTCAGGTTCAGGTCAAAGGCAAAAAAAATATCCCCCCAAAATTCCTCCTCCCCTCCCCCCCCCTCCTCCCAAGGAACATTGTATCGTGTATGTGCGTGCGTGTCGTTCGAAAAATCATATAATTCAATGGCCGGGCAATCTCCACTGGATATGGTTATTATGTATGCTTTTGCCTTTGACCTGAACCTGAGTATCCCCAACATATAAAAAAAAAATTGGTGAACATTGGTCAAAGGGTGGAGAATTGTATCGAGATGAAAGAAAAAGCTTCACATTGACACACGCACACCTCACTCAGAAATCGAGACACATGTATACACAGCCCACGTGTCCTCAAAGCCTGCTCTTCCGCCCTTGCTCACCCTCTCTCTGTTCTATTCACCCTCTCATTGCTCAAGGTCATCTGCCATCTGCTTGGAAATCTGCTAACATCACTGCCCTGCATAAAAAAAGGTGCAAAAAACAGATCCCTGTAACTACAGACCAATCAGCCTTCTCCCAATCATCAGCAAGGTTATGGAGTCCATCATCACTCAGACATGAAATCCTTCCTCTTCTCCAATGGCTTGATTTCCGATCATCAATTTGGTTTCAGACCAGGTCACTCTACCCTGGATATGCTGCTTCTGCTCTCCCAACAATGGATGGAGATCCTCAATGCCAGACAGGAAATCCGAGCCGTATCCCTGGACATATCACGTGCTTTTGACACAGTCTGGCACCCTGCACTACTCACCAAACTCTCTTCCCATGGTATCCAAGGCCATCTCCACTCATGGCTCGCAGACTTCCTCTCCTGTCGCAGTCACCGTGTGGCCCTAAATGAGTTCTTTCATCCCTCTTCCTGTGCAGGCTGGAGTGTCCTCAAGGTAGCGTTCTGGGCCCTGTTCTTTTTCTGGTTTCATCAATGATCTCTCCGACTCTCTGGAAAATCCTCTATATCTCTTTGCCGATGACTCCACCCTCTGCCGTACCATCTGTCATCCCTCAGACCGGCAAGCAGCAGCTTCTCGCTCACTGCAGATCTGGAATAAAATCACAAACTGTCCAACACATGGAACATGTCTTTCAATCCAGACAAATCTCACACTCTCACTATGTCTCTTCGAAAGGACCGTTTAGAAAACCCCCCCATCCACTTTATCAACAATCCTCTGGAAGAAGTCTTTTCTTTCAAGCTTCTGGGTCTCACTATCTGCCATGACCTTTCCTGGGAAAGTCACATTTCCAACCTCGCCTCAAAAGCCAGTCGCCGACTGGGAATCCTCCATCGTGCAAAGTCCTTCCTCGGCCCTCTTGAGCTCCTGACCCTTACAAAGCTTTTGTCCGTAGCCTGATGAGTACTGCTCTCCCTCTGGGCTGGTGCTCCTGCCTCCCACCTTTCTCGGCTTCACGCTGTAGAAACCAGGGCATTTAGGATCATCGGCATCTCCCGCAATGAAGCTGAGTCTTTGGGCCTCTCACTCAATCACCGCAGGTTGGTCGGTGGTCTTTCTGTCTTCTACCGACTCCTCTCCAGCTCGCCCCCCCCGTCTCTCTGCCATTTGTCCCACCACATTTGCACAGGGCGCTCAAGGTCGCCCAACAACCCCCTTCTGGTAAAACTACCAAAATCACGAACCACTGCTCACCTTCACTCCTCTCATTCTCTTTTTTCCCGCCTTTGGAATAAACTCCCTCACTCTATTCCTTCCCATTCTTCCCTCCAGGCTTTCAAAACAGCTGTTCACCACCACCTCTTATCATCCCCCATCCAAATCCTCGATCTTTTTCTACCCCGATAATTCACCCAAGCCCACTTCCTTCAATTCCCTGCTTTCCTTCCTGAAAGTCCCTGTAATGTCCATCTTCTCTTCCCATGTTCCCCGTCCCATCCCCATCCCTCACCTTCCCCAGATCACCTAATGTGTCTGTCCCCACTGTTTTGTCCCTTCCACTCCCGCCCCTCTTGTCTCATGCCCCCTTGCTGTGCGTTGTGTATTAGCTCTCATACGAAGCCTCGACAAGGTATACAAAAAAAAATAAAAAAAAAAGTCGTGGCCAAACATATTGGCACCCTTGCACTTTTTTCAAATAACTCCCAATTTTCTCTAAAAATAAGTTGAAATTGACAAAGGTATTTGGTCTCCACAATTTTTTATTTTACTGTTAGTATTACAGAACCTTTGTTTTTAATTCAGAACTAAATATATCCTTTTAAATCAGAAAATAAAAAAGAAATAGCATTGACAAAATTATTGACATCCTCGACTTAATATTTGGCAGCACAGCCTTTGGACAAAATAACTGCGGTCAAGCACTTCCTATAGCCATGAATGAGCTTCGTACACCTCGTCTACTGGCAGTTTGGCCCACTCTTATTGTACAAACTGCTCCAGTTCTCCCAGATTTGAAGGGTGCCTTCTCCCAACTGCTGTTTTTAG
>CM068954.1:50563264-50599915 GCA_035128595.1 Eptatretus atami | reverse complement strand
AAACCATATCGCTCTCATCAACCATCTCCACAACGGACAAACCACTAACAATCTCCTCGCCATCTCCTCAACCTCACTCTCATCAAACCTCTCCACAACGAAACATCGCCTCTCATCAACGCATCTCCACAACGACCACCACGACAATCCCCTCACCACCTACGCCACAACAAACATCGCCTCACCTTCATCTTCACGAACGCCGCCATCTTGTTACGGCAACAGGTCCTGAACGAACAACATCTCTGCCACCAGACCGGGACTCCTTCGTTTGCGGCGAGGGTCGATGATTTTCACCCACGTCCGCTCTCTCGCAGCTTCCGACAATTCGGATCAAAAGATCAAAAGGCGGAGCCCGCGGGAGGTCAGAGGTGAGAGATCGAGATCAAAACTCGCCTCACGGATCCAATATAAGGGCGTGCAGAGACGCCAAGCGCCGCAGTTGTGTGGAGCCCGTTGGGAGCTGGTCAGTCCTGGAGTCTGCAGTCGGTGATGAGGAGCTGGAGGAGAGCGGAGGAGACTGGAGCTAGGAGCGCAGCCTGCGTGCCGGTCGAACAGTGGTGTCGTGGAGAGAGGCCAGAGAGGAGTCGCCAACCCGGCATAACGGTCCGAGGTGATCGGCCCTGGACAGTCCAAACGACGCTGAGGAACGGCGGGGCTCTTAAGAGAGCATCAACTCTGAAAGAGCAAAGGCCCGTTGTTCCTCTGAGGCGTTGTCGACTAGGCCGATCGACCGGGCCGCACGACGAGGCCTTGACCGAGCCGCGGTCACGCCAGCTTCGTGTGGACGGACGTCGAGGAGCGCCCAGCGAGTCGCCACAAGGCGACAGGTAACCAGCGCGGTCTCTCGAGCTCCTGCGGTCTTCACAGCTCCGTGACTTATAAAGACCCACGAGGCCCAGTTCTTGCCCTTTCTTTCGGTGTTTTCTTTGAATGAATAGTGTGGCCATGTCTTAAGTAGAGCTGTAAGGCATGTAATAATATAATAGACGGTGTAGGCCTTGTCTTGCTCGTGTTTGGTTCCCATAGCTGCATTGGTTGCATACATGACTGCAATTGCATACGTGCATTGGTGTAACATGACTCTGAGTATACGTGCATTGGTTGCATACTGACTGCATGATGCTTACGGTGTGAAATAAAATGTATGTTTAAATGTTCACCCATTCGTTGCGTCCTTCCCTCATTGACTGCCATAATAGTTCGGAATATAGCTGGCTTTTAATGCAATAAAGAATCGGGTCCGAACGGGGCTCGCGATAATACCCGCTCGGTTATCACAAAACGCGAGCGGAGCCTGCTAAAGCGGCTCGTTTCCAAGCAGCGCCCCGTTGAGGTAAGTCAATCGGTATAGTCTGCGCGCATAATTAGGTAAATCGACCATTCCGCCGATCGACCCTGTAGCGCGGGTAGAGTATTGACAGGCTGTGTGTGATTAAAGATACACCCGTAGCGGATTTCGGCGTTGACGAAAGCTGCGACTAGGTTTGTCCTGCTCGGTGCGAGAGCGGCCGCCATTGGTAGAAGCGGTCGCCGCACGCGACGGGCGGAAACACAAACATATATATATATATGTATATATTATGTACACACATATATATGAATATAACATATACATTAGTAATACAACATAAACCATTAAACATATAACATAACGGATGGTGCCTTGCATACCTTTTTTAAATTAATGCACCATATTCTTCCAGAAAATTGTTGAAATTAAAAAATATATTTTGGTATCCACATCTGATTTCTTGGTTGCAGATGAACAAAAACAAAATACTAAAGCTGAAAGAAATTACTAAATCTTAGCTTATTCATGCAGAACTCCAAAAATGGCCTGGCAATATTATTGGCACCTTTCGAAGTTGTTTAAATATTAGATTTAAAGCAGGTGCATTCTCCTTTACTTTGAATATGAACCTTACTATGGTGAGTTGCAGGTGCCTGCAATCATGAAATCACTCATTCAACCAGTTTGAATAGGGAAAAGGAGTCATTTACTGTTTATGTCACTGTTGTGCCACATGACATGGAGAATAAGAAAAAAAACAGAATTGTCTGAAGGAAGTCAGACACAAGATTGTAGCTAAGCATGGACAATCTATGAGGCTACAGTCCATCCCAGAGACTCTTGATGTTCCTGTGTCCACTGTAAGCATGCTATCAGGAATTTTAAAGCCGTATGCACTGCAGCTAAACCTCCTGCCGTACGCTGGCCGCAAGAGAAAACTTGATCGAAGATTGCAGGCGAAGGATTGTCAAATGTGTGCGATAAAAGTATCATCGATCAACTGCCAAACAGATTCAAGCTGACCCTTCAGACACAAGCGTAATGAGGTTTCAACTCACACCATCCGTCGCCAACGTCAATGAAAGGGGTTCTATGGAGAGAACCAGAAGACCCACTACTAGAAGAGAGAGACATAAAGCCTGACTAGGAGTTTCCCAAAAAACACAGTCTGACAAGCAAAAAATCCTTCTGGTGAGAATGTCCTGTGGACAGATGAGACTAAATTTAGAAGCTTTTGGTAAAGCCATCATCTCTGTTTACAGAAAATAAAATGAAGCCTTCAAAGAAAAGAACACCTTCCCTTGGATGGGAAACATGGTTTTGGATTGGGGACAATCTGAGGATGGTCGTGAAGTTGTCTTGAAGACCTGGGAGGGAGAATGAGATTGAAGGAATGTGGAAGTTGGTTCCACTTTTGCTGGATTCATTCTCCTACTTGTTGCCGCTACTGCATCACTGTTGGTGCATTGCCCCCCCCTGTCACCTCACTCTTCCATGAGCCTCATTTTTGTGAGTCTAACTGCCGAAGCTAACCCAACCCTTGGGAAGGAACACATCCCCTTTTCCCCTTGGAAGAAACAGTCAAACATGGAGGAGGTTCAGTGATGTTTTGGGGTGCTGTGGCTGTCTGCACTGGTGCCTTGGAAGTTTTAATGGTAATCATGAAATCAAGAGATTAACCGCGAGGCATTTTGCGAGCGCAATGTTCAACCCAGTTTCAGAACACTGGGTCTTCCATTCGAAGGTCATGGGTCTTGCAGCATGGACAATGACAAAACACACTCAAAATAATACCCAAGAATGGTTCAAGACAAAAACGCACTGGAGCTGTTCTGAAAGTGGGGGCCAGGCCAATTTTGAGTTCCAAGATCTAAATCCCATTGGACACACCTCTGGGAGATCTAAAAACAGCAGTTGGAGAAGGCACCCTTCAAATCTGGGAGAACTGAGCAGGTTTTGTACAATAAGAGTGGCCAAACTGCCAGTAGAGAGGTGGTACGAAGCTCATCATGGCTATAGAAGTGCTTGACCGCAGTTATTTTGTCCAAAGGCTGATGCTGCCAAATATTAAGTCGAGGATGTTCAATAATTTTGTCAATGCCTATTTCTTTTTTATTTTCTGATTTAAAAGGATTATATTTAGTTCTGAATTACAAAAACCAAAGAGTTCTTGTAATACTAACAGTTAAAAAAAACAAATTGTCGGAGAACCAAATACCCTTTGTCATTTCAACTTATTTTTAGAGAAATTGGGAGTTATTTGAAAAAGTGCAAGCGGTGCCAATATGTTTGGCCAGCGGACTTTTTTTTATTTTTTTTTTGATACCTGTCGAGGCTCGTATGAGAGCTAAATAACACAACGCCAGCAAGGGGCATGAGGACAAGAGGGCGGGAGTGAAGGGACAAAACAGTGGGGAACAGACAACATTAGGTGTATCTGGGGAAGGTGAAGGGAAATTTGGGGGATTGGGGAACGGGGGAACATGGGAAGAGAAGATGGACATTCAGGGACTTTCAGGTAAGAAAGCAGGGGAATTGAAGAAGTGGGCTTGTAGTGAATTATCGGGGAGAAAAGATCGAGGGATTTGGATGGGGGGATGATAATGAGGTGGTGGTGAACAGCTGTTTTGAAAGCCTGGAGGGAAGAATGGGAAAGAATAGAGTGAGGGAGTTTATTTCCAAAGGCGGGAAAAAAGAGGAATGAAGGAGTGAAGGTGAGCAGTGTTCGTGATTTTGGTAGTTTTACCAGAAGGTTGGGTTGTTGCGGACCTTGAGCGCCCTGTGCAAATGTGGTGGGACAAATGGCAGAGAGAGCAGGGGGGCGAGCTGGAGAGGAGTCGGTAGAAGACAGAAAGACCACCGACCAAACCTGCTGGTATTGAGTGAGAGGCCCCAAAGACTCAGCTTCATTGCGGGAGATGCGATGATCCTAAATGGCCCTGGTTTCTACAGCGTGAAGCCGAGAAAGGTGGAGGCAGGAGCACCAGCCCAAGGGAGAGCAGTACTCCATCAGCTTACGGACAAAAGCTTTGTAAGTGCTCAGGAGCTCAAGAAGGGCCGAGGAAGGATTTGCACGATGGAGCGATTCCCAGTCGGCGACTGGCTTTTGAAGGCGAGTTGGAAATGTGACTTTCCCAGGAAAGCGTCATGCAGATAGTGAGACCCAGAGCTTGAAGAAAAGACTTCTTCCAGAGATTGTTGGATTAAAGTGGATGGGGGGTTTTCTAAACGGGTCCCTTTCGAGAGACATAGTGAGAGTGTGAGATTTGTCCTGGGAATTGAAAGACAATGTTCCCACGTGTTTGAAACAGTTTGTGATTTTATCTAGATCAGCAGTGAGCTGAAGAAGCTGCTGCTTGCCGGTCCTGAGGGATGACAGATGTACGGCGAGGGTGGAGGTCATCGCAAAGAGATATAGAGGTATTTTTCCAGAGAGTCGGAGAGATCATTGATGAAAACCAGAAAAAGAACAGGGCCCAGAACGCTACCCTTGAGGAACCTCCGCCTGCCACAGGAAAGGGATGAAAAGAACTCCATTTTAGGGCCACAAACGGTGACTGGACAGGAGAGGAAGTCCTCGAGCCATGAGTGGAGATGCGCCTTGAACCATGGGAAGAGAGTTGGTGAAGTTATGCAGGTGCCAGACTGTTGTCAAAAGCACGTGATATGTCCAGCGATACGGCTCGGATTTCCTGTCTGGCATTGAGGATCTCCATCCATTGCTTGGGAGAGCAGAAGCAGCATATCCAGGGCTAGATGGACTGGTCTAAACCAATTGATGATCGGGAAATTCAAGCCATTGGAGAAGAGGGAAGGATTCATGTCTGAAAGTGATGATGGACTCCATAACCTTGCTGATGATTGCGGAGAAGCTGATTGGTCTGTAGTACAGGGATCTGTTTTTTTTTGCCACCTTTTTTATGCAGAGGCAAGTGATGTTAGCAGATTTCCAAGCAGAGGCAGATGACCTTGAGCAAATATGAGAGGGTGAATAGAACAGAAGAGGTGAAGCAAGGGCGAAGAGCAGGCTTTGAGGACACGGTGGGCTGTGTATACATTGTGTTCTCGATTTCTGAGATGAGGTGTGGTGCTGTCAATGTGAAGGCTTTTCTTTCATTCGATACAATTCTTCCAACCCTTTGACCAATGTTCACCAATTTATTTTTTTATATGTTGGGGATACTCAGGTTCAGGTCAAAGGCAAAAAAAAATCCCCCCCAAATTCCTCCTCCCCTCCCCCCACCCCTCCCTCCACAAGGACATTATCTGTATGTGCGTGCGTGTCGTCTGAAAAATTCATATAATTAAATGCGGCGCAATCTCCACTGGATATTGTATATGTGCATTTGCAGCTTAACTTTTTTCTTCACATACTTTTTTTTGAAACTTAACGTAACTTTTTTTCCATTGAGCTTTTGTTTTATCAAATTTCAACAAACCTTTATTATGAGGAATATGAGAAGACAAAATTAAGAAAGGTGCGGAAAAAAACAGAGGTCACAGAGCTCTCTGCGATGTTGAGAGCACAGTCCTTGTACTTCAGCGCCTCATTGTGGGAGATGGCCAACTCTTCAAAAGAACACAAAAAAAAACGAAAATATACTCAAGAAAATGCCTACCTTCTCGGTCTTGTTGAAGACACCATATTACAGAGCTTTAAAATTTTAAACACTGTTCCAAATGATTCTTGTGCTGTCGGGGTGGATGTGAAAGTTTCTCAGCTTTTCTTCTGTCAAACCCAATAACAGTTTCTCGGTTTGTTCTGGACAATATGAAAGGTGATGGTTGCGGGATGAACAAAAGTTCACTTTTATAGCTTCAGAGTGCTGGATCAAAAAATGCGTAGCCCTCAGTGTTTGAATTGCTACAATTACAATCTGTGGTCAAGAAGTTAGATCAAAAACCAGACCTTCTTGGTATCAAGGTTACCACCTTCTGCAGCTCATGTTTCTCATTTTGATCTCTCCCCTCCCAGCGTCTTTCAAGACAACTTCACGACCATCTCAGCATTTGTCCCCAATCCAAAACCATGATATCCCTATTCCCACTTATGCAAAAAAAAAACACACCAAGAAGAGTAAAGTAGGGAAAGGCGTGGAACAGAAATACCACCGAACTAAGCCCACAGAGATACACGGCTCACACAAGACATATAAAACCAAGCAACAAAAAGCACATGCAAAGGTACTCAATAGAGACGCACAAAAATACACTAGCACTAACATTGAACCATCGCTTAGATGACGGTAGCTTGCAGCAGAATAACTTATATATGTTGCAGCGGACAGTAATACAGTTTAAATTGACAGTCAATAGTTACAATTCTTGATTTCCAGAAACATTTTGTTTACTGTACCAAATCCCAAGCGTTTAATTTAGTAATACGCAAATCTTTATTTGCCAAAGAACAATTATATGTTGATGGTGATATCTCTTGGAAGGCACCCAGGAAGACACTCAGTACCATTTTCATAATGGATCCCTAGCGATCGTACGCTCGATATCTGTCGTTATTTGTCGGGCTAAATGACCTCCTCCCCTCGTTCAGTGGCAAGGGAAAAGATGGTTGTGAGATGTTAGTTAGAAGTTATCCCATTGTTCATTCCCTCATTCTCAAAAATCCATTCGTCAAACCCATACTCAAACACTTCCAAAACAAACACTTTCCAGACTAAAACCGCATTCCAACCATTCCATCCACAAAGTACACGACCACCCGCACGAACAACACAAATCCATCCAGGAATGTCTTCAATGTTATGACATTCAAAACACATGCTACATCCTCTGCCCAGCGTCACCAACAAATTTGGAGCTGGGCCTGAACGGTCACGTTAAACGTCAGGTTAATTGCCCTGCCCGTTGCCATGCCACACTTTCCATGCCATCTTTCCATGCTTCCCCCCCACCAAACCTCATCCAAATAGCCCCATGCTCCTGCAGCCAATCGCAAATGACTGACTGGATTACAGAAACAGCAGCCAATCAAAGGTGGCTGGATCGTGGAAGATGGATGTGGAGAAGCCCAGAGCCATTAAAACGCTTGCAGAGTCGCATACATAAAGAGATTTCTGTAGGTTAGTAAAGAGGAGTGGTGTTAGTTCGAGAGTTTGTTGTGAGTTTTGGAAAGAGATTGTGTGATGGCTAAGAGCAGTTTGCGGTTGGTGAAGGGGAATTGAGAGTTAAAAATGAGTGCATAGTGATCTGGAGAGAGTTCACAGCTGAACCACACCAAGTTCCATGCCTGGGAACCCCACGGGAATGAGCGCAGTAGCACCGAGTAAACGAGGGCGGAAACACGGGCTCCCAGGTATTAGTCACACATACCTCCTCAACTTGTGACATATACCTCCTTTCTGACCTCATTAAATCCAACTCAACAAACTCTCGTAGTAATCAATGAAAATTCAAAGTGGTTCTTCTCAGAAACTAACTTATCTCCTTTACACGTCTACTATTGCACCTTACGTACTTGCACCTTCAGCCGCACGCACCTGATTGCCTCGCACTTGGTTTTGTGGATTTCCACAAACCTATATTACATGCCTTTTTGCTAATCTTTTATAAACTGCTTTCCACAAACTGTCTTGATCGGCTTTATTTTTCCAGTTGGCTTAGACATAGCTGTGTAATTCGTGATAAGGAGTTCAGGCCCCGCCGTATTTTTTTTTTTGGTTAGACATTAACAAACATTCCACTTATACATGTAATCGCTCTGGACGTTTTTACTACACAAGGAAATTAGACGACATCTGTTCAGAGGCCACTTCGCGACCATTATGCCTGTTCCTCACATCAACACCACACCAATTCATGAACGCTAGATGAAACAGAATTGCCAAATTCTTTTGTTTTTTAAGGTGTGTTTTGTTTGTTTGATTGATTGGAGTGAATGTTGGGAAGGCACGTCCTTATTCTGGCGGTGATTAATTTGCAGGAAGGTAAGCTGGGGATTTGGATGTGCTTGGACAACCTATATCCTCATGGAGCATCTCAGACGGGCCCATATGTAGGTAGACTTAGCAACCCCTCGTGCCACGGATTATCATCGGCTCGTCAGGCTTCCAGGGATTCACTCGGCTGGGAATTCGGCCTGAGAAAATCCTCTCCATCTCGCGACCTGCATGCAAGCAAGTGGAATGGTTTGGGAAAGCCACAGTCCTTATCTGGCGGGTGATCTAATCTTGCGAGGGATGGTAAGCGGGGATTTGGTAGTGACTGGACCCTACCTAAATGGAGCGGTCTCAGACGGCATCTTGTGGTTGCTGGCAAGCCTCGCTGCCCGGAGTTTATCCTCGGCACGTCTGGATTCTCTCAGGTGTTCATCGGCTGGGATATCAGGTCGAGAAGCTCGCTCTCGACAACCCTGTAACTGAAGAGCAGAACTCCGTCATAATATGCATTAATTTGTTTTATGTCCACCGCGGGAGTCTTAGACATTTACGTCGAGTTTATTTTTTTCTTCTCAAGTTGAAAAATGCACATTCTTATGAGCTCTCAAGAAATAATACACACGCCGCTCAAGGCGTATCGCTTATACATAATGACGTCCCAGACATAACGGCCGTCTTAATGAGCTCTGCTCTGCCATCTTACTGAATTCCATCCATCCCGCATGCCAAGCATTCTGGCATTTCAGCTGTCGCCTAATGCGATTCAGATCAGTGTCAGATTATATGGGTTATGTTGTTCAACTGCTCGTGAGCTAAGCAATGGGATGGGTTGAATGTGGACACGTGTCAGAACGAACTTGCACGTCCATCGAGGCCTTACCTACCGCCAGGGAGATATAATGCCATAATGATCTTTCTCAGCGCAAAACAGCTTATTGACCGACAGAGGGGTGATGGATGAGTGGTATAGGTATGGATACAATCTGGACTTTGCGTGTGCAATACCAAGGTGGTTCCAAAAGTCACCTCGAGGATTTAGAAATTTAAATAACATTTTCTGTTTTTTAATAAGTGTGGTTTTTCTTTTCTTTTCAGAATTTAGATTAACATTTGGAAAACTTACCCATGGAAAAATTCAGCGCAACTCAACGAAGAAACCGAAAATCCTGGAATTTTATTTTAAATTTTCATCGTATCAATTATTCTCAATCCATAGAAGCATACTGGCCGACACTTCAATGCCAGAGGAAAACCACCTGTCAGATTCATGATATGCGTCGGTTTGATCAACCTGTCTTTGCAGCCATATTTGGTTTGTCAGAATGTGCACTTTGCCACGATCTGGAGTAGACCACGTTCTCAGTCCTATATTCGCCTCAGTTAATTAATCGTTGAATCGTTGTACTGGACAGTGTTCATAAGTAAGAACCAAGGAACATTGATCCGCAGACGTTCTGACCAAGTTGGGGATGTCTCGGGATGTCACTGTATCGTCATTCTAGAGAAAACGATTTGCACCATGTACCCACTACAAAAGTGCAATTGGTCGCCACAGTTGAAAGTCGACTGACTCATCGACACGCCTTTACTACTCAGAGAGATTTCAAATTTCAAAAGGTTGGTCATGAACGAAAACAATTTGTCAATAAACTCGATTATGAAGCAATTTCGAAGCTCATATCCATTATTAACCTTTAAGTGCAATAAGCAGAACTGTAGAGATTCCTGCAGAACTCTAGAGAATGCTAGGGCCTATTCATCAAACTGAGCTTGCATCCCTCTCAAATGCACTGTCTGCCTTGTGTGTGACGTCTAAGAAAGTCTTACGCCCCTTATTTTTGAAAATGAGGATGGCCAGTGTTCGCACACGACGCGTCAACTATCGTGAGCGGTATCGAGCCAAGCTCGAGAATTTTGTGCGTCCTTGGCAGTGAGAATAAACTGAGATGTGGTTTCAACAGTAGATGCTCTCAGCCACTGCCCACATGGCACGAGCCACAGCTGCGAGCCTCTAAGGCAAATTTTTGAAACACCCGAATAATTCGCGAAAGTACAGAAATATTCCTTTGCCATCACATTCTCCTGATTTGACAACCTCCGGATTATCTTTCTTGTGTGCGTTACCTAAAGGAGCGGTGTATACATCAATTAAGCCCATACAATTCAGCAGCTGAAAGGACAACATCTATGCAGAAATTCGAGCGGCCTGCAGCCAGAGTAGTTGTCCGCTGTTCTGGAAAATGCTGTGGAAAGAGCCCGTCGTCTGCGAATCCGAAAATTGAGGACATTACTAAGCTGCATCATTTTTCATAAATAAAGCAAAATTTATCTCCATTTCGTAATATTTTATTTTTGGTATAAAAAAACTCAATCACTACAATTATTATAAAACAGACAATGTTATTTACATTCTAAATCCCTAGGCTGACGCTTTGGAACACCCTGTACAGGTTACCTATATTTACTTGCAGTATGAGGCTACCATTAAAAGTAGCAGGTTACCATTCAACGCGAGCGGAAGCGAGCGCAGCTCTATGGCCGGGGTCCAGGGCCCTAAGCGGGCCCTGGAGCCGAAGTGGGAGTCCTAGAATAGGCGAGAGAGCATCTCTAGCATGGATTATCTGACATTTAAATACGTTCGTCACCTTAACATATATCGATGCTGTTGGGGTGCGGAAAAACTCCACAAAACACGGTGGTTAGGCCACTATACTGGAACGTGATCGTTGCCTATTAATCATTACCACTACTGACTGACTGATCTGGTGACTGAAATTCAGCTATACTGTATCGTTAGTTCAAGCAGCTTTTAAACAGGGTCATTAATTTCAGGCCATGGTCTTAGGGGCCGCACACCAAGGTGTCTGAAGATGGAGTATCTAAAGCACTTTAAAAGAGGCCATCTTTGCGAACATTTGGGCCCGACCTTAAGTTCGATTAATAGAAGCGATGATACGCACATGGTGAGTAGAGCAATCTGAAGTAACTTCGTGTACGTTACATAATATAGTGTAGCTATGATACTAGCATTCATCTCAGGAACACACATATTCCATTTCTGGATTCAAACATGGCGATCGGCGTGTAGAGATTTCCGTACTCATTGGGTGCCGACAAAAATATAAAAAAAAACAAAACGAAAAATCGGCGCGTGAAGTAAGTTAGGCGGCGACCTTCTCGAACATTTTTTTCTCTGAGTAAGACGGCCTGCAGGTCGCCGGTAACCGGCTTCTAAGGAAAGCCGCCCTTGCCTAGTATATAGCTATGAACAAATTATACACAACCACAATGAACAAAACAACTGTAAGAAAAAAATTCCTCTTCAGTTTTCAAAAGATGGCTTATCAAGTAAGACGGCGTATGGCTGTCACCTCTCCTCCCCCCACACTCCCACAATCTAGTACTCATGATCTCTTCGACCCCAAATTACTCCGATTTCTCAAGCATTCCCCTTTTCCAGGTTATTTGCTGCATTTTCCCTTCCACCTTCACTTAATTTTGTTCCGTTTATCAGGTTGCGTTTGTCCTTTTCTGGTTCATTCCCAGCTTTTCTCCCTCCTCTTCTTGTGTGTTTCATTTCAGCTTTGTGTTACAGCTTGTTCACAACCCCACACCCCCACCATGTGTCCTTTCATTACCCACCCCACTTGATCTCACTTCCACTCTGTCTGTTAGTGCTTTTCCCCTTTCCATTTTATTCCATTTCGATTATCCTCCAGCTCTTCTATGAAGCCTCAACAAGAATACAAAATAAAACCAGAAACCCCAAATCTCAGAGTGCGATATATTTATCTGGATTTGTCGAATGGAAATAGCGACTTCGGTGTTTAGGAGGTTTGTGGATCTGTTATTTATGAAAAAGATGGGTGACAAGTTTTCCTGAAAGGCCTAACCAGACCTTTATTAATTTCTAAAACTAAAAGTGTTTCCTCTGAAGGTAAGTTGCGGACCAAAAAAAAACTTTTGGCTGGGGATGCATGGGTCACTATTTCAGCAAACATTAATTATTATCAGTGTTCTTCAGCACCCTGGACCCATCAATCATGAACTTGTCGGAAGGAATTATTGACCACAAACTTCATCACACCTTTTTTTGTAAGTCTCGTTCTTGAATGGCTAAGGTTGGTGTCAGGAAGGTTGGTTGTCGAAGGTTGCAGTGTGATCAAAGCCTCAGAAAACTAAACTCAAGTTAATATTTTTCCAAGTTTGTTCTAATCTGGAATATGTGGAATGACGTGTAGAGGTCTGATAGATACGCTCACTAGAGGCATTAGCTTCTGAGCTGGTACAACTAGAACCATTTGGACTAGCAGCTGTAGCAAGTGTGCCACCGATGCGAGGATTGGCTGGCTCTTACTGCATACCATGAAAAAACAAAGTAAGCACCATCATTCAGGAAAAGCAACATGTTGTGGTTAAAACTAGACCCCACCTTGATTATAAGCCTGGTGTTGGCTTAGTGGTTAGGGGTGTCTTGGGATCCTCGGTCCTGAGTTTTAAGCCACGTTGCGCCACTGAATTAATATTTACACCAGTGGAGGTTGACTCAGCCTGTCATCCTTCCGAAGGTCGGCAAAAATGAGTACCAGTGTACTGTAAGTGGGACCACATGCATCAGCGGCATATCCGCGTCCCAACCAACGATTGCAACCAAGCAGCCACAGGCCTGCACTTGAGGAAGAGAGCAGAACCTTCATTGATTATTGCACTGACATTCATATGCTGTATCAATATAAATTGATCTTGATGAACTGGAAAAACATTTTTCAGCTAAAATATGTGGATATTTATTTTTTCCTGAACTTCGAGCCAACGTCTCCTCATATTTTAGAAGTGTGGATTATAATATTTCCAATCCAAAAAAGGATTAAATATTTTTCAGATTACTACCAGTCTTTTCATATTTTAGTGTAATTTATAGGGCCATGATTTGGACAAATTAGTTATTTGTGGATATTGTAAGAGGCATGAAATGAGAAATATTGAAGAAACTAGAACGGCATTCGTTAGAGCGCATACTTCCACCAGGCATGGAACAGTTCACGTTTTGTCACTCACTGAGTTCTGCATCCAGATGAACCAAAATCTAAAGCGCTGTTCTTGTCCTAACCCAAACTTCCTACCAAACTCATCCACAAAATTTTGTCATAATCC
This sequence comes from Eptatretus atami, assembly GCA_035128595.1. Lineage (NCBI taxonomy): Eukaryota > Metazoa > Chordata > Myxini > Myxiniformes > Myxinidae > Eptatretus > Eptatretus atami. The sequence continues at coordinate 50,586,574 of CM068954.1, read as the reverse complement.
GTCCATAACGTTTGAGATATTGCCCTATGTATCATTTTTGGTCCCGATCTCTCAATGGTGAAGAATCGTTGCATAATATTTTTAAAAAATAAAATTCTCGTATTTGGATTCAGATCTTCACAAAATCGAATTGATTTCTCCCCATCACACAGCCAACTGTCCACCTGTTTCGTCCAGTATCTGTTCAAATAAGCACTTCGAGAGTATCGTGCCATTGTTCGTTTTTGGCCCTGACTCTCCGCCACCATGCGAGGTAATGAGTGGCCACGGAAGTTAATGAATCACTTGAAAAAATCATAATATCTGGATCTGGCAATGGTCACCGACAATCACATTTTCAATTCGTCCTCATACACACCCCCAAACCTGGCCACCCAAATTTCGGCCGAATCCATCAATTAACTTTTTGAGATATCCTACTCAGACAGACAGACAGAGAGACAAAACACGGTTTAAAACATAACCTCCACACCGAAGCCAATATTTACTGCAAACAGAAAATTCTGATTCCTATGAATCTCCAATTGTATAACTTATATTATTATTTCCGGTTTGTGGTTCGTGTCGCGCTATCTTCGACTTTGTTCTGAACTCGAGTAACGTGGATATTCGGGAGCTTACATATTCTCCAAAACCATATATGAGGTTGCATGGCTCACAAAAAAAAAGTAAATAAAAATTGGTTCTTGAAACAGTGAAATCGTATCCACTTACTGCATTAAAGTAAAATACTACTGATACTCTGCATCAGTTCCTTTCTCAAAACACCCACCCCAACATGTCGCGCAGAGCGCGGGTTATGCTCGCTGGTGATATTATATGCAAAATAGTGGTTATAACTGCCTTTTAAGAGAACCCTGCCTCCGAGCACATTGAGGTTAATTATGTTTTCAGGTTCAGCATTGTTCAGAGTAGCAAGTCGCTTTTCTTCTCTCCAGGACTTCAAGCGTGCAGTTGCACTGCCATCTCATGTCATTCCTCCACCCTTTACCCACCAAACTTCTCAATTTACCCCCTCCAAACCTCACCTAAGCACTCTATCTTCTTATTTGCAGGTTATTGCGTGCCTCCCTCCTCCGAAGCTGTTTGTCCATTGCCCTCCTTGTTGTTTCCTAACTACGAAGACCTCTTGAATGGAATCTCCAAATTATCCCAGCTCCGGACTCGCCAGGGATAGATTGTGGTGCAAATCTTTCACAAAGCGTACCAGGCAAAATAAATAGAATTATTTAAGAAGGGGTTTACAACTGCACGATGTGATTTCAAAGAATCCATTTAAAAGCCATGAAGGGAAGAGCACATCAATGGGGATAATTAAGAGCAGAGTATGATACAGATCGGAGGCAGATGGAGGTAGTGAATGTGTAAACATAGGCATCTCCTCTACCTAGACTTGGGAAGAGTAATGTTCATAGAGGTTTGCTCCTTTTTGATCGATGGGTTTTCGGGTGAAAGATATGAACATAAAAGACCTGTAGGTAGAGCTAATACATTGAAAGCAAGCAAACACACTCGTGCACGGTAGGTAACGTACGCACTGCTTCATCATCAAGGCATCGTGTAAAGGATGTAACGGCGACGAAGTAATAAAAATGAGCGAGACAAACAATATAGTCTCAATGGCATTTGGTTTGTAGACCATTTATTATAAGATGAGAAACCAAGCAGGTAATCGGCTGTGCAGGCTGGGTTGGAACGAATATGGAGATGATTTATTTATTTATTTCACAAAACTGCAATCAGAGAATGATTCAAGAAACTTGGTTCGTCACGGAAGTACAAATAAAAAATGATGAACCTTTTCAAATCGAAAGTCATGATTCGAGATTTCAGACCAACTGTCTCTCGTCTCGCGTAAAGTGGCAATGTCTTTATAGATCGAAGAAACTGCTCTCAGAATAGGTCTGACGGAAACTTGGCATACAGTGAGATGCTATCTGTTTATTAAAAAAAAACCCCAAAAACAATCCTAATCTTTTTCGGTGCACCATTGAGCACACTGACGAGTACACAAAGGTTAAAACTAATATAAGCACGTCTTGGTGAGATTCTACATCACTGCCAAGCCATTATAAGCAATAGTGAAATAGGTAATGTGTCAACAAATAATCTTAATTGTTCGTTGGGAATCAGGTTTATGGAAGGTGGTTGATGATGGGGATTTCTATCTCATGATGAGATTCTTAATCATCTTCTGATTATTGGTTAAGGGTAACAATCAGAAGCTGAAAGGTTGTTCTGGAAGTTTATGGAATGATTATGTGAAATTGACAACTTTCACAAACTGGAAGCCCTTTGAAAAAAGCAATCGGTTGATGTAAAAAATGCTTTAAGAAGCTGTTTCCTTGGAGATTCCTTCCATCGGTGCCTTTAACGATGAACAAGTCTTTCCAAAGATATGACCAATGGAAAACCCTTTATCGAATTTGGATTACTTTGTGTTTTAGTTGAGTTAGTGGTAACGAGGGGATACTATTTTAGATCACATCATCATATAGTATGTGCCTTCTGTCTGACACATGGAATGGAGTGAAAGGCGAGGGCCGGGATAATATTGTGTGTGCTCCTGAATCACGCCCAGTTCATAGACACGGAGGCTGCCACACAGCTCTACCCATTATATAACGCTCATCTCGTTGTTCACGATTCGCGGACGCAAAGGCGCCGGTGGTGAGGTGCAGACTCGCGGGCGTCCCCGAACCCCGGCGCGAGGTAAGATACTTCATGAAATCCCCGCAGGGAATATGTATGTCAGATTTATCGCGCGATTCCTCGTGCCTTTCGCAAATTAGCACAAAGGAACATCACTCAATATAAAACGTCCACCGCTGCTTTAGTCTCTCGTTTAGTTGGCAGTATGAGTGTAAGAGACATGATAGGATTCTTGTACGGAGGACAAAGGTCGCAGGGCTGGAGTTGACTATATGTGGCGCGGCAAGTCGTTGAGTCGGGGGCGAAGGCATCAAGCGTGGTTTCTGCAGTCGGCTGGGGAATTGGGGGAAGAGCCAAGGAGCTCGGGTCTGAGCAGGGAAGATTGCGGTCGGCGACGAGTCGCGGGTGGGATCGCTTGTCGTGGGACCCAAGCAGGGCATCATACCAATCCCCCCCTTTTCCCCGCGCTTGAGGATGTGCACAAAGGGGCCCGTTCCACCCTACTCCAAGCAGGTTGCCAACGAAACCCTCGAAAGGAGCACGAAAGTCGGGGCACCGCCGCGCAGCACATTTGCGGCTCGTCACGAGGACTGCGGGTAGGACCCCCCAGTCTCGCGGCCTTGGCCGCTCCTTCAGGTCACGCGCACATATTGGCCCACGGGCCCCGTCTGCCCCCTTGTCTTTGAGGGTGGCCTTTTCTTTTACTTTTGAGTAAATGTTGTCGGCGCCGTCTGTAAAGTAGAAAACTGTATAAGTGTGCCTGTGTGTTTCGCGCTTATTCAGTAGTAAATCTCTGCGGTCATTGTTTCTTTTGGTTGTAATTGATATATGTGCATTTTGGCTGTAATATACGTGCCTTCCGTGCTGTGTCTCGTCTTGTGGAAATAATAAATGTGTTATGTTGAATTTGTTCCCCGTTTCGCTGCATCCTTTCCTTCGTTTGGGGGGGGGGGGACTCTCCATCCTGCTTCACGTAAAGGGTTCTAGTGGGCTTAAATACGCCGCGTAATTAATCTGAACCGTCGAGCGTCGACGATAACACCTCTCGGTTATCCCATAGTAAGGAACGGCTGCCCAAGCGGCTGCTGCGTCCGGAGTCGCCTGCCGGCGAGGTGCGATCGCCCGTGTTTACCATCTGCGTGTGGTTTACTTAGGTAGGTCGAGTTTGGCGAACAACCCTATTCCACGCGGGTGCGATTGCCACGATCGTGGTGAGGCCGAAAGGCCCACCCGTGACTAGCTCCCGGCTTAGTCCGAGAGGGTCACGAACAGAATTGTTTTTCTCCGTCCGCGTGGCGACGTGCCGCCGATTCGAGTCACGTGGCCGTTCGCACGCCGGCGGTGCGCGAATTGCAACAATTATATGGTGTGTGTGTGTGTGTGTGTGTGTGGTGTGTGTGGTGTGTGTGTGTGTGTGTGTGTGTGTATTTTCCAAAATACAAGCCAAAACGGTAACAAGCATTTAGCACAAAAAATTTAGGGCCACCTGACTCCAACACTGTGGTGGCAGATCAAGTGCAAACGGGCAAACGTAAAAAAATATTTAAAAATCAATTACCGATTCAGTCAAGTTTTGTCTGACGATCCACAAAACCAAGAACAAACCATGGAGAATGTGTTATTACCTCAAGAAACCGGTTGGTCGAACGATGACTCCTGAGAAATGCTCAAATTTTCTCAATTTAAAAGTTTGACCACTAAATAATATTTAAAATTTTGCCGTTTTTGTTTTTTTCATCAACTGCTGTTACCACCGCCAATGAGAAGGATAGGGAGGGGGCCACCGAATGGCAGCGCCCTTTTGAGAGTCAATTGCAGTTCTGATATTGAGCTTCCCATTGAGGCGACACTCATAACACTCAAAAGGAGCGGCAGCACGGGGGTCGAGCATGGCTTGGCCCTCATCTCCTTCTTCTTCTTCCTCTACTCCATCTCTCTCTCTCTCGCCACTGGCACTCTCATGCAAAACGAGACGGCCTGGCGAAAGATGGTCCCTTATGGATCGTCCGAACCTTGTCTCTCGCCATCGCTATTGGTGGTGGAGGTGGTTGTTGTGAAGCGGTTGGTCCAAAATAAAGCTAGCGAAAGAAAAACACCACCTCAAAGATCATAGCCTGGTTACACGAATAATTCCCTTTAAACATCGGTGGGGAAATCTAACTGAACACAGACTTATCGACAGCGATGGCGAGAGACAAGGTTCGGACGATCCATAAGGGACCATCTTTCGCCAGGCCGTCTCGTTTTGCATGAGAGTGCCAGTGGCGAGAGAGAGAGAGATGGAGTAGAGGAAGAAGAAGAAGGAGATGAGGGCCAAGCCATGCTCGACCCCCGTGCTGCCGCTCCTTTTGAGTGTTATGAGTGTCGCCTCAATGGGAAGCTCAATATCAGAACTGCAATTGACTCTCAAAAGGGCGCTGCCATTCGGTGGCCCCCTCCCTATCCTTCTCATTGGCGGTGGTAACAGCAGTTGATGAAAAAAACAAAAACGGCAAAATTTTAAATATTATTTAGTGGTCAAACTTTTAAATTGAGAAAATTTGAGCATTTCTCAGGAGTCATCGTTCGACCAACCGGTTTCTTGAGGTAATAACACATTCTCCATGGTTTGTTCTTGGTTTTGTGGATCGTCAGACAAAACTTGACTGAATCGGTAATTGATTTTTAAATATTTTTTTACGTTTGCCCGTTTGCACTTGATCTGCCACCACAGTGTTGGAGTCAGGTGGCCCTAAATTTTTTGTGCTAAATGCTTGTTACCGTTTTGGCTTGTATTTTGGAAAATACACACACACACACACACACACACACCACACACACCACACACACACACACACACACACACCATATAATTGTTGCAATTCGCGCACCGCCGGCGTGCGAACGGCCACGTGACTCGAATCGGCGGCACGTCGCCACGCGGACGGAGAAAAACAATTCTGTTCGTGACCCTCTCGGACTAAGCCGGGAGCTAGTCACGGGTGGGCCTTTCGGCCTCACCACGATCGTGGCAATCGCACCCGCGTGGAATAGGGTTGTTCGCCAAACTCGACCTACCTAAGTAAACCACACGCAGATGGTAAACACGGGCGATCGCACCTCGCCGGCAGGCGACTCCGGACGCAGCAGCCGCTTGGGCAGCCGTTCCTTACTATGGGATAACCGAGAGGTGTTATCGTCGACGCTCGACGGTTCAGATTAATTACGCGGCGTATTTAAGCCCACTAGAACCCTTTACGTGAAGCAGGATGGAGAGTCCCCCCCCCCCCAAACGAAGGAAAGGATGCAGCGAAACGGGGAACAAATTCAACATAACACATTTATTATTTCCACAAGACGAGACACAGCACGGAAGGCACGTATATTACAGCCAAAATGCACATATATCAATTACAACCAAAAGAAACAATGACCGCAGAGATTTACTACTGAATAAGCGCGAAACACACAGGCACACTTATACAGTTTTCTACTTTACAGACGGCGCCGACAACATTTACTCAAAAGTAAAAGAAAAGGCCACCCTCAAAGACAAGGGGGCAGACGGGGCCCGTGGGCCAATATGTGCGCGTGACCTGAAGGAGCGGCCAAGGCCGCGAGACTGGGGGGTCCTACCCGCAGTCCTCGTGACGAGCCGCAAATGTGCTGCGCGGCGGTGCCCCGACTTTCGTGCTCCTTTCGAGGGTTTCGTTGGCAACCTGCTTGGAGTAGGGTGGAACGGGCCCCTTTGTGCACATCCTCAAGCGCGGGGAAAAGGGGGGGATTGGTATGATGCCCTGCTTGGGTCCCACGACAAGCGATCCCACCCGCGACTCGTCGCCGACCGCAATCTTCCCTGCTCAGACCCGAGCTCCTTGGCTCTTCCCCCAATTCCCCAGCCGACTGCAGAAACCACGCTTGATGCCTTCGCCCCCGACTCAACGACTTGCCGCGCCACATATAGTCAACTCCAGCCCTGCGACCTTTGTCCTCCGTACAAGAATCCTATCATGTCTCTTACACTCATACTGCCAACTAAACGAGAGACTAAAGCAGCGGTGGACGTTTTATATTGAGTGATGTTCCTTTGTGCTAATTTGCGAAAGGCACGAGGAATCGCGCGATAAATCTGACATACATATTCCCTGCGGGGATTTCATGAAGTATCTTACCTCGCGCCGGGGTTCGGGGACGCCCGCGAGTCTGCACCTCACCACCGGCGCCTTTGCGTCCGCGAATCGTGAACAACGAGATGAGCGTTATATAATGGGTAGAGCTGTGTGGCAGCCTCCGTGTCTATGAACTGGGCGTGATTCAGGAGCACACACAATATTATCCCGGCCCTCGCCTTTCACTCCATTCCATGTGTCAGACAGAAGGCACATACTATATGATGATGTGATCTAAAATAGTATCCCCTCGTTACCACTAACTCAACTAAAACACAAAGTAATCCAAATTCGATAAAGGGTTTTCCATTGGTCATATCTTTGGAAAGACTTGTTCATCGTTAAAGGCACCGATGGAAGGAATCTCCAAGGAAACAGCTTCTTAAAGCATTTTTTACATCAACCGATTGCTTTTTTCAAAGGGCTTCCAGTTTGTGAAAGTTGTCAATTTCACATAATCATTCCATAAACTTCCAGAACAACCTTTCAGCTTCTGATTGTTACCCTTAACCAATAATCAGAAGATGATTAAGAATCTCATCATGAGATAGAAATCCCCATCATCAACCACCTTCCATAAACCTGATTCCCAACGAACAATTAAGATTATTTGTTGACACATTACCTATTTCACTATTGCTTATAATGGCTTGGCAGTGATGTAGAATCTCACCAAGACGTGCTTATATTAGTTTTAACCTTTGTGTACTCGTCAGTGTGCTCAATGGTGCACCGAAAAAGATTAGGATTGTTTTTGGGGTTTTTTTTTAATAAACAGATAGCATCTCACTGTATGCCAAGTTTCCGTCAGACCTATTCTGAGAGCAGTTTCTTCGATCTATAAAGACATTGCCACTTTACGCGAGACGAGAGACAGTTGGTCTGAAATCTCGAATCATGACTTTCGATTTGAAAAGGTTCATCATTTTTTATTTGTACTTCCGTGACGAACCAAGTTTCTTGAATCATTCTCTGATTGCAGTTTTGTGAAATAAATAAATAAATCATCTCCATATTCGTTCCAACCCAGCCTGCACAGCCGATTACCTGCTTGGTTTCTCATCTTATAATAAATGGTCTACAAACCAAATGCCATTGAGACTATATTGTTTGTCTCGCTCATTTTTATTACTTCGTCGCCGTTACATCCTTTACACGATGCCTTGATGATGAAGCAGTGCGTACGTTACCTACCGTGCACGAGTGTGTTTGCTTGCTTTCAATGTATTAGCTCTACCTACAGGTCTTTTATGTTCATATCTTTCACCCGAAAACCCATCGATCAAAAAGGAGCAAACCTCTATGAACATTACTCTTCCCAAGTCTAGGTAGAGGAGATGCCTATGTTTACACATTCACTACCTCCATCTGCCTCCGATCTGTATCATACTCTGCTCTTAATTATCCCCATTGATGTGCTCTTCCCTTCATGGCTTTTAAATGGATTCTTTGAAATCACATCGTGCAGTTGTAAACCCCTTCTTAAATAATTCTATTTATTTTGCCTGGTACGCTTTGTGAAAGATTTGCACCACAATCTATCCCTGGCGAGTCCGGAGCTGGGATAATTTGGAGATTCCATTCAAGAGGTCTTCGTAGTTAGGAAACAACAAGGAGGGCAATGGACAAACAGCTTCGGAGGAGGGAGGCACGCAATAACCTGCAAATAAGAAGATAGAGTGCTTAGGTGAGGTTTGGAGGGGGTAAATTGAGAAGTTTGGTGGGTAAAGGGTGGAGGAATGACATGAGATGGCAGTGCAACTGCACGCTTGAAGTCCTGGAGAGAAGAAAAGCGACTTGCTACTCTGAACAATGCTGAACCTGAAAACATAATTAACCTCAATGTGCTCGGAGGCAGGGTTCTCTTAAAAGGCAGTTATAACCACTATTTTGCATATAATATCACCAGCGAGCATAACCCGCGCTCTGCGCGACATGTTGGGGTGGGTGTTTTGAGAAAGGAACTGATGCAGAGTATCAGTAGTATTTTACTTTAATGCAGTAAGTGGATACGATTTCACTGTTTCAAGAACCAATTTTTATTTACTTTTTTTTTGTGAGCCATGCAACCTCATATATGGTTTTGGAGAATATGTAAGCTCCCGAATATCCACGTTACTCGAGTTCAGAACAAAGTCGAAGATAGCGCGACACGAACCACAAACCGGAAATAATAATATAAGTTATACAATTGGAGATTCATAGGAATCAGAATTTTCTGTTTGCAGTAAATATTGGCTTCGGTGTGGAGGTTATGTTTTAAACCGTGTTTTGTCTCTCTGTCTGTCTGTCTGAGTAGGATATCTCAAAAAGTTAATTGATGGATTCGGCCGAAATTTGGGTGGCCAGGTTTGGGGGTGTGTATGAGGACGAATTGAAAATGTGATTGTCGGTGACCATTGCCAGATCCAGATATTATGATTTTTTCAAGTGATTCATTAACTTCCGTGGCCACTCATTACCTCGCATGGTGGCGGAGAGTCAGGGCCAAAAACGAACAATGGCACGATACTCTCGAAGTGCTTATTTGAACAGATACTGGACGAAACAGGTGGACAGTTGGCTGTGTGATGGGGAGAAATCAATTCGATTTTGTGAAGATCTGAATCCAAATACGAGAATTTTATTTTTTAAAAATATTATGCAACGATTCTTCACCATTGAGAGATCGGGACCAAAAATGATACATAGGGCAATATCTCAAACGTTATGGACGGATTATGACAAAATTTTGTGGATGAGTTTGGTAGGAAGTTTGGGTTAGGACAAGAACAGCGCTTTAGATTTTGGTTCATCTGGATGCAGAACTCAGTGAGTGACAAAACGTGAACTGTTCCATGCCTGGTGGAAGTATGCGCTCTAACGAATGCCGTTCTAGTTTCTTCAATATTTCTCATTTCATGCCTCTTACAATATCCACAAATAACTAATTTGTCCAAATCATGGCCCTATAAATTACACTAAAATATGAAAAGACTGGTAGTAATCTGAAAAATATTTAATCCTTTTTTGGATTGGAAATATTATAATCCACACTTCTAAAATATGAGGAGACGTTGGCTCGAAGTTCAGGAAAAAATAAATATCCACATATTTTAGCTGAAAAATGTTTTTCCAGTTCATCAAGATCAATTTATATTGATACAGCATATGAATGTCAGTGCAATAATCAATGAAGGTTCTGCTCTCTTCCTCAAGTGCAGGCCTGTGGCTGCTTGGTTGCAATCGTTGGTTGGGACGCGGATATGCCGCTGATGCATGTGGTCCCACTTACAGTACACTGGTACTCATTTTTGCCGACCTTCGGAAGGATGACAGGCTGAGTCAACCTCCACTGGTGTAAATATTAATTCAGTGGCGCAACGTGGCTTAAAACTCAGGACCGAGGATCCCAAGACACCCCTAACCACTAAGCCAACACCAGGCTTATAATCAAGGTGGGGTCTAGTTTTAACCACAACATGTTGCTTTTCCTGAATGATGGTGCTTACTTTGTTTTTTCATGGTATGCAGTAAGAGCCAGCCAATCCTCGCATCGGTGGCACACTTGCTACAGCTGCTAGTCCAAATGGTTCTAGTTGTACCAGCTCAGAAGCTAATGCCTCTAGTGAGCGTATCTATCAGACCTCTACACGTCATTCCACATATTCCAGATTAGAACAAACTTGGAAAAATATTAACTTGAGTTTAGTTTTCTGAGGCTTTGATCACACTGCAACCTTCGACAACCAACCTTCCTGACACCAACCTTAGCCATTCAAGAACGAGACTTACAAAAAAAGGTGTGATGAAGTTTGTGGTCAATAATTCCTTCCGACAAGTTCATGATTGATGGGTCCAGGGTGCTGAAGAACACTGATAATAATTAATGTTTGCTGAAATAGTGACCCATGCATCCCCAGCCAAAAGTTTTTTTTTGGTCCGCAACTTACCTTCAGAGGAAACACTTTTAGTTTTAGAAATTAATAAAGGTCTGGTTAGGCCTTTCAGGAAAACTTGTCACCCATCTTTTTCATAAATAACAGATCCACAAACCTCCTAAACACCGAAGTCGCTATTTCCATTCGACAAATCCAGATAAATATATCGCACTCTGAGATTTGGGGTTTCTGGTTTTATTTTGTATTCTTGTTGAGGCTTCATAGAAGAGCTGGAGGATAATCGAAATGGAATAAAATGGAAAGGGGAAAAGCACTAACAGACAGAGTGGAAGTGAGATCAAGTGGGGTGGGTAATGAAAGGACACATGGTGGGGGTGTGGGGTTGTGAACAAGCTGTAACACAAAGCTGAAATGAAACACACAAGAAGAGGAGGGAGAAAAGCTGGGAATGAACCAGAAAAGGACAAACGCAACCTGATAAACGGAACAAAATTAAGTGAAGGTGGAAGGGAAAATGCAGCAAATAACCTGGAAAAGGGGAATGCTTGAGAAATCGGAGTAATTTGGGGTCGAAGAGATCATGAGTACTAGATTGTGGGAGTGTGGGGGGAGGAGAGGTGACAGCCATACGCCGTCTTACTTGATAAGCCATCTTTTGAAAACTGAAGAGGAATTTTTTTCTTACAGTTGTTTTGTTCATTGTGGTTGTGTATAATTTGTTCATAGCTATATACTAGGCAAGGGCGGCTTTCCTTAGAAGCCGGTTACCGGCGACCTGCAGGCCGTCTTACTCAGAGAAAAAAATGTTCGAGAAGGTCGCCGCCTAACTTACTTCACGCGCCGATTTTTCGTTTTGTTTTTTTTTATATTTTTGTCGGCACCCAATGAGTACGGAAATCTCTACACGCCGATCGCCATGTTTGAATCCAGAAATGGAATATGTGTGTTCCTGAGATGAATGCTAGTATCATAGCTACACTATATTATGTAACGTACACGAAGTTACTTCAGATTGCTCTACTCACCATGTGCGTATCATCGCTTCTATTAATCGAACTTAAGGTCGGGCCCAAATGTTCGCAAAGATGGCCTCTTTTAAAGTGCTTTAGATACTCCATCTTCAGACACCTTGGTGTGCGGCCCCTAAGACCATGGCCTGAAATTAATGACCCTGTTTAAAAGCTGCTTGAACTAACGATACAGTATAGCTGAATTTCAGTCACCAGATCAGTCAGTCAGTAGTGGTAATGATTAATAGGCAACGATCACGTTCCAGTATAGTGGCCTAACCACCGTGTTTTGTGGAGTTTTTCCGCACCCCAACAGCATCGATATATGTTAAGGTGACGAACGTATTTAAATGTCAGATAATCCATGCTAGAGATGCTCTCTCGCCTATTCTAGGACTCCCACTTCGGCTCCAGGGCCCGCTTAGGGCCCTGGACCCCGGCCATAGAGCTGCGCTCGCTTCCGCTCGCGTTGAATGGTAACCTGCTACTTTTAATGGTAGCCTCATACTGCAAGTAAATATAGGTAACCTGTACAGGGTGTTCCAAAGCGTCAGCCTAGGGATTTAGAATGTAAATAACATTGTCTGTTTTATAATAATTGTAGTGATTGAGTTTTTTTATACCAAAAATAAAATATTACGAAATGGAGATAAATTTTGCTTTATTTATGAAAAATGATGCAGCTTAGTAATGTCCTCAATTTTCGGATTCGCAGACGACGGGCTCTTTCCACAGCATTTTCCAGAACAGCGGACAACTACTCTGGCTGCAGGCCGCTCGAATTTCTGCATAGATGTTGTCCTTTCAGCTGCTGAATTGTATGGGCTTAATTGATGTATACACCGCTCCTTTAGGTAACGCACACAAGAAAGATAATCCGGAGGTTGTCAAATCAGGAGAATGTGATGGCAAAGGAATATTTCTGTACTTTCGCGAATTATTCGGGTGTTTCAAAAATTTGCCTTAGAGGCTCGCAGCTGTGGCTCGTGCCATGTGGGCAGTGGCTGAGAGCATCTACTGTTGAAACCACATCTCAGTTTATTCTCACTGCCAAGGACGCACAAAATTCTCGAGCTTGGCTCGATACCGCTCACGATAGTTGACGCGTCGTGTGCGAACACTGGCCATCCTCATTTTCAAAAATAAGGGGCGTAAGACTTTCTTAGACGTCACACACAAGGCAGACAGTGCATTTGAGAGGGATGCAAGCTCAGTTTGATGAATAGGCCCTAGCATTCTCTAGAGTTCTGCAGGAATCTCTACAGTTCTGCTTATTGCACTTAAAGGTTAATAATGGATATGAGCTTCGAAATTGCTTCATAATCGAGTTTATTGACAAATTGTTTTCGTTCATGACCAACCTTTTGAAATTTGAAATCTCTCTGAGTAGTAAAGGCGTGTCGATGAGTCAGTCGACTTTCAACTGTGGCGACCAATTGCACTTTTGTAGTGGGTACATGGTGCAAATCGTTTTCTCTAGAATGACGATACAGTGACATCCCGAGACATCCCCAACTTGGTCAGAACGTCTGCGGATCAATGTTCCTTGGTTCTTACTTATGAACACTGTCCAGTACAACGATTCAACGATTAATTAACTGAGGCGAATATAGGACTGAGAACGTGGTCTACTCCAGATCGTGGCAAAGTGCACATTCTGACAAACCAAATATGGCTGCAAAGACAGGTTGATCAAACCGACGCATATCATGAATCTGACAGGTGGTTTTCCTCTGGCATTGAAGTGTCGGCCAGTATGCTTCTATGGATTGAGAATAATTGATACGATGAAAATTTAAAATAAAATTCCAGGATTTTCGGTTTCTTCGTTGAGTTGCGCTGAATTTTTCCATGGGTAAGTTTTCCAAATGTTAATCTAAATTCTGAAAAGAAAAGAAAAACCACACTTATTAAAAAACAGAAAATGTTATTTAAATTTCTAAATCCTCGAGGTGACTTTTGGAACCACCTTGGTATTGCACACGCAAAGTCCAGATTGTATCCATACCTATACCACTCATCCATCACCCCTCTGTCGGTCAATAAGCTGTTTTGCGCTGAGAAAGATCATTATGGCATTATATCTCCCTGGCGGTAGGTAAGGCCTCGATGGACGTGCAAGTTCGTTCTGACACGTGTCCACATTCAACCCATCCCATTGCTTAGCTCACGAGCAGTTGAACAACATAACCCATATAATCTGACACTGATCTGAATCGCATTAGGCGACAGCTGAAATGCCAGAATGCTTGGCATGCGGGATGGATGGAATTCAGTAAGATGGCAGAGCAGAGCTCATTAAGACGGCCGTTATGTCTGGGACGTCATTATGTATAAGCGATACGCCTTGAGCGGCGTGTGTATTATTTCTTGAGAGCTCATAAGAATGTGCATTTTTCAACTTGAGAAGAAAAAAATAAACTCGACGTAAATGTCTAAGACTCCCGCGGTGGACATAAAACAAATTAATGCATATTATGACGGAGTTCTGCTCTTCAGTTACAGGGTTGTCGAGAGCGAGCTTCTCGACCTGATATCCCAGCCGATGAACACCTGAGAGAATCCAGACGTGCCGAGGATAAACTCCGGGCAGCGAGGCTTGCCAGCAACCACAAGATGCCGTCTGAGACCGCTCCATTTAGGTAGGGTCCAGTCACTACCAAATCCCCGCTTACCATCCCTCGCAAGATTAGATCACCCGCCAGATAAGGACTGTGGCTTTCCCAAACCATTCCACTTGCTTGCATGCAGGTCGCGAGATGGAGAGGATTTTCTCAGGCCGAATTCCCAGCCGAGTGAATCCCTGGAAGCCTGACGAGCCGATGATAATCCGTGGCACGAGGGGTTGCTAAGTCTACCTACATATGGGCCCGTCTGAGATGCTCCATGAGGATATAGGTTGTCCAAGCACATCCAAATCCCCAGCTTACCTTCCTGCAAATTAATCACCGCCAGAATAAGGACGTGCCTTCCCAACATTCACTCCAATCAATCAAACAAACAAAACACACCTTAAAAAACAAAAGAATTTGGCAATTCTGTTTCATCTAGCGTTCATGAATTGGTGTGGTGTTGATGTGAGGAACAGGCATAATGGTCGCGAAGTGGCCTCTGAACAGATGTCGTCTAATTTCCTTGTGTAGTAAAAACGTCCAGAGCGATTACATGTATAAGTGGAATGTTTGTTAATGTCTAACCAAAAAAAAAAATACGGCGGGGCCTGAACTCCTTATCACGAATTACACAGCTATGTCTAAGCCAACTGGAAAAATAAAGCCGATCAAGACAGTTTGTGGAAAGCAGTTTATAAAAGATTAGCAAAAAGGCATGTAATATAGGTTTGTGGAAATCCACAAAACCAAGTGCGAGGCAATCAGGTGCGTGCGGCTGAAGGTGCAAGTACGTAAGGTGCAATAGTAGACGTGTAAAGGAGATAAGTTAGTTTCTGAGAAGAACCACTTTGAATTTTCATTGATTACTACGAGAGTTTGTTGAGTTGGATTTAATGAGGTCAGAAAGGAGGTATATGTCACAAGTTGAGGAGGTATGTGTGACTAATACCTGGGAGCCCGTGTTTCCGCCCTCGTTTACTCGGTGCTACTGCGCTCATTCCCGTGGGGTTCCCAGGCATGGAACTTGGTGTGGTTCAGCTGTGAACTCTCTCCAGATCACTATGCACTCATTTTTAACTCTCAATTCCCCTTCACCAACCGCAAACTGCTCTTAGCCATCACACAATCTCTTTCCAAAACTCACAACAAACTCTCGAACTAACACCACTCCTCTTTACTAACCTACAGAAATCTCTTTATGTATGCGACTCTGCAAGCGTTTTAATGGCTCTGGGCTTCTCCACATCCATCTTCCACGATCCAGCCACCTTTGATTGGCTGCTGTTTCTGTAATCCAGTCAGTCATTTGCGATTGGCTGCAGGAGCATGGGGCTATTTGGATGAGGTTTGGTGGGGGGGAAGCATGGAAAGATGGCATGGAAAGTGTGGCATGGCAACGGGCAGGGCAATTAACCTGACGTTTAACGTGACCGTTCAGGCCCAGCTCCAAATTTGTTGGTGACGCTGGGCAGAGGATGTAGCATGTGTTTTGAATGTCATAACATTGAAGACATTCCTGGATGGATTTGTGTTGTTCGTGCGGGTGGTCGTGTACTTTGTGGATGGAATGGTTGGAATGCGGTTTTAGTCTGGAAAGTGTTTGTTTTGGAAGTGTTTGAGTATGGGTTTGACGAATGGATTTTTGAGAATGAGGGAATGAACAATGGGATAACTTCTAACTAACATCTCACAACCATCTTTTCCCTTGCCACTGAACGAGGGGAGGAGGTCATTTAGCCCGACAAATAACGACAGATATCGAGCGTACGATCGCTAGGGATCCATTATGAAAATGGTACTGAGTGTCTTCCTGGGTGCCTTCCAAGAGATATCACCATCAACATATAATTGTTCTTTGGCAAATAAAGATTTGCGTATTACTAAATTAAACGCTTGGGATTTGGTACAGTAAACAAAATGTTTCTGGAAATCAAGAATTGTAACTATTGACTGTCAATTTAAACTGTATTACTGTCCGCTGCAACATATATAAGTTATTCTGCTGCAAGCTACCGTCATCTAAGCGATGGTTCAATGTTAGTGCTAGTGTATTTTTGTGCGTCTCTATTGAGTACCTTTGCATGTGCTTTTTGTTGCTTGGTTTTATATGTCTTGTGTGAGCCGTGTATCTCTGTGGGCTTAGTTCGGTGGTATTTCTGTTCCACGCCTTTCCCTACTTTACTCTTCTTGGTGTGTTTTTTTTTTGCATAAGTGGGAATAGGGATATCATGGTTTTGGATTGGGGACAAATGCTGAGATGGTCGTGAAGTTGTCTTGAAAGACGCTGGGAGGGGAGAGATCAAAATGAGAAACATGAGCTGCAGAAGGTGGTAACCTTGATACCAAGAAGGTCTGGTTTTTGATCTAACTTCTTGACCACAGATTGTAATTGTAGCAATTCAAACACTGAGGGCTACGCATTTTTTGATCCAGCACTCTGAAGCTATAAAAGTGAACTTTTGTTCATCCCGCAACCATCACCTTTCATATTGTCCAGAACAAACCGAGAAACTGTTATTGGGTTTGACAGAAGAAAAGCTGAGAAACTTTCA
Organism: Eptatretus atami; assembly: GCA_035128595.1. Lineage (NCBI taxonomy): Eukaryota > Metazoa > Chordata > Myxini > Myxiniformes > Myxinidae > Eptatretus > Eptatretus atami. Next base: position 50,569,719 of record CM068954.1, on the reverse strand, counting down.
CATCCACCCCGACAGCACAAGAATCATTTGGAACAGTGTTTAAAATTTTAAAGCTCTGTAATATGGTGTCTTCAACAAGACCGAGAAGGTAGGCATTTTCTTGAGTATATTTTCGTTTTTTTTTGTGTTCTTTTGAAGAGTTGGCCATCTCCCACAATGAGGCGCTGAAGTACAAGGACTGTGCTCTCAACATCGCAGAGAGCTCTGTGACCTCTGTTTTTTTCCGCACCTTTCTTAATTTTGTCTTCTCATATTCCTCATAATAAAGGTTTGTTGAAATTTGATAAAACAAAAGCTCAATGGAAAAAAAGTTACGTTAAGTTTCAAAAAAAAGTATGTGAAGAAAAAAGTTAAGCTGCAAATGCACATATACAATATCCAGTGGAGATTGCGCCGCATTTAATTATATGAATTTTTCAGACGACACGCACGCACATACAGATAATGTCCTTGTGGAGGGAGGGGTGGGGGGAGGGGAGGAGGAATTTGGGGGGGATTTTTTTTTGCCTTTGACCTGAACCTGAGTATCCCCAACATATAAAAAAATAAATTGGTGAACATTGGTCAAAGGGTTGGAAGAATTGTATCGAATGAAAGAAAAGCCTTCACATTGACAGCACCACACCTCATCTCAGAAATCGAGAACACAATGTATACACAGCCCACCGTGTCCTCAAAGCCTGCTCTTCGCCCTTGCTTCACCTCTTCTGTTCTATTCACCCTCTCATATTTGCTCAAGGTCATCTGCCTCTGCTTGGAAATCTGCTAACATCACTTGCCTCTGCATAAAAAAGGTGGCAAAAAAAAACAGATCCCTGTACTACAGACCAATCAGCTTCTCCGCAATCATCAGCAAGGTTATGGAGTCCATCATCACTTTCAGACATGAATCCTTCCCTCTTCTCCAATGGCTTGAATTTCCCGATCATCAATGTTGGTTTCAGACCAGGTCCTCTAGCCCTGGATATGCTGCTTCGTGCTCTCACCAAGCAATGGATGGAGATCCTCAATGCGCAGACAGGAAATCCGAGCCGTATCGCCTGGACATATCACGTGCTTTTGACAACAGTTGGCACCTGGCATAACTCACCAAACTCTCTTCCCATGGTTCCAAGGCGCATCTCCACTCATGGCTCGAGACTTCCTCTCTGTCGCAGTCACCGTGTGGCCCTAAAAATGGAGTTCTTTTCATCCCCTCTTCCTGTGCAGGCTGGAGGTTCCTCAGGTAGCGTTTCTGGGCCCTGTTCTTTTTCTGGTTTTCATCAAATGATCTTCGCGACTCTCTGGAAAATACCTCTATATCTCTTTGCCGATGACTCCACCCTCTGCCGTACATCTGTCATCCCTCAGACCGGCAAGCAGCAGCTTTCTTCGCTCACTGCTGATGCTAGATAAAATCACAAACTGTTTCAAACACGTGGGAACATTGTCTTTCATCCAGACAAATCTCACACTTCACTATGTCTCTCGAAAGGACCGTTTAGAAACCCCCCATCCACTTTAATGACAACAATCCTCTGGAAGAAGTCTTTTCTTTCAAGCTTCTGGGTCTGCACTAATCTGCATGAACGCTTTCCTGGGAAAGTCACATTTCCAACTCGCGCCTTCAAAAGCCAGTCGCCGACTGGGAATGCTCCATCGTGCAAAGTCCTTCTCGGCCCCTTCTTGAGCTCCTGAGGCCTTACAAAGCTTTTGTCCGTAGCTGATGGAGTTACTGCTCTCCCTTGGCTGGTGCTCCTTGCTCTCACCTTTCTCGGCTTCAGCTGTAGAAACCATGGGCCAATTTAGGGATCATTGTATCTCCCGCAATGAGCTGAGTCTTTGGGGCCCTCTCAACTCAATCCAGCAGGCATTGGTCGAGGTGGTCTTTCTTGTCTTCTTAACCGCTCCTCTCCGTCTCTGCCCCTCCTGCTCCTGCTCTGCAATGTCCTGGCCCCCCATTTGTCCGTACAGGGCTGTTCTCAATGGTCCTCCAACAACCAAGCCCCTTCTGGTTAAAACTTACCAAATCACGAACACTGCTCACCTTCACGTCTTCATTCCTCTTTTTTCCCCCTTTGTATAATAAACTCCCTCACTCTCTTCTTCCCATTCTTCCCTCCAGGCTTTCAAAACAGCTGTTCACCACCACTCTTATCAATCCCCCCCATCCAAATCCCTCTGATCTTTTCTAACCGCCGATAATTCACTACAAAGCCCACTTCTTCAATTCCCCTGCTTTCCTTACCTGAAAGTCCCTGAATGTCCATCTTCTCTTCCCATGTCCCCCGTTTTTTTCCCCAAAATCCCCCCCAAAATTTCCCCCCTTCAACCTTCTCCCCAGATACACCTAATGTTGGTCTGTTCCCCACTGTTTTGTCCTTCACTCCCGCCCCTCTTGTCTCATGCCCCATTGCTGTGCGTTGTGTTAATTTAGCTCTCATACGAGCCTCGACAAGGGTATAGCAAAAAAATAAAAAAAGTTCCGTGGCCAAACATATTGGCACCGGCTTGCACTTTTTTCAAAAATAACTCCCAATTTCTCTAAAAATAAGTTGAAATTGACAAAAGGGTATTTGGTTGCTCCGACAATTTTTTATTTTAACTGTTAGTATTACAAGAACCTTTGTTTTTTTAATTCAGAACTAAATATATCCTTTTAAATCAGAAAATAAAAAAGAAATAGGCATTGACAAAATTATTGAACATCCTCGCACTTAATATTTGGCAGCATCAGCCTTGACAAAATAACTGCGGTCAAGCACTTCTATAGCCATGATGAGCTTCGTACACCTCGTCTACGGCAGTTTGGCCACTCTTATTGTAACAAAACCTGCTCCAGTTCTCCCAGATTTGAAGGGTGCCTTCTCCAACCTGCTGTTTTTAAGATCTCCCAGAGGTGGTCCAATGGATTTAGATCTTGGGAACCTCCCAAAAATTTTGGGCCCTTGGGCCCCCCACTTTTTTCAGAACACGTCCAGGCGTTTTTGTCTTGAACCATTCTTGGTATTATTTTGAAGTGTGTTTTGGGTCATTGTCATGCTGCAAGACCCATGACTTCGAATGGAGACCCAGCTTTCTGAACTGGGTTGAACATTGCGCTCGCAAAATGCCTCGGTATCTTCTTGATTTCATGATACCATGTAAAACTTCCAAGGCACCAGTGCCAGACAGCACAGCAACCCCAAAACATCACTGAACCTCCTCCATGTTTGGACTGTTTCTTTCCAAGGGGAAAGGGAAGGTGTTCCTTCCCAAGGGTTCGGGTTAGCTTCCGGAGTTAGACTCTACAAAAATGAGGCTCATGGAAGAGTGAAGGTGACAGAGGGCGGGGGGGGCGAATGCCAGCCAACAGTGATGCAGTAGTAGGCAACAAGTAGGAGATGAATCCAGCAAAAGTGGAACCAACTTTCCACATTCCCTCTCAAATCTCATATCTCCCTCCAGGTCCTTCAAGACAACTGTCACGACCATCCTCAGATTGTCCCCAATCCAAAACCATGTTTCCATCCAAATGGGAAGGTGTTCTTTTCTTTGAAGGCTTCATTTTTATTTTCTGTAAACAGAGATGATGTGCTTTACCAAAAGCTCTAAATTTAGTCTCATCTGTCCACAGGACATTCTATCCAGAAGGATTTTTTTTGCTTGTTCAGACTGTGTGTTTTTTGTGGGAAATCTCTAGTCAGGCTTTATGTCTCTCTCTCTCTCAGTAGTGGGGTCTTCTGGTTCTTCTCCATAGAACCCCTTTCATTGAGTTGGCGACGGATGGTGTGAGTTGAAATCTCATACGCTTGTGTCTGAAGGTCAGCTTGAATCTGTTTGGCCAGTTGATCGAGATACTTTTTCGCACACGCATTTGAACAATCCTTCGCCTGCAATCTTCGATCAAGTTTTTCTTGCGGCCACGTACGGCAGGGAGGTTTAGCTGCAGTGCATAACGGCTTAAAATTCCTGATAGCATGCTTACAGTGGACACAGGAACATCAAAGTCTCTGGGATGGACCTTGTAGCCTCAAGATTGTCGGCATGCTTAGCTACAATCTTGTGTCTGACTTTCCTCAGACAATTCTGTTTTTTTCTTTTCTCCATGCTCATGTGGCACAACAGTGACAAAACAGTAGAATGACTCCTTTTCTCCATTCAACTGGTTGAATGAGTGATTTCAATGATTGCAGGCACCTGCAACTCACCATAGGTAAGGTTCATAATTCAAAGTAAAGGAGAATGCACCTGCTTTAAATCTACATTATTTAAAACAACTTCGAAAGGTGCCAATAATATTGCCAGGCCATTTTTGGAGTTCTGCATGAATAAGCTAAGATTTTAGTAATTTTTTCAGCTTATATTTTGTTTTTGTTCATCTGCAACCAAGAATACAGATGTGGATACCAAAATATAATTTTTAATTTCCAACAATTTTCTGGAAGAATATGGTGCATTAATTTAAAAAGGTGCAAGGGCACCCATCCCGTATATGTATATATGTTTTTGGGTTAAAATGGTTTATGTTTTTTATAATGTATATGTTATATTTAACATATATATGTGTGTACATAATATATACATATATATTATTGTTTGTGGTTTCCCGCCCGTCGCGTGCGGCGACCGCTTCTAGCCAATGGCGGCCGCTCTTCGTCACCGAGCAGGACAACCTAGTCGCAGCTTTCGGATCAACGCCGAAATCCGCTACGGGTTTGTATCTTTATCACACACAGCCTTGTCAATACTCTACCCGCGCTACAGGGTCCGCGATCGGCGGAATGGTCGATTTACCTAAATTAATCGCGCGTGCAGACTATACCGATTGGACTGTACCTCAACGGGGCGCATGCTTGGAAACGAGCCGCTTTAGCAGGCTCGCTCGCGTTTTTGTGATAACCGATGCGGGTAATTATCGTCGAGCCCCCGTTGGACCCGATTCTTTTATTCGGCGATTAAAAAAGCCAGCTATATTCCGAACTCATTATGGCAGCTCAATGAGGGAAAGGACGCAACGAATGGGTGAACATTTAAACAACGATATTTATTTCAACACCCGTAAGCAGTCATGCAGTCATGTATGCAACCAATGCACGTATACAATCATGCAGTCATGTATACAACCAATGCAACGTAATGCAATGATGGCAGTCATGTATGCAACCAATGCAGCCGTATGGGACCAAACACGAGCAGAAGGCCTACAGCCGTTCTAATTATTATTTATTTACATGGCACTTAACAGCTCTACTTAAGACATGGCGCACAACATTCATTCAAAGAAACCCGCGGAAAGAAAAGGGCAAGAACTGGGCCTCGTGGAGCTTTATAAGTCACGGAGCTGTGAAGAACCGCAGGAGCTCCGAGAGACGCGCTGGTTTACCTGTTCGCCATTGTGGCGACTCGCTGGGCGCTTCCTGCGACGTCCCGTCCACACGGTAAGCTGCGGTGACCGCGGCTCGGGTTCAAGGCCTCGTCGTGTCGGCCCGGTGCGATCGGGCCCTAGTCGACAACGCCTCAAGAGGAACGAACGGGCCTTTGCTCTTTCAGTTAGTTGTAATGCTCTCTTAAGAGCCCCCGCGCCGTTCCTCAGCGTCGTTTGGACTGTCCAGGGCCGATCACCTCGACCGTTATGACCGCTGGTTGGCGACTCCTCTCTGGCCTCTCTCCACAGACGACGCACTGTTCGACACGGCACCGGCAAGGCGCGCTCCTAGCTCCAGTCTCCTCCGCTTCTACCAGCTTCATCACCGACTGCAGACTCCAGGACTGACCAGCTCCCTAACGTGGCTCGTCACACAACTGCGGCGCTGGCGTCTCTGCACACGCCCTTATATTTGGATCCGTTGGGGGGGAGGCGAGGTTTTTGATCTCCGTCTCCTCACCTCTGACCTCCCGCGCGGACTCCGCCCTTTTGATCTTTTGATCCGAATTGTCGCGAAGGCTGCGAGAGAGGCGGACGTGGGTGAAAATCATCGACCCTGCGCGCGCAAACGAAGGAGTCCCAGCGATCTGGTGGCAGAGATGTTTGTTCGTTCTAGGAACGCTGTTGCCGTAACAAGATGGCGCGTCGTGAAGAGATGAAAGGTGAGGCGATGTTTGTTGTGGCGTAGGTGGTGAGGGGATTGTTCGTGGTGGTCGTTGTGGAGATGGTTGATGAGAGGCGATGTTTCGTTGTTGGAGAGGTTTTGATGAGAGGAGGTTGAGGAGATGGCGAGGAGATTGTCAGTGGTTGTCCGTTGTGGAGATGGTTGATGAGAGCGATATGGTTTGTGGAGGTGGTTGTTGTGAAGCGGTTCGGTCCAAATAAAAGCTAGCGAAAGAAAATACACCACCTCAAAGATCATAGCCTGGTTACACGAAATAATTCCCTTTAAACATCGGTGGGGAATCTAACTGAAATCACAGACTTATCGAACATAACTGGATCTAAGGACCTATATGGTGTCCTGTGAATTTCCACAACCGTAACAATATATACACGACGTATATAT
>CM068954.1:50529576-50555048 GCA_035128595.1 Eptatretus atami | reverse complement strand
TGATCAGGCCCCAGCGGCCGATGATATTCTTCCAGTCTTGGGGGATTCAATGGCAGGTGATCATCCTCTCTTCGGAATAGGACATTCCAGGCACCCACCCGAAAGGACCGCCTCAGGTTAACCCAAGGAGACCGCAGTGTGGTGGATGACACCTCAGCACTACTCCGACACACACTACCGCAATCTGAACCAGGAAGGTTACCCCGTGGTTTTCCTGTTATCATCAAAGATTGCGGGTCCTGAAGGCTTTGCCCCAATCCCATCATCCGGTGAGCTGCCCTGCGGAGGGCAGCTGCACAGGAGGTACTCCCAAGGAGTGGGTTTTCAGACTTTTTTGTGTTTTTGGTAAGTTTTGTGGAATGAAGGGTTTTACAGTGGCCGGAGTGCAAATCCTGCCACCTCCTGATCCTGCCTGATCCAGGAGAACATATCGGGCCCAATACATTTTTGAAATATCATGCCACAGTAGAGAGTACGATCTCGTTTTTGGCCCTGTCTCTCAATGGTGAAGAATCACTTTAAAAATTAAATAATCCAGATCCGGATTCGGATCTTTACCAACATCGAATCAATTCGTCGTTGTCACACACCCAACCCGTCCACCAAGTTTCATTCAAATCCGTCCACAACTTTTTGAGATATCGTGATATCTATCGTTTTTGACCCTCTCCCTCAATGGTGAAGAATCACTTTAAAAATTCTAGTCGTTGGATCCGGATCCAGATCTTCACCAGATCTAATCAGTTCATCCTTGTCACACACCAAACCCGTCCACAAAATTTCATCCAGATCTGTCCACAACTTTTTGAGATATCCTGCACACAAACAGACAAACAAGCGGACAGAAAGGGGTGAAAACATAACCTCCTTCACCTTCGGTGGCAGAGGTAAAAAAGCAAGGTCGTCATCATTTCCCAACCAGAAGGTCAACATGGTTTCATCTTGTAAAGAATACTGATGTCGAAATGGAAACACCAGAATACAAGCAGTGGGAGGAAGAAAGGAGAAATTCGCTTTTTTTTTCTGTTTGAATCAAGGTGAATCAAGGGGCAACAAGCATTGATGAATTTTCCACAAATTCATCATTGTTCCACAGCACTCGGGGGGCCTAATTGCTGCGGAACAGTCGTTTTCCAGTTTTGAATTTGGTTTGCAATTGATGGCAGCCATTTCGTTTTATTTGTTGTGCACATCAAACAGCGCAGCATATCTAGGCGCACTATCCTTCATGAGGTTCTGCTTAAAAACAAACTTTACTGACGCTGAAGATCTATGTTCATTGTGTGAAACAGCCTGTTTGTGCCGGTACCAAGGTCCTTTGTATCCAGATTCACTGTTACCGGAGAGCGGTTTGTTGGCCAGGTTTCATTTGGTCCTTCTTTTGTTTTCCAACAAACTTCAACTGTTTACTCCTACATGTTGCTTGGGGTTCTTGATTAGAAAATTTTCGAGGTATTTGAAAAACAAAAAAACGAAAAAAAAAAACAAAGCTTTTACAATAATCGGAAGAAAAACAGAAGAAACATAGCAGGGAAATTATGAGATAACATGTTTAATGTTCGAATACAAAAAGGTACTCTTAATCAGTTAATCCCATGTTTTACGTTATAAAATTGGACGGGGACCAAAATGATGTTGTAGTAACCAATAGCAACACTGGGGGGCAGTACGTATACGTGATGTTCCGAGTTCAAGTTTACTTTGATTGCCTCGGTCAAGGAAAAGATGCCGTCACAACACATCATCATAAAGGTGATTCTCTAGAGTCTGGACTCGAGAACCTACTTGCTTGGATTGCAAAGTGACTTAATTATTTTTTTTTTAGGAAAAAAAGAACAATTGATGATGTTGACGAGTCTTTAACAGTCACAACAGTTGCCTCCTCGTGGGGTTGCCCAGCAAAGATTTTTTGACCAAGTCTTTCACGAACCAGCTGGCAAAGCCTGACGTTCAACTGAAGCTGAAGCGAAACAAATAATGTGAGAAACTTGATATTAACCAGACATGTCAATAAATAATGAGATGCAGTATAATGTAATTTTGCGATCTCCAATTATGAGGTTTATCTTCAGTTAAAAATTACAAGCAGGTTGGAAATGTTTATTTATTTATTTTTGGAATACTGTATGTGTTGTGTGGATTCTAATTCTGATGTACCATACTCTTTTTACAGAGTGTTGGTGCTGCAGAAGCAGTTTCTCGGCAAGGATTAAACTCGGTGGATTGCCATTGCCTTCCCAGTAGTTGTTAGGGAAGGAACTTGGAATTTGTTCAATGCCAGCGATAGTTTGCCAACTTTCCACGGAGGACACCGTGAGATCTTTAATGTCCACCAACCGATGCCGGCAGACAGGACGCTCAGTTTTTGCACATCGATGAACCCCCCTGCACGTGGAACACCAGGATGGCAGTTTACAGCTGGCCCGAAATTCAACCCCAGGTGAGACAACTTAGAGGAGAGTGTGCGTTACCTGTAGGCCATCCTCCCAGCCCTACAAAATAATATAATCTATTCATTAAAGGAGCCGAGCTTCTCCGTCTGGAAGACTTTTGTTTCGAAAGAGTTTCTGCTGTTGTGGAATAAGATATACATGGTACCATTGGAAAGGTAATAATCGATTTACTTGGTTATGAAGCTATTAATCTATTTGCTTAGAACAGAAATTAGTTCGTTTAATCACAAACTTACCCGTTTCAATGGCCCATGTTTCTGGAATTGAGGAAGAATAAGCGGGACCTCGACCTCTAATATCGCGGTTCCAACGGTAACATTTATTATTCCACAACAGCAGAAACCCTTCATAAGGACACGGGAGGAGCACACAAAAGGAAATATAGTAATACTTCTTGAGGAAATAGAAAAATATCTCAAAGTACACCGAAGGATCACACCAACTACAATAACCGCACCTACGACAACAATTCTGTGTGATAAAAGATCCTTTTTCGTGTGTTTTACTTCATCTTACATCCTCATTGACCCTCTCAGACAGACGTGCAATATGTTAATGAAATACAACATGCTGTCTTTTGATTAAACCAATTAGCGAAAGCAATGGGAGGCATGCCTAAAAAACTGTATTAATAATACTCGAAGCAACCCGCTCAAGGGGGTCATGTTATTATATTTTATACCTATTTTACTCCAAGAAGTCCCAGGATTACACACCCAAAAAATGGTTGCGATCGGTTCAGCGTTTTTGCGGTACCTGGGAACAGACAGACAGACAGACGGTGAATTATAGTAAGATTAACATGCCTCTGTCCGTCCATCACACAAAAGCAGGACATCGAGCGTTTCACCTTTGGAGGACATTTTTTCATTCAAAATGATGTGTCGGCTATCATGATAATACCATAATAATATGGGAACGGCACTAGGTGGAGTGCATACCCCGCCGCCAGGCTGAACAGTTTATGTTTTGTATCGCACTGAGAGGCTGGATCTGCATCCGGACACTAACCAAAGTCGAATTGGCTTGTTCTTGTAGCCTAACCAACTCATCCACCAAGTTTTGCTATCCGTCCACAACTTTTTGAAATATCATGCTAAATATTTTGAGATATCGTGCTCTGCATCGTTTTTGGTCCGATCTCAATTAAGAAGAATTACTTTAAAATTCTAGTATCCGGATCCAGATCCTCACCAAAATCGAATCAATTCATTCTTGTTAGATACCCAACCTGTTCACTAAGTTTCGTCCGAATCCGTCCACAACTTTTTGAGATATGGTGCTGTATATCATTTTTGATTCTTCTCTCAATGATGAAGAATCACTTTAAAAATTCTAGTAGTCGGATCCATACCCGGAACTTCACCAAAATCTAATCAGTTTGGCCTTGTCACACACCCAACCTGTCCACGAAATTTCATCCGAATCGGTCCACAACTTTTTGAGATATCCTACAAACAAAGAAACAGACAGGGGTGAAAACATAACCTCCTTCACCTTCGGTGGCGGAGGTAATAAACTAACTAGAATGGCACTCGGTAGACCGCATTCCTCTGCCAGGCTGGAACAGTTCACATTTTGTATCCCACTGATAGACTGGATCTGGATCTGGACCTGAACCATCTGGACTGGACGGATCTGGACGTATCTTCCCATACTCATCCACAGCCTGATGGAGTACTGCTCTCCCTTCTTTGCTGGTGCTCCTGCCTCTCACCTTTCTCGGCTTCATGCTGTGGAAACCAAGGCATTTAGGATCATTGGTATCTCCCGCGATGAGGCTGAGTCTTTGGGCCTCTCACTCTCTCACCGCAGGCAGGTCGGTGGTCTTTCTGTCTTCTACCGTCTCCTCTCCGGTCTTGCCCTCCCTGCTCTGTCTGCGATATGTCCCTCCCCCCCATATTTCCGCAGGGTGCTCAAGGTCCATCAACAACCCAACCCCCTTCTGGTAAAACTACCAAAATCACGAATCACTGCTCACTTTCACTCTTTCATTCCTCTTTTTTCCCGCCTTGGAATAAAACTCCCTCACTCTCTTCAATCCCATTCTTCCCTCCAGGCCTTCAAAACAGCTGTTCACCACACCTCTATCTTCCCCCATCCAAATCCTCGATCTCTTCTACCCCCGTTAATCCACCCCAAACCCACCTCCTCAAATTCCCCGCTTTCCTTCCTGAAAGTCCCTGTAATGTCCATCTTGTTTTACCCGTGTTCCCCGCGCCCATCCTCTCTCCCTTCCACAGATCTCCCAATGTCTCTGTTCCCCACTGTTTGTCCTTCCCCGACTCCCACCCCTCTTGTCTCATGCCCCCCTGGCTGTGCGTTTGTGTGTTAGCTCTCATACGAGCCTCGACAATTGCATACAATAATAATAAAAAATAAATAAAACCAGAATCGAATCGGCTTGTTATTGCAGCCTAACTAACTCATCCACAAAGTTTTGTCACAACTCATCCATAACTTTTGAAACATCATTTTTTGGCCCTATCACTCAATGTTGACGAATCACAATAGTATATTCTGGTGTCCGAATCTGAATCTTCACCAAAATCTAATAATTTCATCCTTGGCCCACACCCAAACCTGTCCATCAAATTTCATCGGAATCCTTCCCCACAACGTTTTGAGATATCCTGTTCACAGCCAAACAGGCAGACAGGGAGGGGTGAAACCATATCCTCTGTCCACATTCGTTGACGGAGGTATAAACGCTTCAAAAATGTATTTTAAAATACCTTACATTGGTTATTACTCCGTCAGGAACAGCCCATTCATTCTTCGTCATCATCAAAATCTCTTCCTTTTGTTTTTCACGAGGCTTATTTCCCAAAACCTCGTCACTCCTAAATGCTTCATTCACCTAGCCTCCTCTTTCACCTACAGCTGAGTTTTCCTGCCACTGCCTTTCAACAAAAATAATCTTACCCACACCCATGAAGTCTGTCACAGGTTATCTGGTTGAGGAATCTGAGATGTCATTTGCAGAGGTTGTGCGCACGTGACAATAATTCCCCTTCATGTCCATTCAAGGTGTAAAACAAGCCCTCCATGTCAGTACCTCATCCCCACCACCCCACACCATTCCTCCATCTGCTTCTCCCTCATCCCACCCCTCTCAGCTTCCCCTCGTCGTGCCTTCTCTTCTGCTCCTTCCCGACCCTCCACATGTTTCTCCCCAGCTCCCTACCCAGCCACCTCTCGGTTCCCCCCCATGCCTCCAGCCTGGATTCACCCCTCCCTGCACCCTCCCAGACTTCTCCCCACAACGACAACCCTCTCCACATTCCTTTGCCCTATCAGCAGCTCCTCAGCCCTTGTGCCCAACGGTGTGGAAATCAAACATCTGGAGCCTCCGCTCCAACCTGACAAATCTCTCAATGCAGGCTGCTACTGATAAACCGGACGTATTCTGTTCAACAGAAGTCTTCCTCCCACAGGATGTCCCTGACTCTTTGTGTCTTTCCCTGGCTATTGTCGCCTCCAGTTTGGTCGACCTGAACTCTGTCTTGGTGGCAGAGTAGCACTGTACATCAAAAACTCCATTTCTCACTCTACATGTACTGCTCTTATACCTCCCAAACCTTAGGAGGAGTACTTCTGGCTGCAACTTCCCCTCCGCTCCCACCTTGTGTTTGTCTGTGTGTTGTACCGTCTTCCCAAAAGTGATGACTACAAATACATCTCTCTCAGATGACATGGACCAGTATTCAACTACTCATCTCAACTCTCTCTTCTTCATATGTGGTGATTTCATTTGTCAACAAGCAAATTCTTTGGGTGTTGGTACCTCTCTCATGAGCCATGACACTTCAGCAAAGGATCTCTGTAACTCCATTCAATCTGTGAACTTTTCCATCAGGATTTTTGTCAATGGTAAATCCTCCCTTCTGGGCTTGGTGATGATCTACTTCCCTGCCAATGTATCTTGCTCTTCCTCTGCTCCAATTAGTTCACCTGTTCATGTGCTTGTGAAGGTCAACATCTCTCTGCCCATTCTCAGAAAACAGCTTCAATGCTGGTGGGTCTGGCAGTTTACTCAGGCAAATTGGCAGGGACCACCACAGCAATCACACTTCAAGACAGGTCTCTCATATCTACCGCCCCAAATATCAACTCAGCCTGGGAATTCTTCCAGACACCTGTCCTCTCTTATGCACAGATTCATCCCATCTCCTTTTCAGTTCTCCTACTCTTCTGCCCACCCATGGTACACTGACTCCTGTGGTGAGGCAGTTGCTTTGAAACAACTTGCATTCTCCTCCTGAAAGGCAAATCTGACCGAAGGCAACCTCAGATCATTCCACAAAGCCTGCAATAAATGTGTGTCCCCTCTCGGGAGAGCCAGAAAACAACATCTGTCCAACCTCAAGATTGAACTTTGAAACTTATCTCCCTCCTCTAAAACCTGGTGGCACCTTGCTAAGTCTGTCTCTGATGTATGCTCCCCTCTATCACTTCCCTCCTCAAATGCAAAAATGGTCCCACAACTGACTCTGCTCATGAGAAGGCTGAATTGCGAATGCCTCAATTCTGTGTTTGCTTACAAATCTTGTGTCCCAACCCCCTCTCTCTCTCCTTCTCTCTCTCTTTCTGTACCCAACCTTCCCAGTCATACCCAACTGCTCCTGGATTCTGTGTCTTTTGCACCTGAGAAGTTGAAGAAGTTTCTGATAACCCTCAACTCTGACTCTGACTCTGCAACTGAACCGGACAGCATCAGCTCACGTGTCCTAAAAACCTGCTCTGCTGCTCTTGCACTTCCTGTCATTTGTCCTAGGTCATCTTCCATCAGCTTGGAAGTCAGACATAATCACTGCGTTACATAAAATGGTGCAAAAATAGATCCCCTTAACTACAGACCAATTAGCTTACTTCCATTCATCAGCACCGTCATGGAATCCATTTTCACAGTCAACCATAAAATCATTCCTTTACTCCAATGACCTCATCTCAGATCCTCAATTCAAATTCAGACATGGTCACTCTACCTTGGACATGCTTCTTCCACTCTCCAACAATGGATGGAGCCCTCAATGTTAGACACATGAGATCAGGGCCCGGTTGCTCAAAGCATCGTTAAATTTTAATGATCGATTAGGCTTAATCGAGCATTAAATTCCTTAACGATAGATTAGCAAATGACGGATTTAACAGTGTTGCTCCAAAGGTCAATTAACCTATTGTTAGCTAATCGATCGTTAAATATTTAACGATTGATTATCAAATGAACCCTAGGACATCCTATCCCATAATTCCCTGCGTCCAAAGCGATATCGTGCTTGAGGTTCCTCATCTGTGTAGATATCAAATGGCTGTTGTTCGAATAAGTCACGGCGAAAAACACGTTTGATTTTGATGATGGCCACCAAAAGCTGCATCCATCAGGTACCGTGCCATTTTTTATTTTGCTTTTTCCATTGTTACTAACGATAGATTAAGGTTTTAATAAAGCCATGACCCATCGTTGAAGTTAAGAGGGATTAATCGATCGTTAAAGTTAACGATAACTTTGAGCAACAGCATTAAACCTATCGTTAATTTAACGATAGGTTTAATCGATCGTTAGGCTAATGATAGGTTTAATGATGCTTTGAGCAACCGGGCCCAGGACAATATCTCTCGACATGTCTCGAACTTTCGATACAGTCTGGCAACCCAACTTGCTCTCCAAACTCTCAGTCTGTAGCATCCAGGCCAACTACACTACATGGCCAAAAGTATGCAGACACCCCTTCTAATTCGCGAATTCGGCTATTTCAGACACACTGATTGCTGACAGGTGTATAAAACAAGCACACAGCCACGCAATCTCCATCGACACACATTGGCAGAAGAATGGGCCGTACTGAAGAGCTCAGTGACTTTTAACGTGGCATAGTCATAGGATACCACCTTTCCAACAAGTCAGTTCATCAAATTTCTGCCCTGCTAGAGCTGCCATGATCAACTGTAAGTGCTGTTATTGTGAAGTGGAAGCGTCTAAGAGCAACAACTGCTCAGTCATGAAGTGGTAGGCAACACAAGCTCACAGAACAGGACCGCCGGGTGCTGAAGTGCGTAGCACAGAAAAATCGTCTGTCATCGGTTGCAACACTCACGACAGTGTTCCAAACTGCCTCTGGAAGCAACGTCAGCACAAGCACTGTTCGTCGAGACCTTCATGAAATGGGTTTCCATGGGCAAACAGCCACACATAAGCCTAAGATCACCATGTGCAATGCCAACAATGCCCCCATGCACAAAGGGAGGTCCATACAGAAATGTCGAGATTGGTGTGGAAGAACTTGGCTGGCCCGCACAGAGCCCTGACCTCAACCCCATCGAACACCTTTGGGATGAAGTGGAGCGCCGACTGCGAGCCAGACATAATCGCCCAACATCAGTGCCCGACCTCACTAATGCTCTTGTGGCTGAATGGAAGGAAATCCCCGCAGCAATGTTCCAAACATCTAGTGGAAAGCTTCCCTGAAGAGTGGAGTCTGTTATAGCAACAAAGTGGGGGGGGGGGGGGGGGACCAACTCCATATTAATGCCCATGATTTTGGAATGAAATGTTGGACGAGCAGGTGTCCACGTAGTGTATATACTTGGCTTATATACTGACATCTTCTGTTCTCGTGGCTCTTGACAGAAATTTTACATCTCCTCTCCATGTTAAGGTTGGAGTGCTCGAAGGTAGTGTTCTGGGCCAGTATTATTCCTAATCTTCATCAATGATCTCTCTGACTTGAAAATTGCCTTTATCTACTTTCTGTGACTCCACCTTTGCCGGGACATCCCTTTAGATAAGCAGGCAGCAGCGTCTTCCTCGGATGTTTACAAAATCATAAGCTGGTTAAACCCTTGGAATATGTCTTTCAATCATAAAAAAGCTCACACTCTCTCCCTGAAAGGACAATTTGACAATCTCTGCTATCTACTTTCTTAACAATCCTTTTGAGAAAGTTCAGTCACTCCTCCTGGGTCTCATTATCAGCCTTGATCTTTCTTGGGCAAACCACATTTCTAAGTTGGCCTCCAAAGCCAGTCACTGACGGCATTCTAGGTTGTACAAGGTCCTTCCTTTGCACACCTGAACTCCGATCGACCTATAAGGCCTTCATCTGCAGCTTGATGGAGGACTGCTCTCCTCTCTGGGCTGTCAGCCCTGCCTCACACCTCGCTCAGCTTGATGCCATGGAAACCAATGCCTTCAAGATCATTGGAATCTCCCATGTTGAAGCTGACTCGATGGGCCTATCACTTTCCTCTTACAGACAGGTCTGTGGTCTCTGTCTTCTACTGCCTCCTTTCTGCACTTTCATCCTATGCTCTTTTGTGTCTTGTCCTCCCCAGGTTTATGCTGGGTGCACGCGGTCCACCT
The DNA here is from genome assembly GCA_035128595.1 of Eptatretus atami. Lineage (NCBI taxonomy): Eukaryota > Metazoa > Chordata > Myxini > Myxiniformes > Myxinidae > Eptatretus > Eptatretus atami. The sequence goes on along the minus strand of CM068954.1, from coordinate 50,545,232 downwards.
TCAACCCCCTACTCGTGAAACTCTCCAAAATCCAGAATCATTGATCAGGTCCACTCAATCTGTCCTCTTTTTTTTCCTGCCTGTGGAATCAACTTCCACATTCTCTTTTTTCCTTCTTGATTGTTTGCTTCTATATCGATCTTGAACACCCAGTACATCTTGCCATACCCCTCATTCCTCCCCACATCCCTTACTTGTCCAAGTCTCCTTCTGTTTTGTCCTTCAACCCCGCTGTTGCTGTTTCTCCCCTCTTTCTCGTGCTCCTTTGGTTCTATTGCATCCTGATGTGTTGAGTGTTCTAGCTCTTCCACGAGCCTCTACTTTGGGTACAAAAACAAATAATAAACAAAAACGTTAACAGTGCATTACTGTTTTCATATTGGTGTGTGAGCCATTTGCTAAATATAGAGTGCACGACACCTTGCTTTCATGCTCCTATACAGTGTGTCGATTTATGACTGTGGAATGTTTATTCAAATATCCTTGAGCACTTCCCCCGATTAAACTAAGGTGTTTGATTTCCGTTTGACTTTCTCAGTAGGATAATCATTTCAGCCCATGTAGCTTCAATGATGTTCATGTCAGGACTTTGTGTGGGCAAGGCATTTTTGTGAGTACTGCATTTTATCCGCCTTTTTATCTTCCAGATAGTGTTTCCCTACATTCATGTTGGAAGATCAATCTTTGCACAATGAGACAAGTTTCTGAGGGAATGGTATATAAAATCGAGTTCCCGACCTCGACTCACTGCTAAAGGTCGATGACTTCGTCAAGTCTGAGCGGTGTCCGATAAGCTTGAGTGCGGGTGAATACAATCACAAGTTCAACAAGAAAAAGAGGAATCAGATTGCAGACCATTAACCAGGACTTGTTTTGTGTGTAGATTTATGTAGTGTGTTTTGTGTGGTGTTTGCTTACTGGTGTGTTATGTAATTAATAATAGACATAACTAGAACTGCCACTTTGAAACTGCTGGCAGTGATGACCGGGAAACAAGACGTCCCGCTTTGATGCAACCCCACTTTTATCGGACACCTAACCCTGACTCATGCCGTTTATTATTATTCAACTGAATTTATAATGGGATTAAATAATATATATTCAAATCAAATTGAAGACCAAATAGGTACAGTCTTGCATTGGAGTAATCAGAAGGAACCCAAACGAGCAAAAAGAAAAGATGAAGTCATCAGGACATTCTTCCAGCATTTCAGTTGCTACTCCTCTACCCTCAACCCCATCCAGGCACAGCCAAGTGAACCTTATTTTATTTTTTTTAAAGATCAAAGAGAACCCATATCAAAAAAATTAATCTTTCCGGCGGCCAGACCATGTGTCTGATGAGGTTGAAATTTAAAACATATTCCCTATCACGACTACACCATGATTATGAGCTTTCACGTCGATTGATGAAGCGGTTCAAGAGAAATAATTTTTAAAGGATTTTTGCGCAATCCAATATGGCTGCCAGACCATGTGACCTATCAATTATTCATGAATACCCAGGTATCCCTCAGGCTTGCTGAACATTTGTGTGAAGCTTCCTCTTGATCTGTCCAGCCGTTCTGGAGAAGATTTCTATAGGTTTTTGGATAAATCCAATGTGGCTGCCAAACCTTGTGACCTATGATGTCATATGTGAATGTTTTGTTCCTCGTGGATAGGTGGTCGTATGTGTAAAGTTTTCCCTCAATCTGTTCAGCCATTTCAGAGATGAAGATTTTTGAAGGTTTCAAATTTTTTTAAACAATATGGCCACCAAGTCATCTGACCGATGACATCATTTTTTTTTCTGTGGACCAATTTATCCCGAGATGACCCTCAAAAATTTTTCATACTGATCAGATGTAGGGTTCTATATATGCAATTATAACGTTGTAACAAAGGCACCTATGACGTCATAAAAATCACACATTCCCCATGAGGAGTACTTGCGATGTGCCAAGTTTCAATCTTTTCCTTGGTGCAGTTTCAGAGATACAGAGGTCCAAAGTTTTTCCATTTTTCCAGCATGGCTGCCCACCACGTGACCTAGATGTCATAATTATGATTACAACATTCTACATGAGCAGTCGCTCCTATGGTGAAAATTTTGTCTCAATCCGACAAGCGGTTGTGGAGAAAAAAACGAAAGTTCTGTGTGAACAGACAAACAAACAGACAGACAGACCCGAATGCAATACCCTCTCCTCTGGCGAGGGTAATAAAAAGCAAGAAATGGTGTATCACCAGTGGGCCAATTCGGCGTCATGTCCATGAAATAATATGATCCACTCGGGTGTCATAAATTGCTAGTGCCCGTGGGAATAAGCTGCTCACCAAAAGAGGTGTGATGATAATAGTCCTACCGTTGAAAGGAGTGAAAACCCACCGAAGATAGGGCCGCGACACGGCATGTAGTATGAAGCTCCATGAGTCAAGAGAGGAAATGCGTCGCTGAAGATAGGGCTGTGAATGCGAGTGAACTCTCGTGAACTCCAGTGAACTTTTGTTTAAATCCAGTGGAACTCAAGTCCGTGAGTTATTTCCACGATGGTGCAAAATGCGATCTGCCAAGCAGGAAAGCGTCGTCACCCTTCCGTTACAGCTTTCCTCAATGCCCGTCATTCGAAGGGGAGGTCCAAGAGCCTGATAGTAGTATGGGGGCAAAATGATTGATTTGGAAACCAGATTTTGAAAAAACACACCTACACGACTGCCATTCATTGGACAAGTATATGTAACAAAGATCATGATGTAAAAGTACGAACTAATTGGCATCAATCAAAAGTACACCACAAGTAGCCCCTTCCGAGATCACTCGAAACCAGAATTTATCAACATAGGAAGAAAGCGATCAATCAGAAAGGTGTACAAATGGTCGTTTAAAACAATGAATAGTCCCAAAGTTTCAAGTTCCAAAAAAACTACATAAAATGAGCTGGCCAATGGACGTGATGGCCAAACTGCATCTTTCTCGCCGTCAGCACTTGAGGAACAGCTGCTGGTGCTGGTGCTGGCTACAAGTGAGGTGTTGTAGGTGAAGCATGTGCAGTAGTCAGGTCATGTTCAACATCAGCAGGCTTCAACCTGTCAATGCTGACAGTATCATGTTTCCCATTGTAGTTAATAATGAAAAACTTGTCAGCACAGCAGATGACTTCAAACGGTCTGTCATACAGGGATTGGAGTGGCTTCCTCACCGTGTCATGTCACACAAAAACATGAGTACAAATCTGTCTGAATTGGTCTGGGTTTGCTTATGTTGTAGCCTGGTATGTGTAGGCTGCAATTTTTTCATGTGCATCCGTAGTCTATGTACATAGTTGCTGGGATCCAAGTCGTGATTAAACTGACTCGGTGCCACAAACTGTCCTGGCAACTTGAAAGTTGTGTCAAAAACTAACTCAGCAGCACAGCACCATAGGTCAGGCTGAACCGCAGTTTGGATACCTTAGCAAGACAATCCATCTTGTATTTGCTTGGGCTTTCAGAGATGCTTTCAACTGTCGATGAAATTGTTCCACAAGGCCATTTGGTGACGGGTGATAAACTGTGGTTCAGGTTCTCCAACTGCCAAGGAGATCAGACAGAGCTTGGAAAAGTGCTGATTCAAACTGACGACCTCGGTCTGTGGTTATTGTTGAGGGTACACCAAAGACAGCTACCTAACGTGAGATGAATGCTTGTGCTTCCATCTCTGCTGTCTGGTCAGGGATGGGAATTGCGACCAGCCAACGAGTAAAATGATCGATGCATGTGAGCAGGTATGTATTACCATCTGATGGAGGTGGAGGTCCAACTAGATCAATGTGAACATCATCGAATCTGGTGTCCGGTGTGGAAAACGTGCCAAGAGCAGACCTGTTGTGTCGATGTATTTTGGATCTCTGACATGCTATGCAGGTTCTAGACCAGTCTCTGATGTCACGATTCACTCTCTATCAGATAAAACACCAAGTCACGAAGTGTTAAGTGGCTCTGATGCCAGGGTGAGACAAATTGTGAAGAGTGTCAAAAACCGCACATCGATACTCACTTGGGATGTAAAGGGTGAGGATCACCTGTGGAGATGTCACAGACAATTCTACCATCAGAAGTGGGACTGCTTTCTCTTTGAAATGGAGTGCTGTTGAAATGGTTTGCAGCCTTTTAGCTCCTCATCATGCTGTTGGGCTTCACCTATGGTAGTGAAATTGATGATGTTACGAGATGCATCCAGAGTATTTACGTCAACTCGGGAGAGTGCATCTGCTGCAGAGTTGTGTTTGCCACTGATGTTCCTCATGTCTATCGTGAACTGGGAGATGAAATCAAGATGTCGTACTTCTCTTGGAGAGTGACTATCAGGTCCTGACTTGAGAGCATATGTCAATGGCTTGTGGTCCATATACTGCAGATAGAGAATGTCCTCCCTTTCAGCATATGCGAAAGTGTTTGACACCCAGGTGGGTTGCGAGAAGTTCTCTCCCAAATGTGCCATATCTGGTCTCTGCAGATTGAAAATGCTTTGAAAAAAAAAGGAGAGTGGTTGCCAGACGTCATCTACATTTTGCTGCAAAACTCCTCCGACTCCCACGTCCGAGGCATCGACGAAGAAGCACAAGCCTTACCAAGATGGTGACTCGCCGTGATGGCACAGTCCACAGGAGTCCTTTGTTTTTCGGTAATTACATACGCAGTCTGTCTAGATATGGGCTGAATCGATAATATCACGTTATGCAGGTGAGCACAGCTCAAATTATCTGCACCACATTACTGACAACATCGTGGAAGTATGCAAAGAATTCAGATGTAATGAAGGTTGGTGAAATCTGCAAATATATCCATGAAAGGAAAAAAAAAACCAGAAGCAAGGGAATCATTTTTGATATTTTGTTAGCGCTGGCACAACTGATCGATAAGAAATGGTGAATGCCATAGAAAGGTGCTTGTGAGAATTTTTAAAAGCAACATTTGCAAAACTCAGGGAAAGAGATTGAGATAGAGAGAGGTTAAAAAAATTTTTTACAACCGTTTGGTAAGGGCTGGCAGGATGGCTGAGAGGGGGACATTCATCTTTAAGCTGCCAAACCAGGGTTTGAATCCTGACCCAGCTATAAACTGTCATCCTGGTGTGTCACAGGTAGGGTGCTTCATCAATGGTAGTGTCATCATCCTTTCAGCATGGACATTAAATCTGGCGTGTTCCTTCTGCTGACATTATTAGTTCATGAGCGCCAGCCAGAGTGACCACTATATTCGTTATGTCTGTCTGTCTATGTGTCTGTCTGTCCAGAGCACACTATGGACTTTGATCCGATCTTGATGAAACTTGGTTATGTGTTCGCATATCAATGTCTAGTTTGTGTTTCCTGGATGTAGGGCATGCTACGCCATTGTGGGTGAGCCACCCCAAAAAATAGCCATTTTTAGTGGGTAGTCGGATTAAAAATCTATCTTCTCCGAGGGAATTGACTGAATGGAATGGGTTCTTCAGTATTTGAATAGCAAAATGAATTATCTTAAAACTTGTCGTTGTCTGATTTTTCATTTCGTCCCAAGGTCAAGGTCACAAGGTCAAAAACTTAGAAAATTGCGAATTTTGACATAAAAATCATACAAACCGCCCAAACTTTGAGAGCTAGGATGACAATATTTTTATGCATAATCTTGAGGTCATTCCCACCCTTAAAGTCTTGAAAACCATTTTGCTCTCTATCTCGAACACCTTGCCCGTGGCATCCCTTCAATGTTTTTTTACGCTGATTTCATCAAAGATCTGTGATAATCCGAGGAGTGCGAAATGCCACATAGACTATATGACGTTATATTGTTCCTGGAATGTTCCAGAGAAGTTTTGCACCAAAGGTCATAATCCTTGACCTTTGACCTTAAAGGCCACAAAATCAAATTTCAAAGTTGTGGGAATCGAACCGGGTTTTCGACTTTCTTCGACGAACTAACTCCAATAAGCTATAGCATGTATCCTGTTTCCTTATTTTAATGTCCACAACATTGTTTTGTGACCTTTAAAGGTTATGCAAAGGTCAAATTTTGAAAGTTGTTGAACGAAACCGGGTTTTCGACATTTTGCAGCTAATAACCTGTCACTCGTACCACATCATGTTGATCATTTTTTAAACTTGGTCAAAATTATCACATTGTCTCACTCCTTAGACTTCTGAAACAATCTACATCGTCAAATACCGCTCGTGAACCATCGTCGTCTTCAGACTTGTTTTTTTAGTTGTTGTCTTTCACATGAGTTGGTGTGTCCGGACAAACATCCGAGAGTAATGAAGGAGATGGCAGAGCAGATAGGCATGATGTTAACATATATAACGTCATGCTTATCTGTTCTGCCAACATGAGTGCTTGTCATTGATGTATATTATAGGCCTACTTTTGCAACAACCTGATAACCATTCTTCACAAAAACAGCCACATCATTGATCCACCCAGACTTCAACTAGTTGTACACATCCAAAGTTTTCCATGCCTTCACGTCTTCCAGGGTGTAAATATTTTTAGTAAACATCAGAGAATTCACGAAATCTGGACATAAAATGGTTGGAAAGTTCGTCTCACTTCTGGACCTTGCTGTATTCGGCAATTCATTCAGAATACGGGTCTGTGTTGCTATGATATCGCTCCTGAGACAAAGTGTCCAACGTAGTGACAAATCCAAGCTTTAGGACAAGCATTGACCCAGATTATTTGGCCATGAAAGCACACAATACACAATAACAACCGATCTTGAACTGGGTGTTTTGTTACTTGCAAATTCGAAGATTTCTTAAGTATATTGGTCGGTCGATTTTGTTATTCGTCTGTCTGTCTGTCTGTGGGTTGCCGAAATAGGTGACCCTTATTGTCAGTAATTCTGTCTGTTTGTTTGGATGTTTGTTCGTTTGTCATCAGAATAATTTGTAGTAAACGTGGGCGGATTTTGACCAAACTGGTGGTCGGTACATCGTATGACCTAGTGCTTTGGAAATTGTGATGGTTGCTTGGGACGCTTTGGTTCCCTAGCAACAACCGAAAACCTTCAAAATCGGTACCGTTCAGCGAATCAATTCCGAACCATTATCACACGTAGGGTATGAAATTTGGCACGAATGATCTACAGGTGATGCTCTATCAAATATATTCGGTTTTTGTGATATATGGAATACTTTACCCGCAGCGCCCCCTACAATTAGGGTATGCGCGAAAATTGGCGAAAATTGAAGGCCCCTAGCACCAGGTGAGTGCATCGATACGAATGAAATTTGAGGTTCATGGTACTCAATGAGTACACAACTTTGCCTCAGGACATATTGACCGATTTCGCTTAGGTCAGGGGTCAAAGGTCAATTAGTGCAAAAATCGATAATATGCGAGAGCTGGAGGTTTCGTGCCAAATGCTACTCCTCAAGGGTTTGGTCGGATGGTCATGAAATTCACACTAATCGTCTGGAATACATTGTGCACAAACAATCGAGCCGGATTTTCGATTTAGATCTTTGTTCACCCACAGCACCCCCTCGAACTTGGGGATTTCCGATTTCAAACCGCTTTTCGGTCTTTCATTCAAATGGATACGAGTAGTTATCAGAGATGGAACTGGATGAGATTTGATATGCATAATCTTAAGGTGATTCCCTATCCGCTTATGACATCCATTTTGCTTATATCTTATAGTTTCCATGTCGGCGACCCATCGCCACCTCCGGCTTGTTGGATTCGCTATATATGCTAGATATCCCTTATTGTCGGGTTTTCCGTGTCTGTCTGTGTTTGCTGTGTGTGTATGTGTGTCTGCAACGTGAGGCTCCACAGCACGAACCAGCAAACCGATTTCGATGAAACTTTGCCAACATGTGGAATATATACTGGGAATGTGCGCGTTTGAATTTCTTGCCAGCAACCACCGTTGCTGTGCAGCGGCCGAAAAACCACGTACAGTATTTTCAATACTTGTCCTTCAGTTTTGAATGTAGAGAAACGAGACTTCGGAATTAAACACTTCGAGATAAAGTATTTAGAAAATTTTACTCGAGCCGATTTTTGATTGAGGTTTTATTTTTCAAATGGTGTCCTTCAAAATCGGGTGTCTATTACCGTCATTTTTTGAGGGCTGGAGTGGCGTTAGGGAAAGTGGACGTGGTTGATGAAAGTGGAGGTAGGAAAGTGGGAGTGGCTAGGAAAGTGGGCGTGGCTTATGGAAAGTGGGGTGGCTTATGAAAAATATTGTGTGGCTCAGGAGGTGTGGTCAAACAAGAGCATTGAAGAAGTTTATCGGGTTTTCCGTGTGTGTGTGTGTGTGTGTGTGTGTGTGTGTGTGTGTGTGTGTGTGTGTGCAACGCGAGGCTCCACAGCACAAACCAGCAAACCGATTATTTTCAAATGGTAGTCCTTCAAAAATAGGGTGTCTATTTACCGTCATTTTTAATGAGGAGTGCCAGTTGGCAAAATACGTAATAGGAAAAATCTTGCCAGGCAGAGGAACAATTGTATGTGAACCAATACGTCTTGGCAATGAATCTTCGGCGGTGGATCGGGTCAGAATGAAAAGCATAGTATCCAGCGCTTCGATCCTCGCGAATCCCTCGTCGCCTACCGGCTTGTTTGTCTGTTTATCTGTCTGTCGCCTACAGGTCACAATTCTAAACCGATCATCATGAAACTTTATCAAGTTGGAGAGGTAGTCTCAACTGAGAAACCTATTGATTTTTGAGGTCAAAGGTCATCTTGAGGTCAAATTTCTGAAATCGTCATTTTTCATCCGATTTACTTGAAATTTGAACAAGATTTGCATATTGCGTCACTGAATTGGGAAACCAACTATTTTTGAGGTCAAAAGGTTAAAGGTCAACTCAAGGTCAAACTTCTAAAATCCTCAATTTTTATCTGAAACATCGTCAATTTCCATCCAATTGATTTGAAAATTAAACAGCAATTGCACAGTACATCACTGATTTGGGAAACCAACTATTTTTGAGGTCAAAAGGTCAAAGGTCAACTCAAGGTCAAACTTCTAAAATCATCAATTTTCAACTGAAAAATTGTCAATTTACATCATATTAACTTGAAAGTTGAACACAATTTGCATAATCCATCACTGAATTGGGAAAGCAACTATTTTTGAGGTCAAATCTCAAGGTCAAACTTCTAAAATCAATTTCAATCTGAAAAATAATCAATTTTCATCCGATTGACCTGAACTTTGATTAAGATTGTGAATTTTAATCTTCATCAAATGGACAATTTCATGTATCCATGGCAACCTTTTGAGAGGGGGTGGATTTTGCAAGTATCGTGCTCTGTACGATGTCTTTTTCTTGTTTGTTTGTTTGTTTGTTTGTTTGTTTTAAACTGTTGCGGAGCTAAGCTCCTCCTAGGACGGATCGAGGTGCTGGAGCTGCATCCCGGTGCACTCCCGCAGCACTACACCCCTGTTGTTTACGAAATATAAAGAAAATGAATTGGAGTGATTATATCGAATTTGGAGGTGAGGATAAGAACTGGAAGGAGATGATTCGAGCACGGTCATTTGCATTGAAAGGGGATTGTGAAGTGGGGAGGTATGGGAAGATCTGGAAATAGGGGCTTGAGTGTTTAGCAGCACAGGAGAAAGAGGTAGACAATTATTTACCTGTAGAAATAATCCAGTAGAACTGCTCGAGCGAATGCAGCTGACGTGTAAGAAGCATACTGCTGGCAAAGAAAAGGAAGAACTAGAAGATGGTCAGAGCCCAACAGACCATTCTGGCATTTGACTAACACAAACACATTCTAATGTTCGAATTCACAGCAAAATAACTGAATTCTTTCTTGAATAAAAATTTACAAATTTGTCTCAAACTCAGTTATTACAGCGCGGTGACATCGCGCTGTTATATAATTGGCTATTCTGTCTTGTGTCTTCTGTCACACTTATGGCCGCGTACGTCCCTTTGATCTGAGGGCTATAAATAGAAATTTGTCCAACGTCACAACTCTTCCCATCATGCATGCTAATTCACCGAGTCTACATTTAAATTTTATAACCGTAAAATTGTTTCATCATTCTTAACCTAGACTTTTACTGCCCCCAGCCGCGCGATATCGAAGTATTCACTTCTTGTTATTATTAAGGACAGGTTATACATTTATGACCAGACTCAGTGGTGTAATATTTAGAGAGTTTGCTCTTAGCCTGGGAGGTCGGTGTTTTAAACCCTGGCCGAGTCATACCAAAGACTAAATGGTACGTGCTGCTTCCTTGCTTGATGCTCAGCATTTAAAACGAGAGTGTGGACAAACAATGCTGGGAAGGCAATGGCAAACCACCCAGTATATCCCTTGCCAAGAAACTGATTCGGCAGCAACTTTGCTCTGGAAAGAGTATGTATGGTTCGCATATCAAAATCAAGCCAAATTATGTCAATTCGTCGTTTGATTAGGATGTGTGAATGTGGGACACATGTTGATCCATTTTCTTGATCTTATGACATGGAGTACAGTTTGTCTCCCTGTGATTCAAAGAACAAAATAAAAGAAAATAAAGAGCGTAAAATAAGACAATGAGTAAAACTAAATAATGGTTAAAAAGTCGAACATGTTGGAAGCATACTTTTATCTTTGTTACTGTGGTAGTTGAAGACCTCGATTGTGTTGTTATTTCGACTGTAACTTACAAAACATGTTTCCATAGCATAATGCTGTTTCAATCCGTCATAAAATTTAGTGCAAAAGTAAAACCAAATTACTTATTTTAAAGCATATGTGATAAAGGTTTGGTTTCTTCAAAACTATACGATACGAAAAGGTATCATTGTCAGGGTAAAACAAAAATGTTCCGCCTTTAAAACATGTAAATTGTCATTATTAAAGCATTTTCTCGGCAGTCATGACGGTACTTGTCACTCCGTACCGCCATGCTGAAGTCGACACCCCAAACCGCCATTCCGAGATGTTACCCCAAACCGCCATTCCGAGGTGTCACTCCGCACTGCCATTCTGAGGTGTCACCCTGAACCGCCATTCCGAGGTGTCACCCGAACCGCCATTCCGAGGTGTCTCTCCGCACCACCATTCTGAGGTGTCACCCTGAACCGCCTATTCCGAGGTGTCACCCCCAACCACCATTCCGAGGTGTCACTCCGAACTGGCATTCTGAGGTGTCACCCCGAACCGCCATGCCGAGGTGTCACCCCGAACCGCCATGCCGAGGTGTCACCCCCAATCTCAATGCTGAGGTGTCACTCCGTACCGCCATGCTGAAGTCGACACCCCAAACCGCCATTCCGAGATGTTACCCCAAACCGCCATTCCGAGGTGTCACCCCGCACCGCCATTCTGAGTGTCACCCCGAACCGCCATTCCGAGTGTCACCCGAACCGCCATTCCGAGGTGTCACCCCGAACCGCAATGCCGAGGTGTCACCCCGAACCACCATGCTGAGGTCGACACCCCGAACCGCCATTCCGAGGTGTCACCACCAACCGCAATGCCGAGGTGTCACCCCCAACCGCAATGCCGAGGTGTCACCCAAACCGCAATGCCGAAGTGTACACCCAGAACCGCAATGCGAGGTGTCACCCCAAACCGCAATGCTGAGGTGTACACTCAGAACCGCAATGCCGAGGTGTACACCCCAAACCGCAATGCCAAGGTGTCACCCCAAACACAATGCTGAGGTGTACACCAGAACCGCAATGCCGAGGTGTACACCTGAACCGCAATGCTGAAGTCTCACCCCAAAACCGCAATCTCACCTGGAACCGCCATCTCACCTGGAACCGCCATGCCGAGGTCTCCACCCCGAACCGTCATCTCACCTGGAACCGCCATGCCGAGGTCTCCACCCCAAGCCGCCATCTCACCTGGAACTGCCATGCCGAGGTCTCCACCCCGAACTGCCATTCTGAGGTCTGCGCCCCAGGCCGCAATGCCGAGGTGTCACCCCGAACCGCCATGCCAAGGTCTACACCCTGAACCGCCATGCCGAGGTGTACACCCCGAACCACAATGCCGTGGTGTACACCCTGAATCGCAATGCCGAGGGGTGTCACCCCGAACCGCAATGCCGAGGGGTGTCACCCCGAACCGCCATCTTACCTGGAACCACCATGCCGAGGTCTCACCCCCAGACCGCCAACTCAACTGGAACCGCAATGCCGAGGGGTGTCACCTTGAACCGCCATCTCACCTGGAACCGCCAAGCCGAGGTCTCACCCCCAAACAGCCAACTCACGTGGAACCGCCATGCCGAGGTCTACACTCCAAAGCTGCACAAGGTGTCACCGATTTCATGCGTAGAAGTCATTCATGGTTCCTTATGCAGTGTACACCACTTTTGTTCGCTCTCTGGCCACCACTCTAATTTGAAGTCAGCTGCTCGTGCCCTGCCTGTCTAAGATTAATTATACGAACAGAATTAGTTTAAAGTATCGCATGCAGCGTCCGCGTAAAGTGAACTCTGATAATTAATCAGTCCCGATTTAAGAATGATGCGCTTTGTTAAACGCGCCCACAACAGCTTCTTAAATGCGCACTTTGTGCTCTTGTCAACGCCTCGAGCCACGTTTGATATAAATTTGACGCTTGTAATTGTTCGCGGAGGAACGCCTGAGAAAGGATTTAAGAAAGATTGGGAGGGGGGGGGGACCCGCAGGTTGCAAACGCAGGAGCACGTCTGTCTCACCCCACCCTCGTCCACGGATCCCCGCCCTGCCCCTGCCACCTTACTTACTCCGTGGCGCATGCTCCTGCCTCGATTGGAGCAGACCCGTTAATCTCATGCTAATAAGAGCGTTTAAAGGCGCCCGTCACGCGTGCGGTCGAGCACACGGTTTACCAAAAAGCTCGAGGGGTGTGAAGTCCCTTCACGCGATCTTCTCTCACGTGGGGGCGAGAAAGCTTGTGCTGTTCGCCCCCACAATGTCTCGCTCGTTCCTCGTTGATTCGCTAATCGTGAAGGATCCGGGAAGCAGCCGCGGACACCTTGAAGCTCACGCCAACATGTTGCCCCATCTTCCCTTTCCCATGGCTGGTCACACTGCGCCTGCGGTCGGGGTACACATTCGCAAGCCACCCAGCACACTCTGCGTATGTCCGCTATGCGTTAGAACGACTCCATCGGGCCAAACGGCATTGCCTCACCCATTACTGAAGTCACCTTTTCCCGAACGCATCCCCGCACCATATTGCCAAGCACAGGGAGCCTGCTCGGTCGGACAACCACCGCACGGCATCTGTGCGCCAGCTTACAGCCTCCCCAACGCGAGCTTCCACTGCCTTTCGTTTGGTAAGCATCTATCGGCGGCGGCGTGCGTTCGAGTGATCGAACGTGTCGGTGCATTAATGACTAAAGCAGCGGCGTTGAACATAGCTCTTCACATTAATAACATTCGGGTTCTTTAAAAACTGACTTCAAAATGCACGATGGAAGCGCCGAGGGCGCATTACGCACAATCGAGCGAAGTCTACACGCCGAAAGTTCATTGTTGCGTCACACACACGCTTACGCATCTTCAAGTTTGTTTGGATGTCGGGGAGGGGGGAATCCTTTTATTTTTCACTCTCTCGTTCGATTCGTATCAATAATATTTTATCAATTTTAAAACTTTTCTTACATGATATTTTGGTGACGTTCCTATCGGTTCTGAGTTTCCTTCGTCTTGCAAGGACCAATGTGCACGGTTCCCATTTTCCGTTCGAGTCTAATAAACGACTTTTTGGCAATCCAGCTCGGTTTTCTTTACAAATGGCGACGTGCATCGAGAGGAAGAGGATTTTAGAAGAAAATGCATCGAAATTCATGAAGTTACTTTTGTGTATTTTGGCCTCGATAAAATGCGTAAAAATTGGATGAAACGGAGCGACGCAACAGGTCTCGTTGAAACTTCACGGCACGGCGTTAATAGTGCAACCGGCGTCGGTCAGTTGGTTAAAGACATCACCATTTGGTGGCTATTTTGTGAAATGGATGTGTATCGATCATTATGTTCGAAGAATGCAATAAACGGATAATTGTTGATTGTTTGTTCGTCAATTCTTACTGAGCAATTAGGCTGAGCAAGAAGGCATAATAGTTGAATAAATTGCCGTAAAATTACACTAATTCATGGAAAGGTATACAGCAAGCAAATGTCAAATGTGATTATACATATATTTATATCCTCGATGAAGATTAAATACACACAAGAGCATGTTGACGGAAGAAGAAATGCGTGCATGACGGGTTGCTCTTCCATGAGTTTTGAGCATTATTTTCGTGCTCACTCAGATTACAAGTGTTTTAGATGATTTTTTTGCAATTGGAACTCGCGACTCACATAAATATTTCTCCAGGTTCTGATGGTGGCACTCAGCTGGGTAGCAGCAAGCGCATGCGCACAGCCTTTACAAGCACGCAGCTCCTGGAGCTGGAGCGCGAGTTCTCTGCGAACCGTTACCTGTCTCGTCTGCGCCGCATCGAGATTGCCACTTACTTGAACCTTTCTGAGAAGCAGGTGAAGATATGGTTCCAGAACAGACGCGTGAAGCACAAAAAGGAGGGCAAGGTCGGGGTGGCTGAGCTGCCAAGTGCGGGTGTCGATGGAGCCGCCTCCAAGACTGGCGGACTTCGATCCGCAGCAGGCAGTGCTTGCAAATGTGGCTGTGAACCGAGAAATGCTTTGGGACGGCGGTCCCGTGAAGATGACGAAGCGGCCTCCATAACCGTTCCTTTGGGAAAGGAGGAAAAGGACTTGGTGACTTTAACACCTTGAGCTCTTGTGCAACACAGTCTGCTTCTCGATACTCCATTGACCTTGATTCAGGATCAACTGCACCTGTGGAGAATACCATGAGCCCAGGTGTCCCGTAAATTATGTTAATCTTGTACGCACTTCTGTCTGGTTACTTCGTCGCGAAGTTGAAACCAAAACATAGTGAAGGAAGAAAAACTTTTTAAACGAAAGCGACAGTTGGATGTAAACATATCCAGTGCTGCCCTTTGTGCTTTATGATATAGACGTACTTACCATACCGACAGAGCACTTGTGAACATGACCCAATTATAGGGTTGTTTTTTTTCCTTTACTGTATATGAACATGTGGATTCCATGTACATATGTGTGCAGTTTACCGTAGAACACCGTGCTTGTGAAATCAAACTGACTTATTTCGGGATGCTGTGACATTTGAGTTTCGTTGCGTTAAATTTAATATGTGAATTTCTCTTTATTTGTCGATATTTTTGACGTGGATTTTATGTCTTGTGAATATTTATGTTAAATTATTAAGTTATTTAATAAATTGGTCGAAAGAAATGCAGCGCAAGTTTTTGATTGATGAAATGAATTGCTCATTGCAACTCAGAATATGGGGAGGGGGGAATTTCCTCACCTGCATCAATAACTTCGTGGAAGTCATTTACTGATAAGTACAAAGCATACAAGAATTTCTCCTTACTTCGTTTTCGGACCATATTCGATTGTGTAACAGTACAAGCAACTCCTGATGCGAAGTGTGCAAAAATATTGAGAATGCCAGATGTGGATTTTCAGCTTGAACATCGGCAGGATAAAGAAATCCTCCGGAGGGTCATTCAATTTCAAAATATCCCAGTTTTGCTGTCGGGAATCTAACCATGCTGTCTGTTCCTTGCATTTGGACGAGTTCCGACTTTTATTCGAGTGCAGACGAGAGGTGTAAACGGATGGTGATGGGCGTTTTCAGCTTGC
>CM068954.1:50484840-50511518 GCA_035128595.1 Eptatretus atami | reverse complement strand
TCGACAGCTGGGGGATCAGCCTGGTACAACCGCTCAAAGTAACAGCCCAGCGGGCCTTCACTTCAGACTCATCTGTCAAGAGCCAACCACTCTCTGCTCTAACTGCAGTACACCTAGGGATGGGATTGGATGAACGTAATGCGCGAATTCCCCTGTAAGCGGGACGAGAATCACTTGATCACAGGTGATGCTCTACCCCCTCACAGACAAGCTAACGATGAAGGGTAGCTGAGGAGTTTGCGAACAGGCTGAGTGGACATTTGGGGAGTCTGGGTGCTTTGGGGGTCCTGAAGAGTTGTGGAGTGCCTTCAAGACCACCGTCCTTGATGTTGCCGGTGGATGTTTGGAACTCACCGCAGGGCAAAGAAGAATTTTGTCTCTCAAGGGACACTGGATACCATTGACCAGAGTCGCAGAGCCAGGCTGAATGGCAGAGCTGAGCTGTTCAGGGAGCTGAGGCGTAAAACTGTACGTGCGCTAAGGGTGGACAAGGAGGCCTATGTGCTAGGAATCTGTGAGGGGTAAGAGCATCACTGTGATCAAGTGATCTCCGTCCGCTTACAGGGGAATTCGCGCATTACGTTCATCAATCCATCCCTAGGTGTACTGCAGTTAGAGCAGAGAGTGGTTGGCTCTTGACAGATGAGTCTGAAGTGAAGGCCCGCTGGGCTGTTACTTTGAGCGGTTGTACCAGGCTGATCCCCAGCTGTCGAGTTGGACTCAAGGGTGTTACAATCCCTGTTGTTGACCCTCCAATCAACTGTGGTCCACCTTCGCTTGTGGAAACACAGGCTGCGGTGAATCGGTTGAAATGGGGTAAAGCTCCAGGGATCTGTGGCACCATGCTGAACTTCTCAAGGCTGGTGAAATGCTGCACTCGTGTTGTTGCATGCAGTTCTGTGCTCTGCCTGGAACAAGGCATCATCCCAACTGACTGGAAGAGGGGCCTTGTTGTCCCTCTCTGGAAAGGAAGGGTGATCGCCAAGACTGCAACAACTACCGAGGGGTGAGGCTGCTCTCAGTGCTGGCAAGGTCTTCGCTCGGATAATTCTTGATAGGTTCACCACCATCTGCTTGAGCACCAGCGTTCAGAGTAGTCAGGCTTTACACCAAGGGTCAACGATTGACCGTATCCTTGCTCTTTCGGTCCTCACCGAACGCAGACGAGAGTTTCGCAGGGGCTGCTTGCAGCCTATGTTGATCTCTGTAAAGCGTTCAATTCAGTGAATCGGGATGCCTCTGGAGGATTCTTGGTCTTTGTGGGGTGCCACCGAAACTGATCGATCTGATGTCTGAACTCTACTCTGGTACTGAGAGTGCTGTGAGATGTGGTGGTACCATCTCTGACTTATATCCAGTTATTACTGGAGTTCGTCAGGGGTGTGTACTGGCCCCCACACTTTCAGCACTTGTATGAACTGGATTCTGGGAGGATGTCGGAGAATCAAGCTGTGGTGCATCATTTGGGAATGTCAAGATCTCGACCTTGATTTCGCAGATGATGCAGTCATCTTTGCGGAGACTTTAGATATCCTTTCGAGGGCCCTCGAGGGCTGAATGAGGAGTCGGAGCCGCTGGGATTACGGGTTTCCTGGGTCAAAACTAATATCCAGGCTTTCAATGACATCTTGGATGCTGCTGTCCTGTCTGTGCCTGTTTGTGGTGAGCATGTTGAGGTCATGGAGAGATTCACTTTACCTTGGCAGTGATATTCATGTCTCTGCTGGCTGTGAGTCAGAGGTCAATAGACGTCTGGGTTGGGCCTGGGGATCATGGATTCACTGGATAATGGGGGTGTGCACTGCCATTACATGTGCGGGAGGACGAAAGTCCGTGTCTTCAGGTCCTTGGTGCTTCCAGTCTTGCGCTATGAATGCGAGACTTGGACTCTGACCAAGGATCTGAGACAGAGACTTAATTCCTTTGGTAGTCTCTTCGATAATCTTCGGGTCTCTTTGGAGATCCTTGGCTATCGCTGGTCAGACTTTGTGTCCAACGAGCGGCTGCTGAGAGAGAGACTCAAATGAGATTTGTTACCTTCATGGTCCATGAGCAATCAGCTGCGGCTGTATGAACATGTGGCTCGTTTCCTGATGCTGATCCTGCTCACCAGATTCTCTCAGCGAGGGAGTCTCCTGAGTGGAGAGGCCAATGTCCGACCATGTGCTCGTGGTTGCAGCAGGTTGATCGGCATCTCAAGGAGACGGGGATGGGCCAGGCGTCTGCCTGGGGATGGCCAGATGGAGGCCCGTGGAGTACCGGCGGAAAGTGGACGCAGCGACGCGCTGCTCTGGCGCATGTTCCCATACTTGACCTGACCTGACCATTTTGAGGAAAAAAGTAACATTTTGATTTCAACTCAACGAGATAATGCATGTTTTGTCCGCAGCGATCGCAACAGCTGTCAAATATACACCTCTCAATGAGGGTACGTTAATTCTCACATTATGTAGAGGAAAGAAAATAGTGATATTTCATTTTTTTAAAAAAAACACTTTGTGGATGTCAAACGCAGTTTACTTTCTGTCTGCGAGACAGTACGTCCCTTCTAACTCAATGTTTGCTTACCACAATTTACAATGACTGTTACAGGCAAAAATATCCCATGTTTGCTTCCATGCAAGGTGTGAAAAAATGACGTCCCAACTCATGACATCATCACGCAACGACGTCAATAGCAGGAATGCACTAATAATTGGAGCCTTTTTTTAACGTACTAAAACTCACGGAAAAATGATATGATAGATGATGGAGGATAGAAAGTTTATTTTCTGATTACTATGAGAGGGAGAAGAGAATAATAGATTAATGAGAGGAGGAAATATCATGCAACCTTGGCAGTTTCACGCGAGGTGTCTCACAGTCGCCTAATATAATAAACTAGACGACCCGTGAACCCGTTGGGTTCCCGTGTGACAAGCGGTTGATACAAAAATCATTTCAAGAAAAAAAACAGATAGCTCCAGCGAACTATACCGCTGACGTTGTTTGCATTGATCAAATTCTCCCCAAGAGGACTTGACTGAATTGGGAATTGTTTTTTTTAATTTTTTCCGTTGCCCGATTTGAACGAAACTTGATACTGCACACCGCAGTTAATGGTGAGTAAGGTGGCCCTAATTTTTTGCGCTATCATGTACCGTTTTGGCTGTTTTCGGACCATACATACATACAAACATACATACATTCATACATACATACATATATACAAACATACATACATACATACAAGATGAGAGTTTTTAGTAATATACTAGACGACCGTGAACCCGTTGTGCCAGCGGTTGATGAACAATAATCATTTCAAGAGAGAGAGAGAGAGAAAAAAAGATAGCTCCAGCGAACTATACCGCTGAGATTGTTTGCATTGATCAAATTCTCCCGAAGAGTACTGGACTGAATCGGGAATTAATTTTTTTAAATAATTTTTTAGTTGCCCGATTTGAACGAAACTTGATACTGCACACCGCAGGAGAATGATGAGTAAGGTGGCCCGAAAATTGTTGCGCTATCGTGTACCGTTTTGGCTTTATTTTGGGAATATACATACATACATACATACATACATACATACATACATACATGATGAGAGTTTTAGTAATACGTATATAAGATAGATAGATAAAGCTGAGTTTGTGTCTGTGGGTGGATGTGTCGGTCTGAACAAGGTACGTTTTCATTACAATGAAAATACTCATGAATAATATTTGAAGTGTTTAATTTTTTTTTTAATGTCCTTTTGTCGGTGTTTTGTATGTACTGTATGCTGTTGAGATGTCCAGTGGTTTCAGTTACCAATCAGCTAGCTAGCGCTTGCCAAGCCAGCCGGTCCTCATCAACCGTATCTAATGAGTGCTTGCTTGAGTGCTTAAGCCACTTGGCAAGTGCTCTACAAGAAACTTGGTACTGAACACACCCCAGATTCATTACATGGCTGAGGATAACATCTATAGCATCATTATTTCAGCCATATCGATGAATTCGTCCCTCAAGGGGTTGGGTGGGAGTAGGCAGCGGAAGGGGTGGGGTGGGAAGAGGGACCCGACATTGCCCGGAACGCCGGGTACTCCTGCTAGTATATAATAATATAGATTAGGCTATGTTAGTTCATAGATTATATTAACTAGTTTTTGACCCTTTATCAACTGTTGCACGAACCGTTTAGCTCCAAATAGACATAAAAAGTAAATAATTCACATGGATGCTCAATGATACAGAACCGCATTGGCATGGTAACTTCAATGCATCAGAACTGCAACAACTACCGAGGGGTGACGCTGCTCTCAGTGCCGGGCAAGGTCTTCGCTCGGATAATCTTGATAGGGTTCGCCACCATCTGCTTGAGCACCAGCGTTCAGAGCAGTCAGGCTTTACACCAAAGAGGTCAACGATTGACCGTATCCTTGCTCTTCGTGTCCTCACCGAACGCAGACGAGAGTTTCGGCAGGGGCTGCTTGCAGCCTATGTTGATCTCTGTAAGCGTTCAATTCAGTGAATCGGGATGCCTTCTGGAGGATTCTAGGTCTTCGTGGGTGCCAACCAAACTGATCGATCTGATGTCTGAACTCTACTCTGGTACTGAGAGTGCTGTGAGATGTGGTGGTACCATCTCTGACTTATATCCAGTTATTACTGGAGTTTGTCAGGGGTGTGTACTGGCCCCACACACTTCTCAGCACTTGTACGGACTGGATTCTAGGGAGGATGTCGGAGAGATCAATGCATCAGAAGAGGTAACCTGCCTCTTGTCCATGAATCTGCCTCCAGTGCTGTGCCACCAAGTCAGTGCTTTTTCATCCAACGAAAGGCAGAGCAACATGTTCCGCACAAGTTTCTCACATGAACGTTTCTCAATTCTCCATTGTTTTGCAACACCGATGCTATTTATTTCTTTGGAATGTTCACAACTACATAGTACATACACATATATAGTTTGTGAATTTCGCATGCACTGTAAATCTGGATGTGTGTATGGAACTATACCTGGATTTTACTACAACTCATTTGAGCCACCTATTGGAAATCGACATCATGAAATATAACAATTGAAAATTTTGACTTTTTATCGTACCTTCCATTTCAAGCTTATCGTTATATCAGCACCAGCAATATGCTGAGATTTATCGAAAGAGCCGGGATTGTGGTTCTTTTCAAACGTTTTAGCCACTGTTGGACAAACAGAGCGTCGTGAGACAGCTTCTGCCACCTGGCAGGTATGGCAAAACCGGGGGGGAAAAAAAAAGCCAGGTTCTGTAAAGCATTCACCTTTTTTACTTCTTGTGCTTCATGTATGTATGTATGTATGTATGTATGTATATATATATATATATTTTTTTTTATTCCACTGACCTTGATTGCTTTCATCACATACATTGTCAGGTATCTTTTGGCCGTCCAGTTTTCTCTTCCCATCAGGAGCCCGCATATTGCTCTTTTCGGTTTATCTTGATGGCAACAAGTGAAATGTGATATTAAATGGAAAATTCAGCATTCTTTATAAAAATCTATTAAAACACATTCATAATATGGCTACTACTTTTGTGAATCCAGCATTGTTGTGGGATCAGCCACAAGAGGAAATTGGCCCAAGTTTTTCACGAACCAGCTGCCAGTCCTGACATTCTCCTGGAGCAGAAATTTTAATTTGTTCATGGTGGCGGTGGCCATAACTCCCCTACTCTTCGCAAAACACACGTGCTTTAACATCAAGCAGTAATTCTAACAGATGGGACAGTTTTAATTCTAACGGTTTAAGTCCATCCAAGGGAAGGCACACGTTCTGATCGAGCATCCTGATTCCAAACACCAATCTGACAGGTTATAGAGGGGCTAAACCGAACCCAGACTTTTTTTGGATAAAATCCATTCTCCAATGGAGAAGTTTCCACTTTTTGTTTGACGATGCATTTTTTGGCCTTCGCAACAAGGTGTACGTGAATTGTTTGTGCAAGCTTTTTGTGGCCTTCCACGACCATGCATTTTGGTCTTTGGGCAAAGGTTATGTGTTATGCTTTGTCAGGAAATATTTTGATTATTTTTAATCATTTCTTGTACAAAACGGTGTTGCTCATTTGAAACGCGCCAGTCGGATCGAAGCTTTAAAACGCTCCGTTGCTTGAACGCTTCCCACTAGGAGATGTGTCCTTTTTTGAGAGATCTCTCGGTCTCTACTTTCTTGAGCTTTGTTTGGACTGAGCGTTAGAGATTTAACATGCATGTTATACTTAACCAAACAGCATCACACTGTCCTAATTTGTGCACAATGCGCTTGGATAAGGCGCAGAGCTAGGAATAACCACTTCAAAGCAGACAGCCTTTGGTGCAATCCGCGTCGGTAAAACGCCAATGCTTGTCGAGCCAATGGACGGCGGGTTGAAAAACAAGGCCATTATCACAGTGTCGACCTCTATTAGTCTGTGCCGATGGTTCTGTACAATCGAATGGCACACCTTCTAGAGCAGACCCTTTGAGAAGGAAGGCGATGGCGGTGTGAATGGCCCTGACCCGCAGAGGTCAAGCTGTACTGACGGTGGGAATCTTTCAGCCAACTGGTGGCTCCGTTTCTCTTTCCTCTCAGTGCTCACGGATCGATGGCTCTCGGCCCGTGGGTGCATCCCCGGGGCGTGCTGATTTTGTGATTTGTATTACAATTGCATAAGTTTTATACGCGATCCGCACCTGTAACTATCTCCGAAATATATACAATATTTACATGTAAACTATTTTTCTGCTAAAGAATATTGCTGAACTCTTTGTGGGAAATGTCGCATCCTTCCACATAATTGCGTTGCACTATGTGATTAGATTTAAAGTGAGGGTCGTTTAGTGACTGTAAATGTGTTTGCAACGTCTACTACAAGGCAAAAGTCTGACGCATTAAAAGTAACATCCAAGAAAAATTGCCCCTCATTGTTATACACTTAGTATGGTTTTACAAAAGAAACAATTTTAAGTGTTCTTGTAAAAATCACACAAACAGTATTGGATATGATGATGTGTGAAATGCGTCATTACGCAACTCCACTGAGGAACCCATTTCATGACATTCACAAGTGCGGTCCCAAAAATTTGTGAAGTTAATCATGGCATTAAATCATCCCTGAAGAAGAATCAGATATTGTGTCAACGAGTAATTACCATAACTGGACCGATATCGTTAACATTTACCTTAAAATGGCTTGCTAATGTGCGGCAAGTTTGCGTCTTGAGATGACTTTTGCTTCCAGATTCTGGGATTAAGGCAAAAGCAGGTGATTGTGCAATGTGTGATCTGCCACGCACAGACCAGATGCCTTTAAAACTTGTGCTCGCAATATTAAGAACTAGTGTCATAGTTATAGCAACCGGTTTGGTGGAAGTTGAATTATCAATTGTTGCGATAAAGTAAATGTGCCTTGTCCGTTTGTGACATCACAGAAAACAACGATAGCTGTAAAAGGCGTTCGACTCCCAGGTGGAACTGCTAAAAGGATTTCTGGACTTTCTGAGTGTTTTTTTAAATCTCAAAACCCCGTAGTAAATGCTCTTAAAATCACGCGCCGTTGTTCATCAGTTGCATCAGAAAGTTTAATTATAGAACGCACATTGCCAATAAGGAGAGGATGTTGCTTTCACAAGGTGGAGGAGAGATCGGGTCGAGGGAGAGAGAGAGAGGGAGAGAGGTTTAGAAACGACAAGATCACTAATAGCAGTGGGAATAGAAAGGACCTTGGCGCTGCCACGCGTAGCAGCCGCTCCGTGTGCTGATCCGCACGTGGCTGAGGAGTCGGCACCGGGACGGTCTATAGAGGCAGACGCAGGCGTGCTGCATTAAACAAGAGTGAAACCCTAACCAAGTATGAAATTTACTGTTCTTTTATCACCATGAAAAGCAGAGTACAGTTTTAAGAAGCACTTTATCCTTTATGCAGAAAGCGATTCGAAACGGGAGAGCGAATGAGTGCGTAAAAAGGGAAGGCGTTTGCGCGCATTCAAAGCGCAGGGCGGCTTTCTCCAAACTTTTGCAGCCGGGGGGACCAGCTGCCGAAGAGTGAAAAGGCGCTTATTAATTGTTCTTTGTCATGCAGAAACGGCGAGATTTCTAAAGAAACTCACAATGGGCCTTTCGCTCGGGTTCGAGGAGTTTTCGTGCGAATATTCTCTAGGCATTGCATATCTCGCGCCGTCTAGCAGACTCAGGTATGGACGCGAAGCTTCTATTGAAAGCTTTTCAACTTCTTACGACATCGAGGGCAGCTTGATTTATCACAGTGCTCAATGGGAACGTATAGAGATCGTCAGAGTGAGCGTGCGGTGAAGGGGGCGCGGCTACCGAGCACACACACATTCTCTCCGCTTACCAGATTGCCCGAGCATATCATTTTTTTTCAAAGAAAAGCTTGATTTCCGTCGACGTCAAAAAACTATGGCCTTAAACTAATCCAACTTTGACAATTTCTCCCAAGTTATTCTTTCTATGCCACGCCGGTGCTCCAAAATGCGCTCTGCTCATCATTCGGATCTCAAGCACGGCCTAAGGATGATGTATTTTGCGCAAAAGCTGAGCCGGTTTCACATTTGTTCTTCAAGAAACTAAACGACAAACGCGATCGAATGAAATCTGCACCAAACTAAAACCACTCTTCCCTTACCTTTGGCTCGAGCTGCGAGTCACAAATGGGGGAGAGGGTGCACAAAAGCCGCTTTCATAGTCACGTGAAATTTACGCAAGCTTCTTCCTGCACGTGTACCAGTGTGTGCCTGTTTAAGCTATTTTCAAAAGGCTGGGGCGTGTTCCAGAGGTATATAAGATGCCTTGTTGAAACACGCTTCGCTTGCCGAAGAGTATAGGGTGTTAACGCGTGGTCGGACAGAAGTGGGACGCGTGACACAGATGCGATGCGCCTCCGCAAATGCCTTTTTGCCCCCTGCCAGCACCACGCAATGCCACTCCATCCCGACCCACGATTTCCTATTTAATCCAATTACCCTGCCAACGGATAACTGACAGATATTAATTTGGAGCTGTCGGGATTCCAAGGCCCCTGAACTTATTTCTGAAAGAGCGACGTGGTCCCATCGCGGTAGCGGCTGTCGTGAGTGCACATCCACCTGTCCCAGACTCGACACATTTAATGAGAATGCCGTTTGGACTTTCTGATGTTGCATCCTTCCTGCTCCACCAGAGAAAGAGTATGAGAGCAAGAAAAGCATTATTGACGACTAAAAGTGGAATCAACAGGATGCTTTCTGCAACACAACATCTCCATTTCCATTTGCATTATATGTGTACTGAGGCAAGCAGGAAATGGTAAAACTTCGAGTTGCAACTAACACGAGGAGTATTTCATGGAGTTTTGTAACTGCTTGTGGTAAATTGGTATGATATTCACTTCCAGTGTAAAGATAATTTCAATTTCTTGTCTAAGGTTTTATGATGGCATTACCCGAGATTTTTAATTGACTTCATGTGACACACCTAGTAAGGACACAGTTTTATCCAACAGCCTGTTTAGCAAGAATTATTCGCCCAGTGCAAACTTAACTGTAACATCATCATCCAGCGGTTGCTTAACTTTTATTGCATTCTCGGGGCGGATCTCTAGTCGTACGTTCACTGCCCACCACTAACAAGGACATTGAGTGGCGCGTTTCATTAGTGTCTTCAGTGCAATTCTTAGCGTTGGAGGGTGTATGAAATGGGACCAGAGGGGCGCAAAAAAGGCAGAACCACGGCGATTGTCAACGCCCGCTCATTATGATCATTTAAATAGAGTGTAGCAACCAGCCTCAGTCTTTCTTCAATAGATGCGCTATCCATCATGTCAGGCGATACTCGGGCTGGCCGCCGCACGGTTAGCCTACGGGCGGCTACGCCTGAGCGCCGGGGCAGCTGGAAGTTGTCAGGAGTCAATTGAAACGCCGCCGCCAAAGCGATCGGATGAATAAACTTTCCATTAATCTTGCGCTCTGAGCTTGACAACTTTGGGCCGCGGTTGTACAAAGAGAGTGTCAAAACAGAGAAAAAAGGGGGGGGGGGGGAGGGTCAGGCAAGCTGAAACGCCCATCATCACCATCCGTTTACACCTCTCGTCTGCACTCGAATAAAAGTCGGAACTCGTCCAAATGCAAGGAACAGACAGCATGGTTAGATTCCGACAGCAAAACTGGGATATTT
Source organism: Eptatretus atami (assembly GCA_035128595.1). NCBI lineage: Eukaryota > Metazoa > Chordata > Myxini > Myxiniformes > Myxinidae > Eptatretus > Eptatretus atami. The sequence goes on along the minus strand of CM068954.1, from coordinate 50,501,362 downwards.
TGAAATTGAATGACCCTCCGGAGGATTCTTTATCCTGCCGATGTTCAAGCTGAAAATCCACATCTGGCATTCTCAATATTTTTGCACACTTCGATCAGGAGTTGCTTGTACTGTTACACAATCGAATATGGTCCGAAAACGAAGTAAGGAGAAATTCTTGTATGCTTTGTACTTATCAGAAATGACTTCCACGAAGTTATTGATGCAGGTGAGGAAATTCCCCCCTCCCATATTCTGAGTTGCAATGAGCAATTCATTTCATCAATCAAAAATTGCGCTGCATTTCTTTCGACCAATTTATTAAATAACTTAATAATTTAACATAATATTCACAGACATAAAATCCACGTCAAAAATATCGACAAATAAAGAGAAATTCACATATTAAATTTAACGCACGAACTAAATGTCAACAGCATCCCGAAATAAGTCAGTTTGATTTCAAAGCACGGTGTTCTACGGTAAACTGCACACATATGTACATGGAATCCACATGTTCATATACAGTAAAGGAAAAAAAAAACCCTATAATTGGGTCATGTTCACAAGTGCTCTGTCGGTATGGTAAGTACGTCTATATCATAAAGCACAAAGGGCAGCACTGGATATGTTTACATCAACTGTCGCTTTCGTTTAAAAGTTTTTCTTCCTTCACTATGTTTTGGTTTCAACTTCGCGAGAGTAACCAGACAGAAGTGCGTACAAGATTAACATAATTTACGGGACACCTGGGCTCATGGTATTCTCCACAGGTGCAATTGATCCTGAATCAAGGTCATGGAGTATCGAGAAGCAGACTGTGTTGCACAAGAGCTCAAGGTGTTAAGTCACCAAGTCCTTTTCCTCCTTTCCAAAGGAACGGTTATGGAGGCCGCTTCGTCATCTTCACGGAACCGCGTCCCAAAGCATTTCTCGGTTCACAGCCACATTTGCAAGCATGCCTGCTGCGGATCGAGTCCGCCAGTCTTGGAGGCGGCTCCATCGACACCCGCCTTGGCAGCCCAGCCACCCGACCTTGCCTCCTTTTGTGCTTCACGCGTCTGTTCTGGAACCTATCTTAACCTGCTCTCAGAAAGGTTCAAGTAATGGCAATCTCGATGCGGCGCAGACGAGACAGGTAACGGTTCGCAGAGAACTCGCGCTCCAGCTCCAGGAGCTGCGTGCTTGTAAAGGCTGTGCGCATGCGCTTGCTGCTACCCAGCTGAGTGCCACCGTCAGAACCTGGAGAAATATTTATGTGGTCGCGAGTTCCAATGCAAAAATTCATCTAAAACACTTGTAATCTGAGTGAGCAGAAAATAATGCTCAAAACTCATGAAGAGCAACCGTCATGCACGCATTTCTTCTTCCGTCAACATGCTCTTGTGTTATTTAATCTTCATCGAGGATATAAATATATGTATAATCAATTTGACATTTGCTTGCTGTATACCTTTCCATGAATTAGTGTAATTTTACGGCAATTTATTCAACCTATTATGCTTCTTGCTGCAGCTAATATGCTCAGTAAGAATTGACGAACAAACAATGAACAATACCTTTATCATTTCCGTTCATTTTGCATTCTTCGAACATAATGATCGATACACATCCATTTCACAAAATAGCCACCAAATGGTGATGTCTTTAACTCAACTGACCGACGCCGGTTGCACTATTAACGCCGTGCCGTGAAGTTCACAGACTGTTGCGTCGCTCCTTTCATCCAATTTTTTACGCATTTTTATCGAGGCCAAAATACACAAAAGTAATTCATGAATTTCGATGCATTTCTTCTAAATCCTTTCCTCTCGATGCACGTCACATTTGTAAGAAAACCGAGCTGGATTGCCAAAATCGTTTATTAGACTCGAACGGAAAATGGAACCGTGCACATTGGTCTTGCAAGAGAAGGAAACTCAGAACGTGAAGAAGTCACCAAATATCATGTAAGAAAAGTTTTAAAATTGATAAAATATTATTGATAAGCGGAATCGAACGAGAGAGTGAAAAAAAAAGGATTCCCCTCCCGACATACAAAAACTTGAGATGCGTAAGCGTGTGTGTGACGCACAATGAACTTTCGGCGTTGAGACTTCGCTCGATTGTGCGTAATGCGCCCTGCGCTTCCATGCGCATTTTGAAGTCAGTTTTTAAAGAACCGCGAATGTTATTATATGTGAAGAGCTATGTTCACACGCCGCTGCTTTAGTCTTAATGCCCGACACGTTCGATCATCGACGCACGCCGCCGCCGATAAGATGCTACAACGAAAGGCAGTGGAAGCTCGCGTTGGGGAGGCTGTTAAGCTGGCGCACAGATGCCGTGCGGTGGTTGTCCGACGAGCAGTCCCTGTGCTTGGCAATATGGTGCGGGGATTGCGTTCGGAAAAGGTGACTTCAGTAATGGGTGAGCAATGCCGTTGGCCCGATGGAGTCGTCTATACGCATAGGACTTACGCAGAGTGTGCTGGGTGGCTTGCGAATGTGTACCCCGACCGCAGGGAGGTGACCAGCCATGGGAAGGGAAGATGGGGCAACATGTGGCGTGAGCTTCAAGGTGTCCGCGGCTGCTTCCCGGATCCTTCACGATTAGACGGAATCAACGAGGAACGAGCGAGACATTGTGGGGCGAACAGCCACAAGCTTTCTCGCCCCCAGTGAGAGAAGATCGCGTGAAGGGATTCACACCCTCGAGCTTTTTGGTAAACCGTGTGCTCGACGCGCACGCGTAGACGGGCGCCTTTAAACGCTCTTTTAGCATGAGATTAACGGGTCTGCTCCAATCGAGGCAGGAGCATGGCGCACGGAGTAAGTAAGGTGGCAGGGCAGGGCGGGAATCGTGGACAGGGTGGGTGAGACAGACGTGCTCTGCGTTTGCAACCTGCGGGTCCCCCCCCTCCAATCTTTCTTAAATCCTTTCTCAGGCGTTCCTCCGCGAACAATTCAAGCGTCAAATTTATATCAAACGTTGGCTCGAGGCTGTTGACAAGAGCACAAAGTGCGCATTTAGAAGCTGTTGTGGGCGCGTTTAACAAGCGCATCATTCTTAAATGGGACTGATTAATTATTGTCAAGAGTTCACTTTACCGGAACGCTGCATCGATACTTTAAACTAATTCTGTTCGTATATTATCTTAGACAGGCAGGGCACGAGCAGCTGACTTCAAATTAGAGTGGTGGCCAAAGAGCGAACAAAGTGGTGTACCTGCATAAGGACCATGAATGACTTTCACGCATGAAATCGGTGACACTGTGTGCAGCTTTGGAGTGTAGACCTCGATGGCGGTTCCACGTGAGTTGCTGTTTGGGGGTGAGACCTCGGCTTGGCGTTCCAGTCGGTACGATGGCGGTTCAAAGGTTGACACCCGGCATTCGGTTCCAGTTGAGTTGGCCGTCTGGGGGTGAGACCTCGCATGGTGGTTCCAGGTAAGATGGCGGTACCGGTGACCCCCTCGGCATTGGGGTATCGGGGTGACCACCCCTCGGCATTGCGATTCAGGTGTACACCAGGCATTTGTGGTTCGGCTGGTGTACACTCGCATGGCGGTTCAGGGGTGTAAGACCTTTGGATGGCGGTTTCGGGGTGACCGCAGGCATTGCGACTGGGGCGCAGACCTCATAATGGCAGTTCGGGTTGGAGACTCGGCATGGCAGTTCCAGGTGGATTGGGCGGACTTGGGTTGGAGACCATGCGGCATGGGCCGGTTCCAGTGAGATGACGGTTCGGGGTGGAGACTCGCATGGGGTTCCAGGTGAGATGGCGGTTCCAGGTGAGATTGCGTTTGGGGTGATTAACTTCAGCTGCGGTCAGGTGTACCTCGGGCATTGCAGGTTTGGGTGTAACCTCGCAATTGTGGTTTGGGGTGACACTGGCAATTGCGTTTGGGGTTACACCTCGGCATTGCGGTTCTGAGTGTACTCCTAGCATGCGGTTTGGGGTGACACCTCGCGATGCGGTTTATGGGTGTACACTTCGGCATTGCGGTTTGGTGACACCTCGGATTGCGGTTGGGGGTGCAACCTCGGCATTGGGTTGGTGGTGACACTCGGAAGGCGTTCGGGTGTCGACCTCACTGGTGGTCGGGTGACACCTCGGCATTGCGGTTCGGGTGTGACACCGGAATGGGCGGTTTCGGGGTACACATCGGATGGCGGTTCGCGTGGTGACACTCAGAATGGCGGTGCGGGGTGACACTCGGAATGGCGGTTTGGGGTGTACACTCGGAAGTGGCGGTTTCGGGTGTCGACTTCAGCAATGGCGGTACGGGAGTGTCGCCTCAGCATTGAGTTGGGGTGAACCTCGGCATTGGCGAGTTCGGGGTGACCACCTCGATGGCGGATTGCGGGGTGACACCTCGAATGGCGCAGTTCGGAGACCTACGAATGCGTGTCGGGGTGACACCTCGGAAATGCGTTGTGTCCTCAGATGGGGTAGGTACACCTCAGAATGGCCCGGATGGGTGGGTCCTGTGCGGTGGTAACTCAGTGCGCGGACACTCGAGATGGCTTCGGGTGACACTCGGCATGCGGTTCAAGGTGACACTCAGAATGGAGTGCGGAGATGACATCGATGTTCTGGAATGGGCAGGTATCATGGAGTCAAACATCTCGGAATGGCGGTTTGGGTGTCGATGCTTTGCGATCAGTGGCGGTCGGAGTGACAGTACCGTCTGACCTGCCGGAGAATGCTTAATTGACCAATTAATGTTTTAAAGGCGAACTTGTTTTGTTTACCTGACAATGTACTCTTTCGTTCGTATAGTTTTTGAAGAAACAACCTATAAACATATGCTTAAAATATAATGTTGGTTTTACTTTTGCACTATTTAATGATGGATTGAAACAGCATTTATGCTATGGAAACATGTTTTGGTAAGTTACATGTCGAAATAACAACACAATCGACGGTCTTCAAACTAGCCACAGTACAAAGATTAAAGTATGCTTCCAACTGTAGGACTTTTTAACCATTATTTAGTTTTACTTCATTGTCTGTATTTACGCTCTTTATTTTCTTTTATTTGGTTCTTGATCACAGGGAGACAAGCTGTAAACTCCATGTCATAACGCTCAAGAAAATGGATCAACATGTGTCCCACATTCACACTCCTAATCAACGACGAATTGACATAATTTGGCTTGATTTTGATATGCGAACCTACATTACTCTTTCCAGAGCAAATTGCTGCCCGAATCAGTTTCTTGGCAAGGGATTACTGGGGTTTGCCATTGCCTTCCGTATTGTTGTCGCACACTCTCGTTTTAAATGCTGAGCATCAAGCAGGAAGAGCACGTACCATTTAGTCTTTGTATCGACTCGGCAGGGATTAAAACCCGACCTCCCAGGCTAAGAGCAAACTCTCTAAATATTACACCACTGAGTCTTGGTCCATCTAATGTTATAACCTGTCCCTTAATATTAACAAGAGTGAATACTTGTCGATACTCGCGCGGTCTGGGGGCAGTAAAAGTCTAGGTGTTAAGATGATGAACAATTTTTCACGTTATAAAATTTAAATGTAGACTGGTGAATTAGCATGCATGGATGGGCAAGAGATTGTGACGTTGGGACAAAATTTCTAATTTTATAGCCCTCAGATCAAAGGACGTACGCGCCATAAGTGTGCAGAAGACACAGACAGAATAGCCAATTATCTAAAAGCGGCGATGTGCACCGCGCGCTGTAATAACTGAGCTTTTGGAGACAAATTTGTAAATTTTTATTCAAGAAAGAATTAGTTTATTGTTGTGTGAATTTCGAACATTAAGAATGTGTTTGTGTTAGTCAAATGCCAGATATGGTCCTGTTGGGCTCTGGGACATCTTTACTAGTTTTCCCTGTTTCTTTGCCAGCATATCTTCTTAACGTCAAGCTGCATTCGCTCGAGCAGTTCTACTGGATTATTTCTAAGGTAAATAATTCTACTCTTTTCTCCTGGTGCTGCTAACACTCAAGCCCCTAATTTCAGATCTTCCATACCTCCCCCACTTCACAATCCCTTTCAATGCAAAATGACCTGTGCTCGATCATCTTCCTTCCAGTTTTATCCTCACCTTCCCAATCGATATAATGCACTCCAATTCATTTTCTTTTATTTCCGTAAACAGGGGTGTAGCTGCTGCGGGGTGCCACCGGGAATCAGCTCCAACCTCGATCCGTCCTAGGAGGAGCTTAGCTCCGCCAGTTTAAAAAACAAACAAAACAAACAAACAAACAAGAAAAAGAACATCGTAACAGAGGCAGATACTTGCAAAACACCCCCTCTAACGGTTCCATGGATACATGAAATTGTATTTGGATGAAGATTAAAATTCACAATCTAATCAAAGTTCAGTAAATCGGATGAAATTGATTAATTTTTCAGATTGAAATGATTTTAGAAGTTTGCCCTTGAGATTTGACCTCAAAATAGTTGCTTTCCAATTCAGTGTGAGGATTAAATGCAAATTGTGTTCAATCTTTCAAGTTAATATGATGTAATTGTACAATTTTTCTCAGTGAAATTGATGCATTTTAGAAGTTTTGACCTTGAGTTGAACTTTGACCTTTTGACCTCAAAAATGTTGTTTCCCAAATCAGTGATTGTACTGTGCAATTGCTGTTTTAATTTTCAAATCAATTGGATGGAAATTGACGATGGTTTCAGATTAAAAATTGAGGATTTTAGAAGTTTGACCTTGGAGTTGACCTTACCTTTGTGAACCTCAAAAATAGTTGGTTTCAATTCAGTGACCCAATATGCAAATCTGTTCAAATTTCAAGTAAATGATGAAAAAATGACGATTTTCAGCATTTGACTCAAGAATGAACCTTGAGCCTCATAAAATCAATAGGTTTCTCAAAGTTGAGCCTACATCTCAAATTGATAAAGTTTCATGATGATCGTTTAGAATGTGACCTGTAGGCGACAGACCCAGATAAACGACAAACAATGCCGGGGCGACGAGGGATTCGCGAGGATCGACAGCGCTGGAACTATGCCCTTTCATTTGACCGATTCCACCGCCGAAAGATTCATTGCCAAGACGTATGGTTCACATACATTGGTTCCTCTGCTGGCAAGCTTTTTCTATTAGTATTTTGCAACTGGCACTCTTCATAAAAAATACCGGTAATAACACCCTATAGTTTGAAGGATACCATTGAAAAATATCGGTTGCTGTTTGTGCTGTGGAGCTCGCGTTGCACTACCAGACCACACATACACACAAACCACAACATCACACACACACACACACACCGGAAAACCCAGATAAAACTTCTCTCAATGCTCTTAGTTTGACCACACTACTTGAAGCACACATCATATTTTTTCAATAAGCCACGCCCACTTTCCATAAGCACGCCCATCTTTCCCTACGCACTTCCCACTTTTCATCAACTGAACCGTCCACTTCCTAACGCGCCTAATAAAATGACGGTTGAATAGAAGCCACGTTTTGAAGGGACAAACCATTTGAAAAATAAAACCTCAATCAAAAATCGCTCGAGTAAAATTTTCTAAATACTGTATCTCGAAGTGTTTAATTCCGAAGTCTCGTTCTCTAGCATTCAAAACTGAAGGACAAGTATGAAAATACTGTACGTGTTTTTTCGCCGCTGCAACAGCAAGGGTGGTTGGCTAGCCACGAAATTCAAACGCGCACGATTCCCAGTATATATTCACATGTTGGCAAAGTTTCATTTCGAAATCGAGTTCGCTGTTCGTGCTGTGGAGCCTATGTGCAGACACACAATACATCAGACAGACAGACGGAAAACCGACAATAAAGGGAATCTAGCATATATACGCGAATCTCACAAGCCCGAAGGTGGCGAGGGTCGCTCGAACATGGAAACCTATACAGATATGGAGGAAAATGGATGTCAATAGGCGGATAGGAATCACTTAAGATTATCACTACAAATCTCATCCAGTTCAATCTTCTGATAACTACTCGGTATCAATTTGAATGAAAATACGAAAACGCGGTTGAAATCGAAATCCCCAATTCTGAGGGGGTGCTGTGGGTGACAAAGATCTAATTCGAAAATCCGCTTCGATCGTTCTGTGCACAATGTTTCGCAGACGATAGTTGTAAATTTTCATGACAATCCGACATACCTAGGAGTAAGCATTTGGCACGACAACCTCCAGCTCTCGCATATATCGATTTTTTGCAACTAATGACACTTTGGACCCACTGACCTAAACCGAAATCGTCACTATATGTCCTGAGGCAACGAAGTTGTCGGTACTTCATTGAGTTACCATGAACCTGCAAAGTTTCATTCGTATCGATGCACTCACTCTGGTCGCTAGGGGCTTCAATTTTCGCACAATTTTCTGCGCATACCCTAATTGTAGGGGGACTGCGGTAAAGTATTCGTAAATATCACAAAAAACTGGAATATATTTGATAGAGCATCACTGTAGAATCATTCGTGCCAAATTCATAAACCTTACGTTGTAAGGCTTAGGATTGATTTGCGTGAAAGGTAACTGATTATTGAAGGTTTTTCGGTTGTTGCTTAGGGAACCAAAGCGTCCCAAGCAACATCACAATTTCCAAAGCACTAGCTCATACGATGTATCGACCACCAAGTTTGGTCAAAATCCCCACGTTTACTCAAATTTAATTCTGATGACAAACGAACAAACTCCAAACAAACAGACAGAATTACTGACAATAAGGGTCACTATTTCGGCGACGCCAACAGACAGAGTCGACCCAGAAATAACAAATCGACCGACCAATATACTTGAGAAATCTTCGAATTTGTGGCAATAAAAAAACCAGTTCAAGATCGGTGTTATTGTGTTATTGTGTGTTTCATGGCCAATATCTGGGTCAATGCTTGTCCTAAAGCTTGGTTTGTCATACGTGGACACTTTGTCTCAGGAGCGATTATCAGAGCAACACGACCCGTAAAATCTGATGAATTGCCCGATACAGCCAGGCCCCAGAGTGAGAAACTGAACATTCCAACATTTAAAATTGTCCAGATTTTCTGTGAATTCTTCTGATGTTTCTAAATATTTACCCTGGAAGACGTTGAAGGCAATGAAACTTTGGATGTGTCAACTAGTTGAAATCTGGTGACTACAATGATGTGGCTGTTTTTGTGAAGAAAATGGTTATCAGGTTGTTGCAATAAGTAGGCCTTAATCAAGTATACATCATGACAAGCACTCAATGTTGGCAAGAACAGATCAAGCATGACGTTACTAATATGTTTAACATCATGCCTATCTGCTCTGCATCCTTTCCTTCATTACATACTACTCTCGGTGTTTGTCCGGACCACCAAGTCATGTGAGACAACAAACTAAAAAAACACGTCTGAAGACGACGGATTGGTTCCACGAGCCGGTATTTGACGATGTAGATTGTTTCAAGAAGTAAGGATGAAGACAATGTGATAATTTTGACATGTTATAAAAATGATCAACAATGAAATGTGGTTTACGAGTTGACAGGTTATTCACTGCAAAATTCGAACCCCGGTTTGTTCAACAAACTTTCAAAAATTTGACCTTTATGCCATATACCTTTAAAGTCACAAAACAAATGTTTGTGGAACATTAAATAAGAAAACAGGATCACATGCCTATAGCTTATTGGAGTTAGTTCGTCGAAGAAAGTCGAAAACGGTTTCGATTCCCACAACCTGTGAAAATTTTGTCTATTTTTTTGTGGCCTTTAAAGGTCAAAGGATCAAGGTTATGAACTTTGTGGCAAAACTCCTCGGAACATTCCAGGAAGCAATAAAAGTCAATAGGCTTACTGGCCATTTCGCACTCCTCGATTATCCGAACTTTGATGAAATCACGTAACAAACAAATTGAAAGGGGATGCCCACGGGCAAAGGTTTCGAGAATAGAGCAAAATGGTCTTCAGACTTTAGGTGGGGAAATGACCTCTAGAATTAATGATAAAAAATTATTGTCCATCCTAGCTATCAAAATCTATGGCAGTGTATGACTTACTCAATATGTACAAAATTCAGCATTTTCTTAAGTTTTATGAGCCTTCGTGACTGACTTGGGACGAAAATGAAAAATCAGACAACGACACGAGTTTGTAGACTAATTCATTTTGCTATTCAAATACTGAAGAACCCATTCCCTTCAGTCAATTCCCTCGGAGAAGAATAGATTTTAATCCGACTAAACCCACTAAAAAGGCTATTTTTGGCGTGGCTACCACCACACTGGCGTAGCATGCCCTACATTACAGGAAAAACACAAAACTAGACATTGAAATATCGGGAGAACAATAACAAGTTTATTCAAGAATCGGAATCAAAGTGTCATGGATTATGCTCTGGACGACCAGACACATAGACAGACCAAGACCATAACGATATAGTGGTCAGCTCTGGCTGGCGCTCATGACTATATAATGTCAGCAAGAAGGAACACCCACAATTTAATGTCCATGCTGAAGATGGCACACACATTGATTGAAGACCCTACTGTGATCACAACCAGATGACCAGTTTTTAAATATGCTGGTCAGGATCAAAACCCTGGTTTGGAGCTAAAGATGAATGTCCCCCTCTCAGCAATCCTGCCCAGCTTACAAACGTTTTTGTTAAAAAATTTTTTCAGCCTCTTCCTATCTCAATCTCTTTCCCGAGTTTTGCATAATGTTGCTTTTAAAATTCTCACAAGACTTTCTATGGCATCACATTTACTATCGATCAGCTCTGTTCAGGCTAACTAAAATAATAAAAAATGATTCTTTGCTTTCTGGTTTTTTTTCGCTTTCATGATATATTTGCAGATTTCCAACCTTACATTACTATCGAATTCTTGCATACTTTCACGTGTTGTCATGGTAATGTGTGCAAGATAATTTTGAGCTGTGCTCACTGCATAACGGATAATTATCAGATTCAAGCCCAATATCTTAGCAGATCTGGTATGTAATTACGAAAAAACTAAAGGACTCCTGTGGACTGTGCCGATCACGGCGAGTCACCCATCCTTGTAAGGCCTTGTGCCTCTTCGTCGATGCGTCGGAGTGGGAAGTTCGGAGGAGTTGTTGCAGCAAATGTAATGACGGTTGCACACTCTCCCTTTTTCTTTCTCAAAAAGCATTTTTCATCTGCAGAGACGCAAATGGCACATTGGAGAGAACTTCTCTGCAACCCACCTGGTGTCCAACATCTTTCGCATATGGCTGAAAGGAGGACATTACCTCTATCTGCAGTATTGACCACAGCCATTGACATTGCCCTCAAGTCAGGAACCTGATAGTCACTCTCCAAGAGAAGTAGCGACAATTTGATTTCATCTCCGCAGTTCACGATACATGAGGAAATCAGTGGCAACCACAACTCTGCAGCAGATGCACTCTCCCTAAGTAATCTCACCGAGTTGACGTAAATACTCATGGATGCATCTCGTAACATCATCAATTTCACATACCTATAGGTTGAAGCCGAACAGGCATGATGCAGGAGCTAATAAGCTGCAACCATTTTCAACAGCACTCAATTTCAAAGAGAAAGCAGTCCACTTCTGAATGTAGAAATTGTCTGTGAACATCTCCACAGGTGATCCTCCACCTTTACATCCAAGTGAGTATCGCTGTGCGGTTTTTGACACATCTTCACAAATTTTGGTTCTCACCCTGGCATCAGAGCCACTTAACACTTCGTGACTTGTGTTTTAATCTGAATAGAGAGTGAAGTGACATTCAGAGACTGGTCTAGAACCTGCACTGCATGTCAGAGAATCCAAAATACATCGACAGAACAGTCTGCTCTTGACGTTTTTCCAACCGGACACCAGATTTCGATGAATGTTCAATTGATCTAGTTGGACCTCCACCTCCATAGATGGGAACATACCTGGCTCACATGCATCGATCATTTTACTCGTTGGCTGGTCGCAATTCCCATCCTCTGACCAGAACAGCAGAGAATGGAACACAAGCATTCAATTCTCACGTAGGGTAGCTGTCTTTGGTGTACCCTTCACAATAACACAACGAGGTCGTCATTTGAATCAGCACTTTTTCCAAAGCTCTGTCGATCCCTTGGAGTTGGAGAACCTGAACCACAGTTTTTCTCACCCGTCACCAAATGGCCTTGTGGAACTAATTTCATGACAGTTGAAAGATACCTGAAAGCCCAAAGTCAAAATACAGATGGATTGGTCTGCTAGGTATTCCAACTGCGGTTCAGCCTGACCTTATGGTGCTGTGCTGCTATTAGTTTTTGACACAACTTTCAAGTTGGCAGGACATTTGTGGACCGAGTCATTTAATCACGACTTGGATCCCAGCAACTATGTACATAGACTAACTGCGCTGCACTGAAAAAATTGCAGCCCTACACTACAGGCTACAACAATAAGCAACACCCAGACCAATTCAGACAGATTTGTACTCATGTTTTGTGTGACATTGACACGGTGAGGAAGCAGTCCAATCCCTGGTATGACAGACCGTTTGAAGTCTTCTGTGTTGCTGACAAGTTTTTCCATTATTACTAAATGGGAACATGATACTGTCAGCATTGACAGGTTGAAAGCCTGCTGATGTTCGAACATGAACTTGACTACTGCACATGCTTCACCTACAAACACTCAGCCTTGATAGCCACACCTAGCCACCAGCAGCTGTTCCTCAATTGCTGACGGCCCGAGAAAGACTGCAGTTTGACCATCACGTCCATCATGGCCAGCTCATTTATGTAGTTTTTTTGGAACTTGAAAACTTTGGGATATTCATATGTTTTAAACCGACCAATTTGTACCCTTTCTGATTGATCGCTTTCTTCTATGTTGATTATTCTGGTTTGAGTGATCTCGAAGGGGCTACTTGTGGTGTACTTATTGATTGATGCCAAATTAGTTCGTACTTTTACATCATGACTTTTGTTACAATATACTGTCCAATGATGGCAAATCGTGTAGGTGTGTTTTTTTCAAAATCTGGTTTCCAACATGCTTTTGCCCCAGTACTACTATCAGGCTCTTGGACTCCCTTCGGAATGACCGGGTCATTTGAGGAAAGCTGTAACGAAGGGTGACGCGCTTTCCTGCTGGCAGATTCGCATTTGCATCCATCGGTGGAAATAAATCACGGACTTGAGTTTCACTGGATTTAAAAAAGTTCACTGGAGTTCATCGAGAGTTTCACTCGCATTACACTATCTCAGCGACGCATTTCCCTCTTTGATTCATGGAGCTTCATAGCTAACATGCGTTGCCGCGCCCTATCTCGGTGGTTTCTTCACTCCTTTCAACGGTAGGATATACATCACACCTTCTTTTGGTGTTTTAGCAGCTATCCACGGGCCACATAGCAATTTAATGAAACCGAGTCCGGATCATATTATTTTCATGACATGACGCGAATTGCTTATTGGTGATACAGTTCCATTTCTTGCTTTTTCTGTACGCCTCGCCAGCGAGGGGTTTGGCTCGGTCTGTCTGTCTGAAATCTTGTCCTGTCACACCAGAACTTTCGTATTCTCTTTCTCCACACGCATTGTCGGATTGAAGTACAAAAATTTCACCAATAAGGAGCGACTGCTCATAGCTAGAATGTTGTAATTCATCATATATACACACATCTTAGGTCACGTGGTGGGGCAGGTCCATGCTGGAAAAATGGAAAACTTGGACTCTGTTATCTCTGAAACTGTGACAAGGAAAAGATTGAAACTTGGCACACTCGCAGTATCTCATGGGGAATGTGGATTTATGAGTCATAGGTGGCCTTTGTTAGCAAGTTATATATTGCCATATATAGAACCCTACATGCTCGATGCCACTCACTAATATTACGATATATCGGGATAGAATTGGTCACAGAAAAAAAATGAATGTCATCGTGCCAGATGACTTGGTTGGCCATATGTGTTTAAAAAATTTGAAACCATCAAAAATCTTCATCTCTGAAATGGCTGAACAGATTGAAGGGAAAACTTTACAGCATACGACCAACTAATCTACAGAGGAAAAACATTCACATATGACATCAATAACGTCACAAAGGTTTGCAGCCCATTGGATTCACTCAACACACTCATCACTCTTCTCCCCAGAACGCTGGACAGAATCAGAGCAAGCTTCACACATGATCCAGCCAGCTGCGGATAGCCTGGTATATCCATGAATAATTGGATAGGTCACATGGTCATGGCAGCCATATGGATCTCAGCACGCAAAAATCTTTTAACAAATTATTTCACTCCCTTCTCTTGAAACCGCTCATACAATACGAGTGAAAGCTCATAATCATGGTGCTAGTCGTCGATGGGCATATGTTTTTTAAAATTTCAAACCTCATCAGACACATGGTATACGCGCCGAGGCACTTTTTTTTTGATATGGGTTCTCTTTGATCTTTAAAAAATAAAATAAGGTCATGGCTGTGCCTTGATGTGGGTTGATGGTAGAGTGAGTAGCAAGTGAAATGCTGGAAGAATGTCCTGATGACTTCATCTTTTCTTTTTGCTGTTTGGGTTCGCTTCTGATTCCCATGCAAGACGTATATTTGGTCTCATTTGATTGAATATATATTATTTAATTCCAATATGATAAATTCAGTTGAATAATAATAAACGGCATGAGTCAGGGTAGGGTTCCGATAAAAGTGGGTTGCATCAAAGCGGCGAAACGTCTTGTTTCCGTCATCAGCTGCCAGCAGTTTCAAAGGGCAGTTCTAGTTTATGTCTATTATTTAATTACTAACACACCAGTAGTCAAACCCACAAAACACACCAGCAAACAATAAATCTATCACACAAAACAGTCCTGGTTAATGTGTCTGCAATCTGAATTTCCTCCTTTTTCCTTGTTGAACTGTGATTGTATTCACGCCGCACTCAAGCTTATCGACACCTGCTCAGACTTGAGAAGTCCATCGACGCTTTAGCAGTGAGTCGAGGTCGTGAACTCGAGTTTTATATACCGATTCCGCTCAGACACTTGTCTCATTGTGCAAAGAATTGATCTTCCAACAATGAATGTAGGGAACACTACTGGAAGATAAAAGGCGGATAAAATGCAGTACTCACAAAAATCCTTGCCACACACCAAGTCCTGACATGAACTCATTGAAGCACATGGGCTGAAATGATTATCCTACTGAGAAAGTCAAAGGAAAATCAAACAACCTTGTTTAAATGCGGGGAGAGTGCTAGGATATTTGAATAAACATTCGCACAGTCCATAAATCGACCACACGTATAGAGCATGAAAGCAAGGTGTCGTGCACTCTATAGTTAGCAAATGCTGCACACACCAATATGAAAACAGTAATCGCATGTTAAACGTTTTGATTATTATTTGTTTTTGTACCTAAAGTAGAGGCCGTGGAAGCAGCACTCACGAAAACACTCAACACATAAGAAAATAGAACCAAAGGACACGAGAAAGAGGGAGAACAGCCACAGCGGGTTGAAGGACATAAAAAAAAAGAAAAAAGGAGACTTGGACAAGTAAGTGGATGTGGGAGGAATGATAGGGGTATGGCAGATGTACTGGTGTTCAAGTCGATATAGAAGCAAACCTCAAGAAGGAAAAAGAAGAATGTGGAAGTTGATTCCACAGCGGGAAAAAAAAAGAGGACAGATCTGAGTGACCTGATCACGTGATCTGGATTTGGACGTGTTTTACGAGAGGGGTTGAAGGTGGACCGCGTGCACCCAGCATTAACCGCTGGGGAGGACAAAACAAATAGCATAGGATGAAAGTGCAGAAAAAGGAGCAGTAGAAGACAGAGACCCACAGACCTGTCTGTAAGAGGAAAGTTATAAAAGGCCATCGATCCCAGCTTCAAAGGAGAAATTTGAAGGCATTGGATTCCCATGGGCATCAAGCTGAAAAGATAAGTGAGGCAGGAAGGGCTACAGCCAGAGAGGAGAGCAGTCCTCCAATCACAGCTGCAGATGAGGCCTGTATGGTTGAAAAGTGTGCAAAGAAGGACCTTGTACAACTAAATGCCGTCAGTGATGAAATAGAATGTGGTTGCCCAAGAAAGATAAGCGCTGATAATGAGACCCGAGGAGTGACTGACTTTCCTCAAAAGGATTGTTAAGAAAGTAGATAGCACGAGATTGTCAAATTGTCCTATACATCAGGGAGTAGAAGTGTAGAGCTTTTTAACTGATTGAAAGACATATTCCAAGGGTTTAACACCAAGCTTACCACATGAAATTTTGTAAACATCGAGGGAAGACGCTGCTGCCTGCTTATTAAAGGAATCACACACAGCTAGACACTACAGCAGAAGTAGATAAGGCAATTTTCAGTCAAGCGATCATTGAATGAAGATTAGGTAATACTGGGCAAACACTACCTTCGAGCACTCCAACCTTAACAATGGAGAGGGATGTAAAATTCTGTCCAAGAGCCACGTAGAACAGAAGATGTCAGTAACTAACCCAAGTATATACACTACGGTGGCACTGCTCGTCCACATTTCATTCCAAAATCATGGGCAATCTAATATGGAGTAGGTCCCCCCCCCACTTTGTTGCTATACAGACTCCACTCTTTCAGGGAAGGCTTTCCAGCTAGATGTTGGAACATTCT
>CM068954.1:50430503-50440736 GCA_035128595.1 Eptatretus atami | reverse complement strand
CTACAATTCCGGGGAGTCTGGTGGGAATCGATGTAGCTTCCCCCACCTAGTGGTCTTCTCACCCGACCCCCGGCCGCAACAATATCAACGTTATCACAAAATAATAATATTAATAATAATAATAACAACAATAATAATGATAAGGATAATAACACCACCCACCTCCCCCCCATGTCCTCCCATCCTCAACCCTCGACCGAGTCTAAAGCATCATTTTCATCAAATTTTGCATACATGCTGGACATATGCAAAATGTGAGAAAATATATACTTAAGGAAAAAGGACTGAAAACACACGACCCGCCCTGGCCGTCCCTGTAGGGAGCTTGTGTTTCTAATGTAATACAGTGAGCAATTTGGTGTTTGTCTGTCTGTCTGCCTGTCTGTTGTCGATGGATTCGGTCGTTACTTATCCAATCTCAACCTTACTTGCCAGGGTGACACAGGGTCATTAGACAAAGGTTGTAGCTTTTTGGTTTGCCCACTCTTACCCTCCCCCTGGTGTTCCAAAGGTGGGGCCGATGCTAATTTTCTATGTAAATGTGGACCGTGTAGTGCCGATCCTGGTGGTGGTGCATAAGGGTATGACGAGTGACGCTTCAGAGTCCTTAATTGTATCGTGAGTGAGAGGCCTTCACCTTATTCTCGCACTGGCTGAGCCTATATTGTTTTAGACTTGACTGTAAAAAATCCAGAGGAATACCCATCTTTTATTGCTTTTTTCCTCCTAGAAAAATTGCCATGTCATAAAAAACCAAACGTATCGCACCTTGAGCGTCTATACACGTTATCGTGGTGTTTCTCCAAGGCTACTTACAATAATAAAAGTAATAACAACAACAATAATGATAATAGCATAATAATAAAAATGTTTTGTAATGTTTTGTATACATTGCAGAGTCAAGGCTCATGGCAGAACTAGTACAAGTACACTGAACGAATCAAGACACAACAGGCCATAAGGAACAGCAGTGAGAAGGGGGGGGGACCAACAGCAAGCCGAAGGCAAGACAGAGGGAGGTGGACAAATGATGGTGTGAGGAGAATGGGGGGGGGGGCAGGAGAGGATGCATGGGGTGGATAAAATGGATACAGAAGGAAACTCTCAGGAGGGAAACTAAAATTTGGAAGGAGGAGGGATTGGGTGGGATGGACAGCGGGGGAGGGGGGGTAACAAGGCCAGAAAAGATCATGATTGTGGATTGGGGATGAAATGTGATGGTGGTGAACAGCTGTCTTGAAGACATGGAGGGAAGAATGGGATTGAAGAGGATGTGGAAATTGTTGCACAGGCAGGAAAAAAAGTAACAATGAGTGGGGTGAGCAGTGATCCTGGATTTAGGTTGTTTCACCAGAATGAGGTTAATAGTGGACCGTGTGTGCCCTCCAGAAACCTGGAGTGGGGCCCGTGTGTGCCCTCCAGAAACCTGGAGAGGGGCCCGTGTTTGCCCTCCAGAAACCTGGAGTGGGGCCCATGTGTGCCCTCCAGGAACCTGGAGAGGGGCCCGTGTGTGCCCTCCAGAAACCTTAAGAGGGGCCCGTGTGTGCCCTCCAGAAACCTGGAGTGGGGCCCGTGTGTGCCTCCAGAAACCTTGAGGGGCCGTGTGTGCCCTCCAGAAACCTGGAGTGGGGCCCATGTGTGCCCTCCAGAAACATGGGGTGTGGCCCGTGTGTGCCTTCCAGAAACCTGGGGCGGGGGGGGGGGGGGGAGAGGAAGTACAAAGCATGGAAAGAGCAGAGGATGCAAAACCAGAAAGGAGGTGGTAGAAGACAGAGACACCACTGACCTGTCTACGATGGCGAAGTGATAGGCCTATAGACTCAGCTTCATCACGGGAGATTCCAATAATATTAAAGATCTTGGTTTGCATAGTGTTTATTCTGAGCAAGATGTGAGGCAGAGGAACCAGCCCAGAGGCTGTGGATCATCATCCATCAAGCTGTGGATGAAAGCCTTGTAGGTGGACAGGAGTTCCAGTGTACCGTGGAAGGACTTTGTACGATGGGAGTTCAGGTGTGCCATGGAAGGGCTTTGTACGATGGAGGATGCCCAGTCAGCGGCTGACTTTGGAGCCCAATTTTGAAATGTAGTTTGCCAAAGAAAGATCATGCCTGATAATGAGACCCAGGAGTTTGAATGACTGAACTTCCTCAAGAGGATTGTTAAGAAAGTAGATCGGAGGGTTACTTTCACAGATAGAGATAGTGATGGTGTGAGATTTGTCAGGATTGAGAGACATATTCCAAGTGTTTGATCAGCTTGTGATTTTGTGAATGTCTGAAGAGAGGGAAGAGGTTGCAGCCTGTCTGTCCGAAGGATGAAGGATGTCACAGCAGAGGGTGGAGTCATCAGCAAATAGATAAAGAGGATATTCCAGAGAGTCAGAGAGATTGCAGAGTCAGAAAATCAGGAATAGGACTGAGCCCAAAACACTGCCTGAGTGCACTCCAACCTTGACAGAGAGGGGAGATGAAAGGATTCTGTTGAGAGCCATACGTTGGCTACGAGAGTAAAGGAAGTCAGTAATCCATGTGTGTAGTTGCCTTTGGATGCCATAAGCAGAGAGTTTGTGGAGCAAGGCAGGATGCCAGACTGTGTCAAAAGCACGAGACATGTCCAGAGAGACGGCCCTGAACTCATGTCTGACATTGAAGGCCTCCATCCATTGTTGGGTGAGTGGAAGCAGCATGTCCAAGGTGGAGTGACCTGGTCTGAAGCCAAATTGGTGATCTGAGATGAGGTCGTTGTGGAAAAGGAAGGACTTCATATCAACTGCAATGATGGATTCCATGATGGTGCTGATGATTGGAAGTAAGCTGATCGGTCTGTAGTTGAGGGGATCCATTTTTGCGCCTTTTTTATGTGATGAGGTGATGTTGGTGGACTTCCAAGCAGATGTAAGATGACATAGTGAAATTGACATAGTGAAAAGGGCAAGGAGAGGTTGTGCAAGAACAGCAGAACAGGTTTTTAGGATATGTGAGCTGATGCTGTCCAGTCCATTTGTACAGTCAGAGTCGAGGGTTGAAAGAACCTTCTCTGTCTTTTCAGGTGCAAACGACACAGAGTCCAAACGACACACGACACAGCTGAACCAAATGAGCTTAAAACTGCAGTTTGTGCTCATGGGTTGGAGCGGAGGTTTTAGGCAGTTGGGACTGTTACGCCAAACTTCTGTTTGAACAATAAAGTGTGGGAATTGTTATAATACCACACGGTACTCTCTACAGTGTGCATGAAAGCAAAATTTTGAAATTGACTCAGAGATGACCAAGATAATTTGGGGGAGTGGGTGAATAAGCCCTGCTGCCTCGTTAACTTGTGGGGTTAAATTTCAATTTATTAACGAGCTTAGTATGGTCACAAACAAATGATTTAGTAGTATGTTGTCCTGACGAGCCCATAAAAGGGCGAAATCTGGATCAGCGGCTCTGCTTTCATTTATTCGTGACCATAAAGGCATAAATCTCAGTCTGAAAAGACCTGAGTGCCACACGAATGCCATCCTAGTTTGGAGGGGATGTGGCGGCTTAATGTACTGTATGTGCATGACGTCAGTGTCATGTCACGTCAAGGGTCAGTGTGCTCCTTTCATTTAATTTACTATTCCTGACTGCAAACCTCCTAACTGGTGATCTTCAGGGTAGAGACAATGTGGTTGTGTGGCAGACGACACTTGTTCCTAACAGGTCGTGCAGCAAGTGCTGTAATGGGACTCGATGTGTGCCATGCTTCCTCGACAAGTTAGGGGGTTCGATGTGTGTGTGTGTGTGTGTGTGTGTGTTGTGTGTGTGTGTGTGTGTGTGTGTGTGTGTGTGTGTGTGTATAATCTACATGCCACATAAGTATCTTCTATGTAAGAGAATAAAGGAGGGCATTAGTGGTAGGAAACAACATTCACCTCCAAGTAAGTAGAAAGAGGTAGGTGATGGTTTGCGAGGGGATAAAAAAAAATCACAAGTGGGGATAGATAATGACTTGGGATGGTGTTACACTTCCAAAGGAAAGCCCTGGACGAGAGAGTGAGATTTAACAGATAAGGGAAAGAGTTTCCACAAGTGAGAGAAGAGAGCAAGAAATAAGTGGAGGTGAGTAATTTCCTGGATTTTAGGAGTTTCACAAGGAGGGCATGACTGTAAGAATGTGTGACGTCGATGAAGTGGGGAGGGATTGAGAGAGGAATGAACAGAGGGAGCAAGACCTGAGTAGAGGTGGGACAAAATCATGATTAACTATATGTACTTGTATAAATAATAAAGAAACTAAATCCTGGCAACTTTTTTTTTTCTTCTGGTCGACAAAATTGAGTGTGATGTCGTGACAACGACCTGTGATGGTGTCTTACCTGTGACACAGTTAGATACAAAAAGCAAGGAAATGAGCTCACAATAAAATAGGAGAAAGAGGGGAGGGAGGTAATAAATTGTAACCTGCAAATAAAAGTGTTGAGTTAGTTGGAGCTAAGGGGGGTAGAAAAGATTGTAGATAGGGATGGGGGATGACAGGAGCTGGGGAGGATCAGAGGGCTAAGAATGCAAAGGGACCGAGACCAGAATAGACGTAGTAAAAGCAGACAGGAGATGATCTGCCTGCAACGTGAGAGCAACAAGCCTTGTGCTTTGCCTCATTGTGGGAGATGGCCATTACATCCCAATAGGTTTATTCTTTTTTTAATCATAGTGCTAGAAATGTACAACCTGGAGTTTCCTTGCAAATTAGCTTTGTCAGGTGATGTTTCATAACTCATTTAGTAAAGGCGCATATGCTTCATGGATAAGTAAACATTCAAACAACACTTCTACAACTGATTTTTTTTCAAACGCCTTTGTGTTATATCGTGGCATACCCACTCACTGACATATCCGATAGTGCTAAAGGACTCTTTTGTTAACAGGATTGATTTGTTCAAGTGATATCACATTGTCATTTTCCCTACTTCATCGATTTGCAACTTTGTAACCGAAATAAATATTCTTGTTTCAAAAATGAATACTTTTCATTGGAATCTGTTGTTTTCCAAAACGTTTTTGTTTGTCAATCTGAAACTTGTTTTCAAGATCAGGTTTCAGTTGCAACCCTTGTTTTAAGCTCAGGGTAATAGGAAATCAAATAATAATTGCGTGCGTGCACTGTGGTTTGCACCCCGAGCACACAACCAGCTGTTGGGTGGAGCTACGGGCTATGTGTGTCGAGTGGACAGGCTGGCGGGTGGGATTAATGCTTGTTAACCTGCACAGAAAGGAAAACAACCTCTCACTTGTAGAACACTCACTTTCTGCACCTCCATTTCAGTGACAGATTGCAGGAGCAAGGACTGGCAGTGGGGGTACACGTGTGTACACAACTTGACGAGAAAGCAAAACCGCATTTCGGGTTACCACAGTCATGTAGTTTAAAACGAATACTGTACGGTGAACTCGAATAGGTATAATAAATATCACCCCAGCCTGAGAAACAGTACTTGTATGCAAATAACCCTCAAAGGAATTTTCTGGAAGAGTTCCATCTGCTGTTATTGGCCCACTTATCTGACATCATCACCCGGTGTAACGTGTTGCAGATGATATAATTGCATCATATTGTGACTGATTAATATGACAGCTCGTGATTCAAATGAGTTGGACGAGCTGTTTTTTGCCTCGATTAACAATCTTCATCCTCTATCTTTGCATGATATAACCATATAAGGACATTAATGCCATGAGGTTAAACCAGTGCTTGGCATCAAAAAAAGGTGCAAGGGTTTATCAGGAAGTCAGTTGTGTAACAATGACGAAGAAACAATGGGTGATTGTTCAATTGGTTACGAGGTTGGAATTCTTGAAATGGGCTTTGTAGACAATTTTGTTCATTTAGAATTGTTGGACAAAAAGTGAGAAGTCTTTTCATTGATTGAGTTCTTCTGTCGATCTATGGATTTATCGTGTGATTACCTCTCATGTATGAAGTAGTACGTACAATAATTTACTGCAACCTGAGCACCTACCAAGAGTAAACTACATACGGTATATTAATGTAAAATGAGTATTCGAATTGAGGGCACCACCGACTAGTTCAGCTACTCAATTGACAACGCTCAGGTCCAATAAGCAAGAACATGAGGCCTGCCGACTGATTATATATAATGTTAGTGCCGCCTTCAACTTTCAATATGGATTTTCTTCTTATTTAATGGCCACAATTATTCCCAGGTCTCTGTGGGGTTGGCAGGGGGAAGCTTGGCCCAAGTCTTTCACGAACCGGCTGGTCAGGCCAAACGTTCGATTAAGATTAGGAGAGGTATTTGGAATTTGTTAATGGTGTCGGCGATAACTTGCTTACTCGATAAGCCTGGTGTTGGTTTAGCGGTTAGGGTGGTGGCTTGGGATCCTTGGGTCCTGAGTTCGAGCCCCGTCGGCCACTGAATTAACACCAGGGGGTTGACTCAGCCAGTCATCCTTCTGAGGTCGGCAATAGGGGCACTGCATCAGCGTCATAGCCGCGCCCCTAACCAATGATGCAAACAGCAGCTAAAAGGCTGTACACGATCGGTACTTGCCTACTCTTCGCAAAAGACTGTGGGGGATCTTTAACATCCACCAACAAATGCCGGTAGATGGGACGCCCAGTTTAACATCCATCCGAGGGACGGCACACACATCGATGAATCAGCCTGCATGGGAATCACGGCGATTCGAACCCAGGCTAGATGGCTTACAGGTGAGTATGCACATCTCCCGTCCATCCTGTCAGCCCCAACTTTCAATTTGGATCGAATTAAAGAAAAATTATGTTTCAACAAAATGGAGCTTCCCAACCACAACCAGTTTTCTTGCGAACCGAACATGACATTTGAAATTGGGACTTGCTCTTTCAATGCACATGACTATAATAGGGTTATTTTCCCAAGCAGTGTGTGAATGATTTACCATCTGATAGGATGGCACAATATCTCTCTCATTGTGGCAAGTTATTTAATTCTGCATCCCACCGAAAGGTGGCATCCTATCCTCTTCTTGTAAGGGGCTATATATTTATTTTATACTTGCACAGGGGGAAATGGGGAGGTGGGTGACCCCAGGTGGGGGGAAGGGGGGGAGTGAACTAAATTGCAAATAATTATATTGAAGTAAGGAGGCTAAAAGTCAAGAGAAGGTTCGTAGATGGAAGAAGGATTTCATTTCACATCGATCATTTAATTTAATTTATTGTTTTGTAGGTACATCAATGAAAACATACAAATATAGTAAATTAGGACGTATAAATTGCACCCCTGCAGGAGCCAGAAATGTGTCCATAGATCAACTGCTTTCCCCAGTTTCAGTGGGTTGGCTGATGATTCTGCCAAAAATGCTTTGAAAGCAATGTTGGCTGTCTGATGCTGCGGTTAGCAGTGCAGCAGCTGACATTGCATTAGGCAGTGGATGGTTCGATGTTTTTAACAATCTTCAACTGAGATATTCCGAAGGTTTGCACTTTTACTTGTATAATTTCCGTACAAGAAGCCAGGCATCAATTTATAACATTATTCAAAAATACCTGTTAACCAATTTTTTTTGAACTTTTCATCACTTTGATTTTTACTTATGTAGAGTTTTTATAGGGAGTGGTTGGTACAACCTCCCTCTCACAATTTCTCCAGGAATGATCAAGTAATAATATTATTTGGTGTGACTGGATAGCATAATGGATATTTGGATGCTTTTTTTTCATCATGAAAATGATTCCGACATATTCCTTAACCATGGTCCTAATTTGGAAAAGCATGCATTGGGTGCAAGTCTGAATTAATACTCTGTCTCTAAAAACTGTTTCTTGCTCAAGAAGAAGCAACACATATTCATGTTTTGTTTCTGGATGGTGCTGACATCATAAACGTACCGAAGCCGAGTGCTTTCAGCACATTTCCGGAATATTCCCACCAGGTCTTTCTGCCATATGTAGAAAGTCAGCTACAAAATGTAAGTTGAGTTACCATTGTTTAGGATGAATATGTATCCAATAGCCCCAGTATCTAAGGAGTAATGATTGCTAAAATGGACTCTGAAGTTTTTAATTGCCCAGCTGAGTGCGGAGAGAAAGGTATTATCATAAATATGGTTCCATCATTACCCAGAGTGCCCCGTGAAATGACATCACGTCCTCAAAATGCGGTGGTTGCGTTTAAGTCAAGTCCGGTGCTGTGTCATGTATTTGTCATTGTGTGTGTGTGCGTGCTTTGTGTTGCAACTCTTCTATTAGTTTTAAACCCTGGGAAAAAAAATACTGAGCAATTAAATTGTACTCCCAGGGTATCCATCTCCGATGGGTTTGTAGATGTCTCACCTCAAAATGAGCAATTTTTTGGAGCGCGTATTGGTAGAAACAGGAATTGAACGTAAAGCGACGATGTGGACCGTGACACGTGATGTATGTTTATCTTATAGACAATGGCGGTCCACTCAGAAGAAGAACCATCGTTGGTGATTAAAATTGGCAAATACACGACCATTACTTGTCACATCATTTTGTAAATGGTATCATGCACAGCTTCAACATTTTCTCATCAACGTGACACAGGCAATGTAAGTGTTTGTAAAGGTTAAGATGCCCCGATTACCTCTGCAAAATCATGTCAGAATGCCCCAACTTTGTATTAAAGTCTATATTCCTGTTGTGCATCCTTTTTTCAAATTCTGGAACAACATTAAAGGAATATAGCCAACACTTCCTAATAATTGGCAATAATATTGACTTTTGAGAACTCCTGGTGGCCAACTTGAAAGTTGTGGCATTAAATTTTTTTTTTAATGGGTCCATCCATTTCCAATATTATTCAATGGTCCAAACCTAGTGCTTTAACCACCAAACTCTTAATTGCTTCAAAATGTGTACCATTCTGCTGACCTACTAGTGATTAGCATGGCTTAACATGTAGTGCAGAGCACGGCACAATTTAAAGATTAAACATTTATTCAAACCAAAAACCAAAATACTGCTTACAAATCTTAAGAATCCATTATACAAACTAATATGTTGCTTGGAGGTTTGTAAAAGTCTGAAATAACAGTTTCGTTCCAGCCATGAACTAGTTCACCGAGATGCTCATTGTAAAGTCACAATTTCGTGCAGAAAAGGCTCTGCTGCATGAGGGAGATGGGTAAATAGAGCAAAACTAAAGCTATAGATAAGGGTTGCAAGGCAACCTCAGGGTGGGACTACCGGAAGCAATTTCACCAGAAAATAAATTGTTGCGCAGACATCAGCACACGCAGTGCTCCAAACTTTATATTCCAGGTGCAAACATACGTGAAGATTATAGGCCACAGCTTCTGTCATTGGTGAGAGACAGGAATGGCATTGAGTTGATCACAAATGTTGCACTGAAGATTTGCTCACTTCTGCATAAGAACATTTTGTTTTCCTCAATTAAAATGTAGTTATCACATGTAATCATCACAAACACTCCCATTGGACAGAGGCTAATGAGTTCACGTGCAATGCCCGAGAGTGAGGTCATAGGAAGACTCACCCGTTATCTAGTGGGGTATTGCATATATTTTTGATTAAGTAGGTGATTTGGTCAGCTGAGTGACTTGTGGTTGGTGTTGCCTGCATGACTTTGGTACGAATCAACTGCTGCTGCACTGTTATAGATTTCTGGAGACTACAGTATGTGTTCATTGACTGTTTGTTTGGAAGAGTAACCTTGCCACACAAGTCGTGCTGTGTTTTCTGAGACATCCACTGGACTGACCCATCCTGCAAGCCACGGTGTTGGACACTTCCAATGGATTATACATGAACAGGCTGGTTGGATTACAGGGGCATCAACTTGTTGGTTGAGGCCTGGGCAGATATCTCCTTGCCCCAGTAAAATCATGATCGGTAATGTTCCAGATTTGCGGCCCTTTTCTACACACAGTTCCAAGTGTGCACCGAGAAGGGCAAGACTAGACAAGATGGTGAAGATGTCATGCACCTACCTTTAAACTGTCTTATCTGGGTTCAATTGGATGACAGACTATAATTGCTGTTGGATTGGTAGGCCTACGTTGTGGAGTAGGTGTTGCATCATTGAGTGAGTGCACTTTTCCTCTGATGGATTTTAAGCTAGGGACATTGAAAATTTTTGGCCTGAGATATTGTTGGCACCCTGAGGAAAATGCAAATTCCTGCAATAACTTAGCAAAATGTGAAATGCCACGATTGTGGCTGATGCAGTGCCCCCTATAGATGAGGTCAGGAATTTGCACTTAGTTGTAGATTAGTATT
>CM068954.1:50418813-50430491 GCA_035128595.1 Eptatretus atami | reverse complement strand
CTCATTATCAAAACAAGCAACAAAGCAACACATGAACATAGTGGATGTTTATAAATGGTATTTGCTCACATAGGTTATCATGAGGGAAGAGATGATGAAATGAAACGAGTGCATCAGCCTTTCTCGCTGTTTTGCTTTTCTATTTGTTTTAAACATCTTTGTAAAGCAAGGTTTAACTTGTGTACAGTATCACAATTCTTTAAGTGTATCTAGTTTTAACCATGTAACCTTTTCACAACCCTCGATAACCCCAAACCACACCTTGGTATGGTCGGGGACCCTAGAAGTCCTGGTACGTGCTTACCAGGTATATGCATGCCATGGACACGGAGCCTCAGGCAAACATCATCACATGCTTTGTGCTTACTGCTTCTAAACCAGAACACGACATGTAAATCATGATAAAAGTAACAACCTGGTAGGATGACGAGGATGTCGAAGAATTGCTTGTACTTTAGACTGATGATAATATGCAGACTGAAGTCATTCATGAGAAAAAAGAAAATTTCCCAGAAAATTGCAGAATAACGGAGAAAGGGTGAAGTTGAACACAAGACAGATGCATTTCAAGAAGAAAAAAAGATGCTGAAACCGGAAGCATCTTCCAAAAAGTACAAACACATGTTTCGGCCATTTGGATTCCATGAGAAATTGACATGAAGCTGGAATGCAAGTCATTCGTTCAACCTCTCCACCAAAAATGTGAGTTAAAAATAAAACTAGGACCACAGTACCTGTAGCTTATCTGGACCCTGGCCTAATGTTGTAACCCAAATTTGGTAGGTGGGTGGGTCTGACTGGTGGGTCTGGAGAGGAAGGTTTTTGAAGGAATTTATGCGATTTCCCCAAACATTTACTAAGTCCGGCCATTTTGACACACCTCCAGTCACGTGATCGGCATGAGGTCCGCAATTTTACATCACGACCCTGTCCTAATGTTGTAACAAATTTGGTGGCATTCTGACTAGTGGGTCTGGGGAAGAGGACTTTTAAAGGAATTAATGTGAGGAAGTTGACCAAGTCGGCCATTTTGAACTTCCGGCCATGTGATTGGCATGACTTTGGCAATTTAACATCCTTACCCTGGCCTAATGTTGTAACCCAAATTTCATAGCGTTCTGACTGGTAGATCAGGAGAAGATTTTGGAAGGAATTTGCATGACCGCCATTTTGACATATGTTCAGCTTGGCCTCCGCAATTTACCATCACTACCCTGGCCTAATTTTTGTTACCCAAATTTTGTAGCATTCTGACTGATGGGTCTGGAGAAGAAGATTTCTGAAGGAATTTATGCGATTTTCCCCAAAAAATTGACTGTCGGCCATTTTGACACACTTCCAGGCAAATGATCGGCATGACTTCAGCAATTTATCATCCCTACCCTGGCCTAATTTTGTAACCCAAATTTTGTGGCATTCCGACTGGTGGGTCTGGAGAAGAAGATTTTTGAAAAATTTACTAAGTCGGCCATTTTGACATACTTAAAGTCATGTGACTGGAACGAGCTTTGCGATCCCTGTTACCAGTCAGGAGAGAAACGTTGCTGCCAAATTTCAGCCGGATCGGCCCAGCAGTTTGGCTGTAAAAGTCGAAATAGGAGATGGATGGACGGACGGTGCGCGATGACAATACCTTATCTGGAATTTAAATTCCAGATAAACTAGTAATGCAGGCTTAGCCTGTATCTTCCACCACTCCTCCACTTCCACAGCATGTTCCAGGTGTGAACGCTCAGGGAAGCTGCCTCTTGGGTTTGAGCGGTATCAGCCCCACAACTCAACACTGATTTTAGGTGTGAACGAGATATTTGAGACGTGTCTACATTTAGCATTTGCTATCTAGTATAGGTTGATATCGGCACTCATATATGTATTGCCACAAAATGAAAAAACACATGAATTCACACTTTATAACAATGATTTATACAAACAAGCTCAAATGAGCTAAGATCCTCGTCCTCTTAATGATGACGTCAGAAAAACGAATATGACGTCATTGTGATGTATCAGGTTTGCGATAAATTATCTGTGCTAATGCCGGCTTGATTCCCGCAAACAAAATTCAAACAGCTTGCCGAGTTTCGGAGATAATGGTATAGGCGATTTCCATTAGCGATATTATGACGTCAACCTTTTTTTCTCGGAAGAATTTCCAAAATCGGAGATGGTTACTGCCTGCGCGTGGGCTTTCTGCATATACATGGCAAGTTTCACAAAGATCCGATGAAAACTCTGGGTTGTGAAACAAAAAATGTCAAAAAATAGGAATGACGTCATAAAAATTGATGTGACGTCATAGTGATGTATCATATGTGCGGTAATTCATCTCGCTAATGCCCTGTTCGATTCCCGCAAACAGAATTCAAAAAGCTTGCCGAGTTTCGGAGATAATTTTTCAGGCGATTTCCATTAGCGGAGATACTTTGACGTCATAACTTTTTTTCTAGGAGGAATTTTCAAAATCGGAGATGGTTACTGTCTGTGCAGGGTATTTTTACATATATATGCCAAGTTTCAGGAAGTTTCGATGAAAACTGTAGGCTGTGTGAAACAAAAAAGTCCACAAGAAGAACAACGTGAGTAAGACTTAGAGATCCTCCACGAGGATCTAAAAACAACTTTTTATTTCAATTCCAGGTTTGGTCGAAAATGAATATCGTCAGAATTTGGACAAATGATCGATAACTATGTAGAGATGCAACATTATGTAATCTGTATAGAGGTAAATGATGCAGTGTATACATTTCATGCAGCGTTGATTATCATTCGGTGTATTTAGTATGCAGAAATAATTTATTGCAAGTTTTATAAGTCTTGCCAGAAATAGCAAATAAACTTTTAAATACTGTACATTTCTACGACTGTTCTATTCTCAATATTTTTACATTTTCTGAAATCCATCATTTTCATCATGCAAGAAACAATTATATTATATATTTACCTCCGCCACCGAAGGAGGACGGAGGTTATGTTTTCACCCTGTCTGGTTGTTTGTCTGTTTGTCTGTGAGCAGGAGATCTCAAAAAGTTGTGGATGGATTCTGATGAAACTTGGTGGATGGGTTAGGTGTATGACAAGGAAGAATTAATTAGATTTTGCTGAAGATCTGAATTGGAGAATTTAAATGTTTTTTTAAAAAGTGATTCTTCACCATTGAGAGATGGAGCTAAATATGATGCACAGCATGATATTTCAAAACGTGGACGAGTTTTGACAAAGCTAGGTGGATGAGTTGGTTCGGTGACAAGAACAAGCGGATGAGATTTTGGTTCAGGTCTGGATCCACATCCGGCCTTTCGGTTGGATACAAACCGTGACCTGTTCGGCCTGGCGGAGGTATGTGTGCTTCCGAGTGCCATTCTAGTTCATGTTAAAGCTCATTGATCAGTAATTTATAATAATACAATTCTTTCAAGCTAAACATGATACACATTCAGGACATTTTCAACAATAGTTTATGTACAAAATATAGTTAAAGATGTTCATTTCATTACCAGATGACAATATTTACAACAATTTTATAAGTATGTACACATAGCAAAGCCAATTGCAATAATGAAAACAAGCATCTGGTGACGAGTGCAAGACTCTTGCCGGGCAGAAACGAGAAGATTGGATTAGCAACAGGACATCAACACTTCAATGCACCATGTTTCGGTTCAACTTGAATTATATACTAATCCTTGTTACATATTTGGTTTTGCAAGCAGGAACATTGTGACATTGTGAAGTACGTTTCTACTACATCGCACGTGAATTTGTCTACCTCCGTTATTTAAAATGCACCGGAGGTTGATATAGTGTTGCAAAGACCTTTTCAGCAGGGAATGTCCAAATTCGTCTTATTGAGAAGGTACTTGCGTCGATAGAAGAACATTGCTGCTGGAATGAACAATGTTCACACCGTTGTTTAAAGGAGTGAGACCTGAAGTGATAGCAGCAGGAGAAGTTGCAGAGATGGTTCCCTGTTGCTGCAATTTCTTGTTGACCTTTCTCTCTTTAGCTCTTCGATTCTGGAACCATATTTTCACCTAGGATCAGAGAGGCATGTGCACATGTGATGTTAGTAACTGCTGAAGCTTCTGGAAGTTGTCTGTAAATCTCACATCGAGTCATTATTTCATATCAATAAATTGAGGGTGAGGGAAGTATTAATTATTTATTCTTCTTCTCCTCCTTTTCCCTTTATAAGGGGTGAGGTCTGATGACACCAAGCTTCTGCCCTGCCTTGACCACAATACTCCTCCACTTCCCTCTGTCCTTAGCAAACTCTCTCTACCCTCCAACCACCCCCACCTTACTGTTATCCCTCCTCACACATTCCTCCCATCTCAACCATGGTCTACCTCTTTTCCTCCTACCCCGCTCCCTCAACCTATCCACTCTTTTTGCCATTCTCTCATCCCTTATCCGCACCAAGTGTCCAGCCCATCTCAGCTGGCATTTCACCAATTTCCTCGTCAAGCTCATCTGCACACCAATCTCCTCCCTCAATTAAATGGCAGAGAAAATAATATTCATAACGAGCAATGTGGCAGTGGGGAAGATGTGCCAGACATGGTCAGCAAAGTAAAAGATTATTTAAATAATTGTGATAAATGATATAAAATTAAAGTAAGCTGTAATATATAGCTCCATCTGTTGCAGGAGAGATCGGTGGTGGGGTGTGATGCCCACCCTGAAGCATGACTGCGTCATGCCCTCGTTAGCTGCATGGCTTTGCCTTCTGATAACCATGTGGGCTCTGTCGATGCATAGTTGCAGTGTAAATTTGCTGCTGCATTGCATTTTATGCATCACTGCCCCAAGCACACCCCGTTTGAAGGACCACAAGTCAGTCAGTGACATTGTCCATTGGACCACGGTTGGTCTGGTCAATAGACTTCATCTAGTGGTGTGGCCTGTTGTTGAATGCCAAACACGAACTCTTGCATGGCCCCCTCGATAATCCAGCAAACTCTAGCAATGTGGTCACCATGATAAATGGGCTGGCAGGATGGCCTCGAGGTATGCATACTCACCTCGAAGCTGTCTGGCATGGGACCGAATCTCGACCAAGCTATAAACTGTCATCTTGGTGTTTCACAGGCAAGGGGATTCATCAATGTGTGTGTGCCGTCGCTCAGATGGATGTTAAATGGCTGTCCCATCTGTTGGCATTAGTTGGTGGACGTTAAAGATCCTACGGTGTCCTTCACGAAAAGAGTAGGTGAGCTATCGCCGGCACCCTGAACAAATTACAAATTCCTGCCCTAACCTACAGAGGGCATTCCATCAGTGGCACAGATACTACCCCGTAATCTTGCGCTGTGTACGAGAGAGAAGAAGACCATGATAAACAATGATGAGTGTGTGGAGAACATGCAGTTTTTGTCCACTTTCTTAACTGTCGATGTAATTCACGATAGACTGTCATGCATTGTCCCATTTCTCTCTGATTTGAAAATATGCCTTCACATTAAATTATGCAAATATTCTGAATGTTCCACAATAGGATAGTAAAACTCGATATGATTAACTTGACAGACACAATAATGTTTCAAAAACCAGTTTCTTCAAAACACAGCAAGAATAAAATATAAGTAATTAAAAGAACACCCCATTTCCATACCAAGCGTGCACATGCTCGCGCACACACACACACACACACCCAAACAAAAACAAACACACGCACACGCACACGCACACACACACACACAAACAAAAACAAACACACACACACACACACACGCACATACATACATACAAACACACACTACATTTTTACTTTGAGTAAACTTACACGTGCTGCTCTTACAACTCTTCAACAAAAAAGCCTCCCCTTCCCAACTTTGCCCACCTTTGCTCTCCCCCCTTCCCCAACCCCAAATCCTCACCCTTCCCCTCCCAACACTAAGGCACCAATCCCCTCCCCACACTCAAGCCCTTTTAACCCCCACCAAAAGTCTTCACCCAACCCCAAATCCTCACCCTTCCCCTCTCCACACTCAAGCCCTCAACCCCCTAACCTCCCACCAAAAGTCTTCACCCCCCCCCCCAACCCCAAACCCCCACCCTTCCCCTCCCAACACAAAGGCACCAATCCCATCCCTGCACTCGAGCCCTCAACCCCCCCCCCCACAAAAGTCCTCACCCCCTCCTCAAAGCCTCAACCTTCCCTTCCAAAGCTGTCCCATCTTTACTCTCACCCTCCTACCACTCATAAAAGCAAACGGGCATTCCCACGTCGGAACAGCGGAATATTTAACGCTTTCTGCTCCCCTATCGTGCTATCACTGACTTCACAGAAACCTGTCACAGTCACCTGTTCAACTCACAATTTCAAAAGAAAAAAAATCAGAAATAACAGCAATGACCCGTGGACCTCCGCAGGAAAAGCGCTGCTTGAGAGAAGGAGTTCTAAAGGGTTATAAAGGGTAATTCAAAAGGTCCAAAGGGTCCCAAGATTGGCAGCCAAAGTATAGAAATTGTGGGTGGCGCTGGGCGAACTGTCCAACCGATGAGTGTAACTCGTGCGCACGGACAGATGTACGGCTCCTTTAAAAGTATGGATATAGAAGAAGATGGCAGTTTTTATATCCAGACGAATCTGACTCGAAATGGCAATGTTTTCACGTTATTTTTAATTGGCAGTTTTTATATCCTGCTGAAATTTATTATAGACGGGCCAATTTGTGCCTATCTATTGATTTCATATGTATGGGGTGAAGGGAGGGGGGTGGAGGTTGGAGGGACACTGTATACACGAATGAATCCGAATCATTGCACGAGATTAAATTGTTAATTTTTGCTTTTTCCCAAATTTTTTTCTTCGGGCAATCTCATAACATGTTTCGAAGACTCCCGTAAAATAAGACATAAGTATGGAATGCGTATGTTCAAACCGAGAGAGGGAGCGGTTTGAGGTCATATTTCATGGTTATAGTTCTGTGATGATGACACCCAGAGTCTTGTTCATGATGGGATTGCCTAACAATATGTATCGTATATTCGAACAAGATTCAGTGAATGATTTGGCCCCTTGGTTGCATCATTACTCACGCATGGCTGAGCTGCTGATAGGAATTTTGAATTTTATCAGGGTGCCAGCAATAACTCGCCTACTCTTCAGGAAAGACAATGTTGATCTTTTATGTTCAATAACTGATGCGAGCAAATAGGACACCCGGCTTAGTACCAATCCGAGGAATGGCACCCGTTGTGATGCAATGGCCTGCCTGCAAAACACTAACTCGGTCAATTTATAATTGGGCCAGGAATCGATCAACCCAAGCTGTACAGATCCTGGACAGGTCCCTACTCTGACACAGGTTACCCTGAATGGTTATTACCCCCAGTACACCGGTACTCATTTCAGTGACCTCAGAAGGATGACAGGCTGAGTCAACCCCACCTGGTGTTAATTCAACAGCCGACAAGGGCTCAAGCTAAGGATCCTCAGGTCTCAAGCCAGCCACCTGAACCACTAAGCCAACACCAGGCTTCCATCGATCATGTATATAAAAAGAAAAAGCTACCACTCTCGCTGTTCTCCGAAAGCCCTCTTATGAGGGCTTATAGTCAGGGCAAAAGGGCAAAAGCCCCCTTATAGTCAGGCTTTCATCCTATCACTTCATCAAAATTGCTCTCACAAAGGTTACCAATCATTTCCTCATTGACAAAACTCAGCATTGCTCGTCCGTACTCATCCTGGCCTGGATATGTCTGCCATCCTTTATGGATTGCTCCCTTTTATTTCGTACTTTTCATTGCTTAGGCTGTCAGAATTTGTTTTGTATTTCTTGGTATTCTTCATACCTTCACTACTGTTCCTTCACTGTCACAGTCAACAACACCTCATCTCAATCTGTACTGTACTGTACCCCTGTATGTGTCCCTATCTTATCGTAATCTGTACCACTATATCCTGTATCGCCGAAGATACTGTTCTTAGGCCTTTGCTCTTTTCCATCTATACCCACTCTCTTGGTGACCTCATCCACCTCCAAGGTTAGGTTTTTCTTATCACTTGTATCCTAATACCACCTCTATCTCTCTACCCTTGATATATCTGGAAATTCAGCCTACAATCAGCAATTGTCTCTCAAATATCTGCTTCGACATCTCGCCACCAATTGAAACTGACCATGGACAAGACCCTCATGTCTTCTCGGATTTCCACCCTCCTTTCTTTCTTTCACTTGATAACACCTCTATATTCGCATAGTCTCGGGTGTGCTAACCTCAATCACACACCTGTGGCTTCTGTTACTGCAGTAACTATCTCCTCACTGGCCTCCCCTTTTCCTATCTTTCCATCAGTCACCACAAAACACAAGTGCTACACTCATCTTGAAGCTCCCTGTTTCACTTGCACCTCACTGCCACTTCATCCTGACACTACACTGGCGACCATCTTTCGGATAACACTTCAAAATAATTAATCTCACATTTAGAGCCTTTTACTCCATTGCCTCACCATCTCTATCTTTCATATCGTTTATTTTTTGCTCCTTCCGTCCTCTTCGTTCATCGAACAGTTGGTCGCACCTGTCATGTTTCACTTCTCTCTGCAGATGCTAAAGCTCCACCTTCTTCATGATATAAATTCCTTCCTGCGACACAGCAAGGATGCTTTTGGGGCATTCCATTATACAGGCCCTTGAAGAAGATTGAAAAATCCAGAATGGTCCCATTTAATGTATGGTTGAAGGATAACTGGCCTTGCCATGCTCACTAAAATATGTGGGGCATTCAAAATATTCTATGACTGAGTAACTCCCAATCATCGAAGAAGCATCAAAAAAGTATATTAAAACAAAAAATACATTTAGATGTTTTATTTCCAATTGTGAAATGAAAATTTAAAAGGTTAGTTTGTCCTGGAATAGTGTGGGTATCTAGTTCATGTAACATTTTGAGGGGAGGAGGGGATGGAGGTCAAACTGTTGACAGAGGATTGGGTGCTCATGACAAGCTCTGAATGTGTCTGTGTCTAAGAACCAATCCTGAACAGGTCACCACTCTGTCACAGAGGGAGGAAATTTACACCCTAATCGGTATTCATGGGAATTGAACCCACGGTGAGGGCAATTACAATGCGGTTTTGCAACAAGGTTTTACCCCCTCCACCACCAAGCTTCTCCACCTAAAGTTCTTCAAGAAAATGTATAATCGGTATAATAAGCTGGATCCCTACATTTAATTGTAGCTTCTGGGAATACAAGTCGTGGGACCTCATCCGTTACAAAAAATTGGCAATTTGAAATTAAATTATATGTTTATTGACTTTTAATTGTTGACAAAAACCCAAGACAAGAAATACCACCTTGCATTTCAAATTTCTGTTCAATTGTCCAGTTCAATTGCTTGTCTTTTTAATTCACTCAACACCTTATTGATGTTTTCACCGTTGGTTATAATCAAGTCTGAATCTTCTTGGAGAGCCTGGCAAATGACTGCTTTGGGTAAACAATTTCACAAGTTACGAGCAATTCTTCAACCTTCTTGTGCTTCTCTTGCTCGCTTGGAATATGAAAGAGCTTTCATGAAATGAAGCACACGTTAACTCCACTTGGGTAAAAACTCATCAGCCCACCTGGCGTTCAGATAGGGAGAGGTGAGTGGCCAGCTCCGACTTGCGCCGAATCGTAATGAACCGATTCGCTTGAAACTCCTTCTCCAGTTCCAAGCGCTGGTAGTCCGAATACACGACTCGGTACTTGTCTTTTGTCCGTGTTTTACCTGGGAATTACAAAAACAAATACAGAAATGGAACAGTTGACAGGACAGGAATTTTTGTCAACCTATTTCAGTTGCGTTATTTTAAATGCTGTATGTCGTGATGCCGGATGAGTGTTTTTAAAATAATAAACAGCATAAATAAGAGGGTGCAGGTAAATGTACTAAAACATTTGCATCTGTAGATATACAAAAATGTTTGGACCCGATTGCTAATAGACACCAGGTGTGAGTAGTGAGGAAGGGGTGAGAGGTGATGAGCAAGTGATGAGGACACACATGGTGATTACTACTTGCAGACAACATGTCAAAAAAGCATTATTATTATCTTCTAACAGATGTATATAATCAGAACAACATTAAGTTATAGATGTCTTTGGAGATTACATAACAACAAATTACATCAAATTACTGATATTAATACAAGTTCCCCTACAAGGAACTTCAATGCAGGAGGAGACCATTAGACGCATCAAGCCTGCACAATGGTTGCCAACCTATGGCTGTTTGTTCATGTTCTATCCTTCTAAGTGCTGAGCATCAAGCAAGGAAGCAGCACATACCACTTTTAAAGTCTTTGTTATTACTCGGCAAGGATTCAAACCGCCAACCTCCCGGACTCGGAGCAAACACTCTAACCATTACGCGACCGAGTCTGGTTGTAAATGGCCACGTTACCCAGGAATCTCTCTAGCTTTGTTTCGTTTGTTTTAATGTATTAGTCGCATTTCTTTATTTTCCTCTCTTTAGCAGACTATTCCTCCACTCCGGCAACGAGTATCACATGTACGCTAGACTAGGTTTAGCAAGCAGATTATCCCAACCTTCAAGGTCATTAATGAGCTAGCTGGGGTTTTCTAGCTAGCAATCTAAATGTAGCATGGCAGCTGTCCTGAAACTAACCTGACTTCCTAAAGCTTAGAATCAAAATCTCAAACTATTGCTAACTTTGTCTTGATTTTAACCCACACATACATCTGGGATGCCAGTCCAGCATTCTCACCAACAAGCTACCACTAAATCCTCACCACCAGCTTATCCAGTGGTGTGGAGTGGATTGTTAAATCGAGATTGTTATTTTGATGTTGAATTGAGTTTCAATGTTGAATTGATGAGGAAGTGAGTTCCAAGTCTCTTGTGCACTTTTCCTTAGTTGCCAAAAAGTCATTGAGAAATTTTAGAGCTGTTTTAAACACATTGCATGCCATTTAATAGTAAAATAATTAAAAGAGTTAAATGCCATTTAAAAGGTTAAATAAAACTAACGGTTTCAATCTAATCCATGAAAACTACATTTCTTTTTCAATAACTATTAATGGTACTAATATCACAAAATTACATATAACGAGCAGAGTACCCGTCCTACGGGCTGTCTTGTTCCAAGCATGCAACACGTTTTTCTGACACATCCCATTATTTGGGCAGTATATAGGCAACTGACAGCTGCCTCAATCACTCCCAAAAATAATAAATAAATAAATAAAAACCTGTTTACGTGCACGACACACAGCAAAAACACACCTACTGCTTATAATTCAAAATACTTCACTGTACTGGAAAACATGGGGACAGGAATACAGAACTGTACTGTAAAGGGTAGAAACTTGTAATACCCTCTCCCACCTAGAGGTGGCACCACACAAAACATATTTACATTGAGAATTTGCATCGCCCCCCCCCCCCCAAATACCACCAGGAAGGATAAAAACACCCCTATACATTAATTGGTGTTATGCTGATTGTATGTCGCAAGTACATCAAGATTGTATGTAGCATGTAATCCAGCCAGAACTGCAGAAAGAGTAGCATGACAAACAAACACAACAAACACACACCAGTCCATGAATTATAGTAAGGAAGTAATCCATCCATCGATTGGGACCATGTTCTGTGCAAAGCTCTGTGCAAAATTGGCTATTGGGCACAATCCTGGACAGGTCACCACTCCGACACAGGAT
>CM068954.1:50364082-50381756 GCA_035128595.1 Eptatretus atami | reverse complement strand
TCCTTCTTGGGCACAGGCTGAAGCTCGATATACACCTAAAAGGCCGTAATCAGCAGCATTATGGAGTACTGCTCTCGCTCTGGGCTGATGGCCGCCTGCCTCACACCTTGCTCAGCTTGATGCATGGAAACCAAATCCTCAAGATCATTGGAATCTTCCACGATGAAGCTGAGTCTATGGGCCTATCACTTTCGCATCGCAGACAGGTCAGCGGGTCTCTCTGTATTTTGCTGTCTCCTTTCTGGTCTTGCACCTGATGTCTTTTCGTGCTTTTGTCCCCCTGCCCCACAGGTTTTCTGCAGAGCTCATACGGCATCCCCTTCTGGTGAACTCCCAAAATCCAGAATCTCTTGCTCATTTGTTCCTCTTTTTACCTGCCAGTGGACCAACTTCCACATTCTTTTCAATCTCTATTCTTTCCTCAGATCTTCAAGACAGCTGTTCACCACCTCTAGATCATACCCCATCAATAAGTATTGATGTTTTTTCCAACCTCCAGTAACCCTCCCCCAGCCCACCTCACTCCAGATTTCCTGTTTTTCCTTCCTGAGAGTTTGCTTCTGTATCCATATTGTCCATCCCCTGTGGCCTTCCTTGTCCACATCCCTTTTTTGTTCAAGTCTCCTCTATTTTGTCCTTCATCCCTGCTTTTGGCATGCCCCCCCCCCCCTCTCTCTACTGTTCCTTTTGTTCTGTTACATCCTGACACATTCTATGTTCTAGCTCCTCCACAAGCCTCTACTTTGTATTTTTTTTGAAAAGAAAAGAAGGCGACCTTAGAAGATCCTCAACACTTACATTCACAACAGGACGGTCTTTACACACCACATCCTCTCACTGTCAAGATTATTTTTGCTGCAAATCGCCAATGCAACAGAGATGAAGCCAAATGATGGTCCAATGACATTTCCTTCTGATTGCTCACAGAGGGTGTGTTGTTCCAACAAGTTCCTTTTGAACAGTAGAAAATGAACTCTTCGACAGGTCTGATTGGGGGCATAACTAGCAAGGCCTTCGACTATTGGGGCATGCACGCCACAACTTCTTGAGTTGAGGGTTTGAACAATTTTATTGTTGGAGGTCACACCGTGAGATTTGGAGCAGACCTCATGATGACCCATTTGAACACATTGTCTTCAGTTCATAGGCCAAGTCCATGGAGGCAGGATGTTACGGTATGTTCATGGCATGTGCTGTACATTTTGGTATGTGGGACCAGTCAAGAAGTAATCCTAAAATGGTGATATTAATTTTGAGAATGTCATGTGTGTAGTTGTAGATGACATATGTTATATCTATGGGTAAGAGTCATGTTTTTCCTGTTTTAGATCTGGCAACATTGAGGCGTATGACGTCAGTCGAGCAGTTCCAAGATGGCGGCTCCCTGAGAAGCATGCCCCAGGAGAGCAACGTTCTGTCACAACGTTTCTTGGGAATGTGAGGTATGAATCCCAGTGAAAGCTGGGTCCACTACTTTCAGCCAGAAACGAAGAGGGCAAGCAAAGTGGCCCATTCAATTTCACCAAGAGCTCAAAAAATTCTGAACACAGCCGTCCCGCTGGAAAAGTGATGGGCTGACGCTCTTCTGGAATAGCGGAGGCCACTTGTAGGCATTATATGCCCAGAGGGACCACAGTCACCAGTTGTATCATACTGCAACCTCTGTAAAAATAACTGAAACCAGCAATCAGATCAAAACGTCGCGTGTACGACTTACAAACGCGTGGTGTTTTGCTGCAGCATGACAATGCTCGGCCCCATGCTGCCGCGCGTACAGCTGCAACTATCGCTGGACATGCATTTTGAGTGTCTTCCCTATCCACCTACTCATCAGACCTCGCCCCTACGGATTACCACATATTTGGGTCACTTAAAGAGGCGCTTGTGGAACACTTCTTTCTGATCCGATGAAGTGGTCCAAAGAGGCGGTGCACGAATGCCTACACAAGCAGCCAAAATATTTTTTCTTGAGGATTCCAGGCCTTAGTAAAGTGCTGGAAAAAATGCATTCAACGCAATGGAGATTATCTTTGAAAAATCACACAGTTGTTACACACAGCGTACATGCAATAAACAATTTGTGAAAAATATTTTAAGGTTACTTATTGACCGGCACTCGTATAAGTATGGAAACAAATCTGGCATTTGCTGAAGGTATATCTCAATCTTGCTCGGCATATATTGAAGTTTTAAAGATGCATCTCATATAGCATGTACGCCAAAGGCCTACTGACAGTTAATGCCCATACTGTTTTGAGAACCATGGCAGACATGTCACACTTCTCTTTTGACCACAGTCTGGATGAGAAAACAAGGAAGGAATTCACCTTCTTCCCTGAGTTCCGTAAAACCCAAATATTAATCCAATAAAACACCTGGTGATAGCAACTGGACTGTCAACTGAGCACCCCATTCACGTACCGCCAACATTGAGAGCATCCCCATCCACATCCCACCAAAGTAAACTCACACGGTTATGGATACGGGGTGCGAGAGGGTGTAGATCTGCAATGGGTGGGAGGGTGAGGGCACAAGCAACGAACCAGACGGTGATATAAATATAAAATCGTGCTCATTAGATGCAAAACAGATGTTCCTCGTGCTGAGGAGGGTGGTTAGAACCGAATTCACTGA
The DNA here is from genome assembly GCA_035128595.1 of Eptatretus atami. Taxonomy (NCBI): domain Eukaryota; kingdom Metazoa; phylum Chordata; class Myxini; order Myxiniformes; family Myxinidae; genus Eptatretus; species Eptatretus atami. The sequence continues at coordinate 50,379,122 of CM068954.1, read as the reverse complement.
AAATCCATTTAATTTGTCGTTTCCAGCATCAAACTGACATATCGTTCCGTCAACGTGGACCCTAGATGATGATGGTGGACCGACCCTGCGAAGGCAATATTTTGGCGTCTCACTCTCAGTCGTGCAGATTTTTCCTGTGCACCGTTTCTGCACACGGGTCGAACTGCTGTGCTATAACAGAAGCGTCCACGAGGTGAAGCTGTTTGCCTATAAAATTTTTGGCAACAGAAGAGGACACAGATCCCCAAATTATCCTCGATTGTGGGAAGGTGGTTATCATCGGTTAGGGGAGGGGGGTTCGACGTGCAAAAAAGGGATGGTGCGATCTCGTCTTCCATAAGAGCGGCGATGCCTATCATTACATATCCTGTGATCTATCTGATCGGTCAACTAACTCGTTATTTTCGATTTTATTTGTCAGCCAAGAAGGCGGACGATTTACACACACACAAAAAAAAACCAATTTGGTTTGGTTTTTAGATAGCAAAAATATCCTACGACTACTACTACTACTACGACAGCCTTAATTACACTTTTGATCGCCACATCGTGAGGAATGACAAAGCCACCATAGAGGATTCAGTGTAGGGAGACTAGATTGATTTCAAGCCTGCCATGAGGCTAGCTTGGATAAGCTATGAGGGGTGCCGAAGGAGACAGGTTTATCTATACATTGCAAAGGCAGGTGATTACCGAGGGGATATGATCAAAGATGTGTTTAGAAGATTTAGGTATATCCATAAGACAAAATAAATGCAGACGTATTTCCAGCAGACTGGACTGGACCAGGGGCACATAGAGAAAACTATAAAGTAAAGAGAGTAGAGAGAGAGCGAGACAGAGGAGAGAGAGACGAGACAGACAGACAGACAGACAGACGACATTATATCTGCAAAAATATTTTCAAAGGACATATGACCTTTGACGTGTTCAATCTAAAATTGAATCACTTCATCTTTGTAATGCAGTCTATAAGTGTGTGAAGTATGTTTGAAATCTCTTGAGTGATTCATTAGTTATTGCAGTCGCCACAGGTTTTCGATTAAAGGGCACATGATCTTAAGTCTTCTGACCTTTTTAACCCAAAATTTAAATAGTTCATCTTTTTTGTGACATTCCATAGTTATGCCAAGTTTGGTCAACATCCCTTCAGAAATTACAAGTTATTGCGGTAATGAAAAATCTACTACTTTCATCTAAAGGTCACATGACCTTTGACCCTTTGCACTAAAATCGAATCAGTTCATCTTTGCATCTAATACACTTTTCTACCAAGTTTGGTAAAAATCAGTAAACAAAAACCTGTTACTTTCAGCGAAAGGTCGCATGACCTTTGACCCCCAAAATTTATAATCAGTTCTTCTTCTTTTGCATCATTGTGCATACCTGTTAACAGCCAAATCCCCTTTAGTGGTTCACAAGTTATCGTGGGAACTAAAATCTGCTACTCTGCAGCGAAAGGTCACATGACCTTTTGACCTTTGACCCAAAAATCACATCAGTTCAATCATAACAATCTTTGGACCAAGTTTGGTTAAAAACCCCTTGAGTAGTTCCCAAGTTATCGTGGTAACAAAAACTGATCACAATATGGCCACGGACGGGGCATGCGACAGACAGATGCACGCACACACCACACACACACATGGCTACATGAACGGATGGACACCCAAAAAATATGCCTCTGGCGCTTTCAGTGACAGCATAAAAAAGGACGGTTAGAGCGGTCATAAGACATGGGTCTTTCACTCAAAGTAGTTTGATGGATGAAATAGTTCTCCCTGGAAAGGTAGTGGGGCAGCAGAAACAGTAAATTTAAAACTTGAACTCTGGTAATTGTATTGAATTTGAACTAGAAGCACGCTTTATAACTGCAAGCAGTTATGCGGTGCCAAGCCACCCGGCTTTTGATCGAACATCAAACCCTCTTTGATTGGACATGTGACCCATGACGTCATCTCTAAAAAAACTGAATTCAAGAATCGGTGTTTTCTTTTTGTTTTTTTAATACATGGTCAGGAACAACAAATCAGGACACAACATAACAATAGGGAACAGCAGAAGAAAGGGGAAACACCAACACAGGGGTGGACGGAGAAGGTAGACAGACGGCAAACAAGGAGTGGCAGTAACGATGAGGGGTAGGGGGAGAACGCAAGGGATGGACGGGTATGGGATGCAAAAGCAAAATTTTGGGAGGGGTGGGGGGTGGAAAATCTGGCAATTCGGAGTAGAAATTAAATAAGGTAGTAAAAGATCATGGGTCTTGTATGGGGGATGACCTGAGATGGTGTTGAACACAGCTGTCTTGAAGACCTGGAGAAGAGATGAGATCGTCGAGAGTGTGGAACAGGTGGTTCCACGGGTGGGAAAAATAGAGAATAAATGAGTGGAGGTGAGCAGTGGTTCTGGATTTAGGCATTTCACTTGGAGGGGGCTGCTGGTAGACCGCGGTGCATCCTGCAGCTACCTGGGGGCGGGGGGACAAAGTATGGAGAGGGCAGAGGTGGCAAGCGGCAGAAATTGAGGCGGCAGAAGACAGAGAGACCACCAACCTGTCAGCGATGGTGAAGTGATAGGCCCAAAGACTCAATTTCATCGCGAGAGATTCCAATGATCTTGAAAGCCTTGGTTTAGGCGCAATAAAGATAAAGTAGAGGATTGACTTGCCAATGGCGTCCCCCTGTGCCTCTGTACCATTCCCACTTTCTGATGGGGTTGACCGAGGAAAGTTTTTGACTCATTTATCATGAACTGGCTGACCACAGGTATGCTCGGCTGAAGATGGCAGGGATTTTGAAATTGGGTTCACCATGTTGATAATAACACCTTCTCTTCACAAAAGACTTTGACATATTTAAATGACCGGAGATAGAAAATTGACATCCATGGGGAGGAGAACAACCAACCTAATTGCCCCGCTTAGTACAGAGAGGAAAGTGATGTCATATGAGATGGTGTGGCTGCTGTTATTTGTCTGAAATCAAGTCCGGTGTGTGTTTTTTTTTCTCTTTTTTTTTCTTTGTATATCATAGTCAGCCTCGTAGAAGAGTAGAACATTCGAGAAATCAACAAATCAGGATGCAACAGAACAAGATAGAGGGAGATTCGACAAAGCAATGGGTGGTGGAGGAATGCGGGTGCAGGAGAAGATGCATGGAGTGGACATGATGGATACAAAAGCAAACTCTGAGGGAGGAAAAACTGGTAATTAGGAAGGAATGTGGTCTTGGGGTGGGGTGATAACGAGGGTAGCTCACAACAACCTAATATATCACGGTCTATTTGGTCATTGTCAGCAAGCCATGGTGGCGATGTGCGAAGCAGAGCCGGTAAGGGCAATCTGCCAAGGACATTGATGTGGACTGTGATAAACAGCCTTCGAGCTGTGGGAACGTTTCTGGATGAGGGGGCGGAAGTGGGGGAGAGAGGATGAACGCTACGGAAGAGGCGCCGCCACCATGCTGAGCAGCGACCAATGGTGAGCACAGCATGGATGGTCCTGGGAGGTGGTAAGAAAAAGACTGGCACATGCATGCATGCTCTCTCTTGGTCTGGCACTCCTGCTCTCTTCATCTCCCGCTGGGGACAAAGGAAGAGGAGATTGCCTTCATGCTGCGTGCGCCAACCCAGAATGTGACTCGTGTGGCAATGCCGGAGTGTTGGATCATACGAGCAACAAGATAAAGTACGCAGATTCATACTTGGCAGTGGGGATTTGGTTGTCATCAGAAAAACGGTGTGCACCTCCCACAATGTGTTGGTCTGTTAACCACGTGCTGGGAGAACGGCTCAACGAAGCCCTCAAAATTGGAGCAGCACCTGCACCTGCACAGATTGCCACCAGAGTTAACAGGAAAAGATCAATAATTCTTCAAAAGGAAAGCAGATGGACTGAAGAGGCAAAATCACGAGAAGGAAAGCGAGCATCGTGAAGCTTCCTCTTGAGTTGCTTAGTATGGTGGCGCAGAAAGAAGAAACCACCAAACAATTGCCAAAGAGTTGATTCCTCCTTGTGCAAAAGAAATGGTTTGATTGGTTCTTGGTGAAGATGCAGCACAAAACGCTCACCGATATCTCCCTTTCAAACAACACCATCCAACGTAAGAATTATTGACTCTGAAAAAAACAGATTGTGGAGGAAATCAAGGCATCCCCTCTCTTTGTTATGCAGATTTGATGAGTCTTCTGCTGTGTCCACTGTTCCCAGTTGCTGGTTTCTTGTCACTAACCTATTCGAAGGTGACATGAAGGAAGAAATCCTTTTTTTGCCACAACCTTGAAACGACAACCAAAGCTAATGATGTAACGGAAGCTGTTTCTGCTTTTTCTCAATAGCAATGAGCTGAGTGGGAAAAAACTGATGGAAAAACAACTGATGTAACCCCCAAGTACTTGGGTCAAGATATGGTTTCCAAACCATGGTCAAAACTAAAGCTCTCCAAATGTAGTCGGTGTCCACTGTTTTATTCATCGACAAGCTCTGTCTTCTAAATCGGGCTGCTCCTGGGTTTGAATGTAATTTTTCAAGTAGCATTGCCAAAGTGGTGAACTATGTAAAGACTTCTGCATTGAATACTCGAACTTTTCAAACAGCTTTGGCGATGATATGGATTTGAAGCAAAACAACCTGTTCCTTTTATACTTCGTCAGATAGTTGTCTGCTGGCAAATCTTATGTTTGGTTTTCTACCCTTTGGAGGGAAGTCGGATGTCTCCTTGAAGTACAAGGAAAATGTGAGTTACAGGCGACATTTTAGCACCGGAATACTTCGAACTCCGCCGAGGCCTACATTGTCAATATATTGGAGAGCCCTTGATCAGTTGAATTTACAGCTGCAAGGAAGGGCTTTCCAATCATGTTGTCCACACAGACTTCATTCGTGCCTTTCTTGGAAATGTGCAGTTGTACAGAAGAGAGTGGTCCAGGGAAATTTCATCAAACTTCCCTGCTTAAAAGAGTCGCCAATGGTGAACTCCCCGACGTTGTATCCACAAAGATTACAGATCACCTTGTCAAGCTTGAAGACGAGTTTTAAAAGATATTCCAACTTGAACCCCAAAATTCTGAGTTGACTAGAAACCCCTTTCTGTGTGATGTTGACGATACTCCAGAAGAGGTATAGGAGGAGTTGCTGGAACTCATCAACGATTCAACAGCCGAGATATGCTTACAATGGAAGTCATTGAAAGAGTAATTGGTGTCAAATGACGGAATCTTACCCAAAAACTCATGACATTACCATTGTGTCCTTTTGCCATTTTCTGCCACATACCTCTGTGAAAGTGGTTTTTCATCCGTTACTCGCAATTAAAGCCAAATCGAGGAACAAGACATCCTCTCACTCACAGCCACTCTTTGCTTCCTTATCACCAAGCAGTTTGCAATCCAATTAGCCACCTGACCAGCCACTCCACAAGCCCTCACTCTGGCTAACAACCTCGATGTGGTACCTAAAGGAACAAATGACCTGCTTTGTAAGCCATCATTCCTTATCTATTTGGCAAGTTTGATCAACATCGGTAAATGTATGTCCGAGCGAGAAATGCTGGAGAGCATGTTTCAACATCAGGTTTTTTACAATTAAAAATTGCCATCATGGATAAGATTTTGAAAAAGACGATGGATATGTAAAGCATCGAGGGTGGAAAAAAAGAAGTAAAAAACAAAAGGACTAAGAGGACACGGGGAGTCAGACAAGAAAAGAGAATGAAGGTGATGATCCATTTCAGCCAATGCTGCTTGCAAGACCGCAGTACATGGTGATAAATAGAGCCTTTGGTGCAGTGGAAGTGCTCGAAGATCATGTGGCAGTGTGCAAGGCACATTCAGCTCAGGTAGAAGAGCCCTGAGGCGTGCAAGGCACACAAACCCTTCGGTGGCAGCACAAATTTGTTGATACAGCTGAAAAAGCCTTGCGTGCACCAATGGGCAGACAGACGTCATGGGTGGTGCCTCGGTTGGAAGAGTCCTGAGTCTGTTGGCAGGTCATCAATGACCAACAAAGTTGACTACATTGGAGCTGCAATTAAAAAACATCTTTCTATGCCACTCACACACCACACCTTATATAATAGAGGTGAACATGTTCTCAATAAAATAGAGGTCAGTAAGAGTTAGCACAAACATGAGCGAGATAAATGAGGGCAAAACTATGTGTAAATAGCAGCATTAATATTCAGAGACGATGCTATCATCAGATGAGAACCTGCAACACAGCGCTGGAAGCTGAAGTCTGTGATCCCTTGCATATTCCACATATCAAAATCCTGCTAATTCAGTTTGCGATGCACTCTGGCAATGAGACAATCACAAAGGCTAACGTTGCAGTGCCAGTACATTTAAAGCAACTCAACACCTGCATGCAGACATCTACGTGCCGTAAGCGAATGATGACCTCCTACTCCTGCACACACATTATGATCACAGATCAAAGCTCGATGCACTCGACATATTTTCATGTTTATGTTCCAGGTGTGATATGGAGCTGAACTCTCTCATCAAATCATACGATTAATATCAAAAATATCCCGAAAGGCAGTTTTGTTTTGTTTTGGATAACTTGTAAAACCTCATGTCTTAAAGGTGTATTTTTTTGTTAGATTTTGTTGATTCAAGGTGATTTTTTTTGTTGGGAATAACCTACAAAACCTATTTTTTAAAAACTTTTTTGATGAATGCCGACTTGACCCTGTCCCATTTCTCACAGCGTATGGGCCCTGGTGACAGTACAGACTTGTGAGAGAAGCAACCATGAGAAAAACATCACTTAAAGCCCATGAAGGATAGAGCTGCTGTGCCTGTGACAGCCAGAAGAACTACCTCCAAAAGCTGTATGTGACTTCCTCTCAGCTGTCTCCATGTCTCAAGTGTATGAGATCTCGCTCATTGCACACATACATATTGTTGTGGATTTTCGCCCGTCCGGCGTGCTGGGGCGACCGCCTTTAGCTCAATTGCGGCCATGCGCGCCCACCCGAACGAGCAATCTAGTCGCAGCTTTCGGATCAACGCCGAAAACCCAGCGACAGGTGTTTTTAACCACACCATAAACCAGCCAACTCTTCTGTCCACCGCGGCTACAGGTCCGATCACCGAATTGTCGATGTACTAATTATTCGCGCAGACAAAAGCCGGGAGTTTATACCTCAACGGAGCCTGCACGAAAACGAGCCGCTTTAAGCAGCTCGTTCCGTTTGCGATTGCCGAGGCGGTTTATATCGCCAAGCCCCGTCGGACCAGATGTACGTTTTATCGGCTTGTAATCAGCCAGCTAATTTATTCCGAACGCAATTATGGCAGTCAATGGAGAAGGGACGCAACGAGCAGGTGACATTCAAAAATGGGGACATTTATTTCCACACACAGGCATGCAAGCAATGCAATGAATGGGGGGAAATGGGGAAAAGACACGAGCAAAAACCTACAGCGATGTCTATTTATTATTGTACATGCACTTAATCAGGTCTACTTGGTAGACAAGGCGCCACAGACTTTCATGCAAACCCCAAGAAAGAAAGGAAGAACCGGGGCGTAAGCCTTTATAATTGCTCGGAGCCGGGATGACCGAAGGGACTCCAAGAGACCGAGCGGGCTACCTGCCCCTCTTGGTGACTCGCTGGGCGACTCTCGATGTCTCTGCCGCGCACTCCAACCTCCAAACTCTCCAAGTTCTCTTCCCGACTCCACCACACCAGCGCAGCGCGAACTTGAATGCTCTCTCCAGCGCTCTTCTCCAAGCTCGTTCGTTCCTTGTCGAACGACTCGGCGTCTCTTCAAACCGCTCAAATGGACTCCAGGCTCAAACTCCACTCTCCAGACTCCAACACTCAACTTGACTCACAACTCGACTCTCCAACTCTCAACTGGACTCACCAACTCGACTGGACTGCTCGGCGTTTCAGCCGGCTTTTTATCGGGTTTCGGGAGGGTGTTTGTCTTTCACCTTCGACCCTTCACCCCCGGCTGGCTTCCGCCCTTTTGCCGTTCTGATCCCGATCTGCCGTCAAATGCGGCCGTTGTTCAGGAATCACCTCTTCACGCGGACGTGTTTGGAATCACCGGCTTCAGGCGGACGTGTTTGAATCACGCTTCACGCGGTTGTGGTGAAGATGGTGAGGAGATGATGGCAGTTGTGTGAGAGAGGTGGTGAGGAGATGATGGCAGTTGTGGAGAAGTGGTGAGGAGATGATGGTGGTTGTGGAGAAGGTGGTGAGGAGATGATGGCGGTTGCGGAGAAGATGGTGAGGAGATGATTGTTTAAAATAAAGAGAAGAAAAATAACACTACCTCAAAGGTTCACAGCCGCGGCATATGAATAATTCCCGTTATACATTGGTGGGGAAATCTAACCTGGAGCACACACTTAGCGAAATAACTGACCTCTGGCGGAACGTGAATGGTGATCTGTCAATTTCCACAACCGTAACAATATATATATATATATATATATATATTATAATATATACACACACACACACACAAATAATTGCACACATGTATAATACATCTTCATATCTTCATAAAATAAAAGGCAATGTGTGTGTGTGTGTGTGTGTGTGTGTGTGTGTGTGTGTGTGTGTGTCTCCTTCCATAATCTCCAAAACCATGAAACCGAGCAGCCTGAAACTTTACATGCATCTAAGAAAACTCCAAGGAAGTGCAAGAGTGATAATTGGGTGTTTTGATTAATTAAAACCACCCTTTTGAAGATACTTAACGGCCTTATTTAATTATATCCTTCATCAGGCATCCTCAGCCACCTCGCTCCAGAAGGGGTCTTAAGGCATATCCTACGGTAACATCGCTGGGGTTGAACGCGCCAGGTTTTTTTGTCCTGCTCACATGCATTGACTTGGAACAGGACCGCAATGATTTCTTTCCCAATGAAGTTGTTTTTTTTCACTTTCCTCACTCCATATCATCGAATGTCTGTTCATCATATCTACACAATTCGGCGCAATATTTGACATTTGCAGGTGTCTCCGGGAGGTGTATGTTTATATGACAGTTTCGGTGATTGCACTGGCTCGCTGAAAATGGGAATTATATTTTCACGATTTTCCCTTTTTTTTTTTTGTTTACGTTTCCTTTCCATTATATGACCCATCACTTCGACATCTGATATATATATACATACAATAAGAGACGAAACAGCGAATTTTTGTTCCCGTTTTGCGACGTCAAATCAATCGCATTCCTCCTGAAAATTGGCAGGTATTTATATGCTATCGGGAAGGTGCTAGATGTACTTTCGTTATGAACTAACGATTATAATCTATTGTGAATTTGAGGGTGAAAATGGCAGGACACATTTGGCCAATTGCTTCTTAAGAAGGAAGTAAAACAGTTCCACTTTCATTGAAATAAGAAGTAACCGCCTACCAGTTCATTGAAAATTGGTGATTCTCACGAAAATATTTATTTTATCGATGGAATGAGCGATGAGGTTTCTCGCATTCATTCAGGTGAGTAATTGTTTTTTTATCCTTTCTCACATTGCCACTTCATAACCATCTTAGCCCATTGGGCCAGATATGGTCCAACGTGCACCCCCCCCCCCCCCACAACCCTTCGACCCATATTTTTCTGAAGCCTAGGGTCCCTGAGCATGAATTCAACTGGTAACAGTGGAATAAACTGGGACTCACTATCTATTTTCCAACCATATCTGACAGTACCCTCAAAAGTCAACTTTTCCTCAGTTTCGCACTTAAAAAATCCCCTGACTGATAAGATCTCTGCAGTTGCCCAATAAGCATTAATATTAACAAATTATATATCAAATGAAAGATTATCACAGCAGGATTTTCAAAATAGATCATCTGTCAAATTTATAGCGTTATGTTTGTCCCAGGAAGTGAATGAAGAGGGTACTCCTCGCTTTCCTTTTGGACAACTCAATTCACTCAGATATCTGAAATAATAAGTATATTCTGCTCATTTTACCTGACACAAACAATAAATATTTTCAATGAAATCACAAATTTTACTACCTTTCTATTGATACCAAAATTGTCCCACTCAACCAACTAAAGATGTACCAGGTATTATGTCTTAACACATAGTACATCACTGTTGCAACACCCAACATGTAGTCACCAGTAAGACGTAAGACTGAGAATATATTCCTTACTTCACATAAGAATATAAATATTTAAGTTTATTTAAGAAAACAATTGAAACGTATTATGTCATGTCCACAAAATGTCATTGTGCATGGATTACGCATAATATTAATTATCGCTGTCGTCATCACTCTCCGATGCCTTTTCTATATCATCAAATTGCATCCCTATCTGAATCCTCATCAGAGTCGTGTCGTCAGGTGTGACTTCAGCAATGTCAGCCAGTTGCCGTGGGAGGCACATCTCCTTCATACCTAGAGGATCAAGGTTACCATCCTTTTCCTCCCAACCATGTCCCTGACTGGCCTTCGAACATTGTGGTTGTGGAATATGCACGGTCTTTCCAAATCCATACTTGGTGGTTTACTCTCCGAATGTGCTGTAGATGACGACAGCGATAATTAATATTATGCGTAATCCATGCACAATGACATTTTGTGGACATGACATAATACGTTTCAATTGTTTTTCTTAAATAAACTTAAAATTTATATTCTTTATGTGAAGTAAGGAATATATTCTCAGTCTTACGTCTTACTGGTGACTACATGTTGGGTGTTGCAACAGTGATGTACTTATGTTTAAGACCCATAGGGCAAGACATTTGTTGCGCTGCTTACCAATGGATCTTGGAAAACTCTCAAAACATATCCTATTGTTGTTTCCACGACATCTTTACAGGAAGTTGAGGAAGCTCGTGACTTTTGGAACAGGTTGGGGCATTGAGGAGTTATTCATTTACATGGAACTGGAGGACTGCACTAGCAGAGGCAGTGATGCAGTTCATCACAACACAGCTATTCCAGTCGAGACCATCAGGTCACCATCTGGGGCCCGCTGTGATTCCACTCGGAATTGACAACTTTGATTCACTAATAAATGGACCTCACAGGTTAAAGGGTCAGTCCATCTGCCCACGGATCATGCTTCAGAGAAGTTGATTGGTGATGATGTTGAAAAAATGCCCAGAGATGCCTTCTCAAGAAAGGGTAAAAGCGGGTCTCTACAATCTGAACAGACACAGTTATACTCTCCTGGCTATATACCAAAAAAGACAGAGTCCCAAGCTGAAAAGTTAATCAGCTACTTTAATCCCAGGTTCTGGAAGAAGTGCAATGGAGCACTCAACTAAGTGAAAATGATTTTTGGTATGATCATTTAGGATGTTTGACAAAGAACAAACCACAGGTTCCTGGCTGGTCAGGTTTCATCTCAGAGACAGGCGAGACTCCTTTACAAAGCTGACAAACTATAGATTATTATCAGTCATATAACCTCCCATAACGGAGTACAAAACGTACAAGAATGCTTGCCGTGCTGCTGAAGAGGCCACCAGAAAGTTTGGGGACAGCCTTTATGTTCATTGATTACATTTTGACTTGGAGTCTGCATGAAAGGGCCTACCCATTAGTGTGGAACTCACAGACAAGTATGAGAGCACATAATTCTATTGGCGCGCATTCCCACCTTAGTAGCGCTGATATGAAGATGATTTGCCAAAAAGAATTGGCTGGTGGGTTTAGCAGATGTCTCCTAGAAGCAGGGGACTTAATCAGTGGAGATCTTCGGGTGGTGGATGTCCGGGGAAGCACTAACGACAAGCCCCTACATTGTCACAAGATTATGTTTGGAATGTCTTGAAGTTGCCTCATAGAGGAGTACCTCAAAGATAAAAGCACTGATGATTCTGTTCTCGTCTTTTCTGATGAATCATTCAGATAGCTACGTTGCCTAAGTAGATTCCCGGCAGCCAGATACTTTGAATGCTGTCTTGATGGACATTCCATTGTCCAATCATAAGAGCTGTATGCAGAACATCAAAAAAGGAGTCGCAAATGGACGTTTGGTGAAGATTGTCCAGCTGTTGGTTGTCATACCAATGGACCATGTCTGTTTAATTCTATCACATCCTTGAAGCTGTAAAGACAAACAACTTTCTTTTGTTATGCTGCAGCCATTCATTCGCATGACGTCTCTCTTCTTCAGTTTCTGGTGACAGAACTATGCAAGGTATTCTGACCATATTTCTTGTGTCATAGCTAATATAGACAAACTCACACCCAGGGGCAGTATCACTGATCAAGAGAGGAGCTATCCAGTGTCGCACGCTCCTTTATCCCTGGCAATCGTTGTGCAGTGGATAAAACCCATGGAAGGAGCCTTCCATGAGGCATTGCTAAGTCACATGGTGGGTGCTGGAACCAGTTGCAGCAAGGTTACATTTGGACTTTACTCACCAAACTACCAGGGCCTACCAGAGATGGGTTTAGGACAACACATGGCCAAGTCTCTTATGTTGATGCTGCCATTGGAATGGCTCCCACATGTTTGACAGTGGAGAGGCAACAAAGCATCGTGATACAACATCCGACAGAGTCACAAAAGGAGAGAAGTTGGTTGAAAAGGGCCAAAGATGCCATAGGAAGTTTATGAATCCTTTTCAATTATAGAGGACAAAATGATCAATTGTTGATACTCTCATCAGGAAAGTGCTTGCAATCTGATGCTGTTTCAAGGACGATGTTCTAAAGGCTGAAGCTGTTGGTGAAAAAGCACGGGATGAATTTTTGAAGCTCGACTGAAGAATAGTAAAAAGAATTCTTTGAGCCTGTGAAGAGACTGAACCTCAAAACTCTGAGTTGACATGAACAAGGTATCTAAGATTGAAGACAACCAAGAATATGGTCATACAGTACAAGCAACAGGGTAATGTAGCCTTTCAATTCTTTTAAAGTCACAAAAAACCAGGGCTTACAAGTCATATGAAAGAACTGTTTGACATATCCATTAACTCCCGTACCATACAGCATCGCTACAGCTGATGGATATACTTGCTAAGACTGACAAAGCAAAGGCATTCAAAACCTGATCAAGGAGTAATGATGCTGATGTACCACCAACCAATGAAACATTGACTCTGTATGATGCAATGGCTTGCTTGCTTTCTATTACCTGAAAGAAATACCAAGTAATTTTAGTCAGATCTCTTACAATGTGTTTGACATCATTGGAAAAACAGGAGATGTGGTATTTAGCACTGATCAATATTTGTCTAGTCAGTGAAGTCGATGGAGAGTGATGTCGGGGCTGTGGAGAAAAGCTTTTACTTACAGGTGAAGTCACGAAGAGACCACCTGATTGGAAATTGTTCCTGTCAAATGATGAGAAACAAGACACAGCTCATCAAACTTCTGCTTAGGCTCTGGAGTGGTGATAACTATGCATCAAGGTTGCATGGAAGGCGAGTGATCTTTGTATGTGAGGGCATTGCATATTTGCTCACATCTGCTGATGGCCAAACAACAATTAGAGAGGACTACCACTGCTGAAATCAACCCAGGAAAAAACTGACTCTCGTATTGATACTGTATGTTCAGTTGCTAGATTCAGAAACTATCAATTTGTCCGAGTGAAAAGTCCGATTCAGATGTATTTTTCATCCTATTACACTATGCTGCCTCTGTCAAACAGGACAGTTGTACCATGAAACACAGGCAAAGGCAACAAGCATAGGATGGTAACTGTCAGTGAACTAGCTACAGATTTTGGCCAGAAAAAGTGCACAGCTCTCATGGCACTCCATGCTTATAGTGGCTGTGACACCACTAGGTCCACTATGCCTTCCGAGGAATTGGCAAACTTAAAACCTGTGAAAACTCTTCTGCGTTTCCAAATATATTCTCTACTCTGAAGAAACTTGGCAATGCTTGGGATATTCTGATGAGCTCATTGATGAGTTGGACACCTTCACGTGTGCCATGTACGGTAGAGCGTCAAAGGTGTCAAAAGTTGATAATCTGCGACTCATTTGTATAAACGAGCTCTGCACCAGCAAAGTCGTCTTGTGCCTTCAGGGAATGTGGATATGGCTAACTTACCACCTTGTAAGCGAGCTCTTACCCAGCACATTCGGAGAGTAAACCACCAAGTATGGATTTGGAAGACCGTGCATATTCCACAACCACAGATTCGAAGGCCAGTCAGGGACATGGTTGGAGGAAAAAGATGGTAACCTTGATCCTCTATGGTATGAAGAGATGTCCTCCCACGGCAACTGGCTGACATTGCTGAAGTCACACCTGACGACACTGACTCTGATGAGGATTCAGATTGGATGCATTTGATGATATAGAACAGGCATCGGAGAGTGATGACGACAGCGATAATTAATATTATGCGTAATCCATGCACAATGACATTTTGTGGACATGACATAATACGTTTCAATTGTTTTTCTTAAATAAACTTAAAATTTATATTCTTTATGTGAAAGAAGGAATATATTCTCAGTCTTACGTCTTACTGGTGACTACATGTTGGGTGTTGCAACAGTGATGTACTTATGTTAAGACATAATACCTGGTACATCTTTAGTTGGTGTGGGACAATTTTGGTATCAATAGAAAGTAGTAAAATTTGTGATATCATTGAAATATTTATTTGTTTGTGTCAGGTAAAATGAGCATGAATATACGTTATTATTTCAGATATCTGAGTTGAATCTGAGTTGTTCAAAAGGAAAGGCGAGGTACTCCTCTTCATCACTTCCGGACAACATACGCTATTAAATTTTGACAGATGACTCTATTTTGAAAATCTGCATGTGATAATCTTTCATTTGATATATAATTTGTTAATATTAATGCTTATTGGCAACTGCAGAGATCTTATCAGTCAGGGGATTTTTTAAGTGCGAAACTGAGGAAAAGTTGACATTTTGAGGGTACTGTCAGATATGGTTGGAAATGGATAGTGAGTCCCAGTTTATTCACTGTTACCAGTTGAATTCATGCTCAGGGACCCTAAGGCTTCAGAAAAATATGGGGTCGAAGGGTTGTGGGGGGGGGGGGGGTGCACGTGGACCATATCTGGCCCATGGCCTAGATGGTTATGAAGTGCAAAAGTGAGGAATA
>CM068954.1:50353152-50364057 GCA_035128595.1 Eptatretus atami | reverse complement strand
GGATAAAAAAAAATTACTCACCTGAATGAATGCGAGGAAACCTCATTGCTCATTCCATCGATAAAATAAATATTTTTCCGTCGAGAATCACAATTTTCAATGAACGTGGTAGGCGGTTTTACTTTCTTATTCAATGAAAGTGGTAACTGTTTTACTTCCTTCTTAAGAGCATTGGGTGTGTCCTGCCCATTTTCACCCTCAAAATTCACAATAGATTATAATCGTTAGTTCATAACGAAAAGTACATCTAGCCACCTTCCCGATAGCATATTAAATACCTGCCAATTTTCAGGAGGATGCGATTTGATTTGACGTCGCAAAACGGGAACAAAATTCGCTGTTTCTCTCTTATTGTATGTATATATATATCGATGTCGAAGTGATGGGTCATATAATGGAAGAACGTACAAAAAGGGGAAAATTCGTGGAAAATATAATTCCCATTTTCAGCGAGCCAGTGGCAATCACCGAACTGTCATATTAAACATACACCTCCCGGAGACACCTGAAATGTCAAATATGTCCGAATTGTGTAGATATGATGAACAGACATTCGATGATATGAGTGAGGAAAGTGAAAAAAACAACTTCATTGGAAAGAAATCATTGCGGCCTGTTCCAAGTCAATGCATGGTTGAGCAGGCCAAAAAACCTGGCGGCTTCAGACCCCAGCGATGTTACCTAGGATATGCCTTAAGACCCCTTCTGGAGCGAGGTGGCTGAGGATTGCCTGATGAAGGATATAATTAAATAAGGCCGTTAAGTATCTTCAAAAGGGGTGTTTTAATTAACTCAAACACCCAATTATCACTCTTGCACTTCCTTGGAGTTTTCTTAGTATGCATGTAAAGTTTCAGGCTGCTCGGTTTCATGGTTTTGGAGTTATGGAGGAGACACACACACACACACACACACACACACACCATGCCACAGCCCGTACCAGTTTTCAGTGTCCCACAACAGTATCAGTTTGCTATCCTACAACGAGTATCAGTTTGTTATTGCCCAACAACAAGTACAGTTTGGCTGGTAGATATCACAGCAGTTTACAGTTTTGCATGTCCCACAACAGTACCAGTTTTGCATATCTGAACAACAGTACAGTTTTGCAGTAATCCTACACGCTATCAGTTTTGTGATGCCCACAACAGTACCCAGTTTTGCTGGTAGATATGCCACAGCAGTACCAGTTTTGCATGCCCACAAACAGTTCAGTTTGGCATATCTACAACAGTACAGTTTTGCATCGCCCACAGCAGTACCAGTTTTGCATGTCCCACAACAGTAATCAGTTTGCATATCCTACAACCGAGTATTCAGGTTTTTGTATGCCCACACAGTACAGTTTGCTGCGTAGATATGCACAGCAGTACCAGTTGCATTCCACAACAGTACCACGGTTTTGGCAGTTTAATCCTACAACAAAGTACCAGTTTGGCCATATCTGACAAACAGTACAGTTTTTGCATATCCTGAAGTTACCAGTTTTTGCATATCTGAACAACAGTACGTTTTGCAATATCTGACAAACAGTACAGTTGGTTTGCATATCCGATGACAGTGACCAGTTTTTGCGCATGTCCCCTCACAGTACCAGTTTTTGCATGTCCAACAGCAGTACCAGTTGAATGTCCCACAACAGGCTACCAGTTTTGCTTGTCCCACAACAGTACCAGTTTTGCATATCTCACAACAGTACCAGTTTGCATATCCGATGGGACAGTTACAGTTTTGCATGGTCCCACAACTAGTTACCAGTTTTTGCATGTCCCACAGTGAGTACCAGATTTTGCATATCTTGACAACAGTACAGTTTTTGATATCCGATGACAGTACCAGTTTGTATTGTCCCACACAGTACCAGTTTTGCATGTCCCACAGCCAAGTACCAGCTTTGCATGTCCCACACCAGTACCAGTTTGTGATTGTCACCAACAGTACCAGCTTTTGCATGCCACAGCCAGTACAGTTTTGCGATGTCCCACAACAGTACCAGTGTTTGCATGTTCCAACACAAGTTTAACCCCAGGTTTTTTTTTGCGGGCACTTTTTTTTATTTGGGGGTCCCCCCCACAACAGTACCAGTTTTGCATGTCCCACAACAGCTACCAGTTTTTGCATGTCCCACAACAGTACCAGTTTGCATGTTCCCACAAGTAGTACCAGATTTGCATATCTGACAACAGTACAGTTTTGCATATCCGGATGACCAGTACCAGTTTTGCATGTTCCCAACAACAGTTTACCCAGTTTTGCATGTTCCCACAGCATACCAGCTTTGGTCATGTCCCACAACTAGTACCAGTTTTTGCATGTCCCACAAACAGTACAGTTTTTGCATGTCCCACAACAGTACCAGTTTCATGTCCCACAAAACAAAACACCAACAAAAAAAAAACAAAAAAAAAAAAAACAAGTACCAGTTTTATGCCATATCTCACAACAGTACCAGTTTTGCATATACTGATGACAGTACACAGTTTTGCATGTTCCCACAACAGTCCAGTTTGCATGTCCCACAGTAGTACCAGATTGCATATCTGACACAGACAGTTTTGCATATCCGATGACAGTACAGTTTTGCATGTACCCAACAACAGTACCAGTTTTGCATGTCCCACAAGGCAAGTACCAGTTTGATGTCCCACAAACCAGTACCAGTTTTGCATGCCCACAGCCAGTACCAGTTTGGCATGTCCCCACAACAGTACCAGTTTTGCCATGTCCCACAACAGTCGACCAGTTTTAGCATGTCCACAACAGTAAACCAGTTTTGCATAGTCCCACAACAGTTACCAGTTTGCATGCCCACAACAGTACCAGTTTTGCATGCCCACAGCAAGTTAGCCCAGTTTTGGCATGTCCACAACAGTATCAGTTTTGCAATCGTACAACAGTTATCCATTTTGTATGCCCACAACATACCAGTTTGCTGGCTAGAATATGCCACAGCAGTACCAGTTTTGCATTGTCCCACAAAACAATACCAGTTTTGCATATCTCGACAACCAGTACAGTTTTGCATATCCTACAACAGTTATCAGTTTTTTGTTATGCCCACAACAGTACCAGTTTTGCGGTAGATATGCACAGCAGTACCCAGGTTTTAGCATGCCCACACCAGTATCAGTTTTGCATTATCCTACAAAACAGTTTACCAGTTTTGCCGATGCCCACCGCAGTACCAGTTTTTTGCATGTCCCACAACAGTAATCAGTTTTGCATATCCTACAACAGTATCAGTTTTGTATGCCCACAACAGTTACAGTGTTGCTGCTAGATATGCACAGCAGTACCAGTGTTGGCATGTCTCACACAGTACCAGTTTTGCATATCCTACAACGAGCCTACCAGTTTTGGCATATACTGACAACAGTACAGTTTTGCATATCCGCGATGACTAGTACCAGGTTTTGCATATCTGACAAACAGTACCGGTTTTGCATATCTGACAACAGTACAGTTTTGCATATCCGATGACCAGTACCAAGTTTTGCATTGTCCCTCAACAGTACAGTTTTGCATGCCAAACAGCAGTACCAGTTTTAGAATGTTTCCCACAACAGTACCAGTTTTGCTGTGGGTCCCACAACACGTACCAGTTTTTGCATATCTCACAACAGTACAAGTTTGCATATCCGATGACAGTGACCAGTTTTTGATGTCCCACAACAGTACAGTTTTGCATGTCCCACAGTTAGTACCAGATGTTGCCATATCTGACAAACAGTACCAGTTTTGCATATCCGATGACAGACCAGTTTTGCCAATTGTCCCACGAACAGTACCATTTTGCATGTCCCACAGCAGTACCGCTTTGCTATGTCCCACAACAGTACCAGTTTTTGCAGTGTCCCACAACAGTACCAGTTTTGCATGGCCCACGCAGTACCAGTTTTGCATGTCCCACAACATACCAGTTTTGCAGGTCCCACAACAGTACCAGTTTTTGCCATGTCCCACAACAGTACCAGTTTGCATGTCCCACAACAGTACAGTTTGCATGTCCCACAACAGTTACCAGTTTTTGCAGTGTCCAACAGTAGGTACCAGAATTGCATGTCCCACAACAGTACCAAGTTTTGCATATCCGAGACAGTTACAGTTTTGCGGAGGTGCCCAACAACAAGTACCAGTTTTGCAGTCCCACAAGCAGGAGTACAGCTTTGCATGTCCCACAACAGTACCAGTTTTGCATGTCCCACACACAGTACCAGTTTTTTGATGTCCCAACACAGTACAGTTTTGCATGTCCCACAACAGTACCAGTTTTGCATTATCTCACAAGCAGCTACAGTTTTGGCAATCTGATGACAGTACCCAGTTTGCATTGTCCCACAACAGTACCAGTTTTGCATGTCCCAACAGTAGTACCAGAATTTGCATATCTGACAACAGCTACAGTTTGGCATATCCGATGACAGTACCAGTTTTGCCATGTCCCACAACAGTACCAGTTTTGCATGTCCACCAACAGTACCAGCTTTTGCAATGTCCCACAAACAGTACCAGCTGTTGCATGCCCACAACAGTACCAGTTTGCATGCCCACAGCAGTACCAGGTTTGCATGTCCCACAAACAGTACCAGTTTTGCATGCCCACAGCGTACCCAGTTTTGCGCATACATATATCCCACAAAAGCACCAGTTTTTACACTATCCTGCAGGGAGTACCAGTTACACATTCTTCCTGCGTCTGATAGCAGCTCCTCCTGAAACATGAAGTCGGGCTGTTAATTAGTTACATGTTGTCACCTTAAAATAGCTGAGACTTTTGCATTTCTCTTCATATAATGAGCCTCCAGTTAAGGGGATAATCAACCTGCACCATATTTTCTGGTCCTTATATGATAGCAGTTCACTCTTTATGATTTTTCTTTGCAGTTCATCAGTTTGCAGGTATTCAGTACGACCAATTGAGTTGTCCACACGACCATCACCTCATTTATCTCTTCATGTTTTTCTGCCGTTTTCTCACCTCTCCACTCCACATGCGCATCACTCACAGTACCTCTCATCGCTGAGATTAATGAAAGTTGGAAGATAAGGTAAGTGTTGACGAGAAAGTGCAGGACAGACCTATTGCAAAAACCCAATGCTCGTTCATGTTCTAATGTAGCATGTCAACTCTTCACTGCACAGCCTTCAAATTTCTCACCTTGCCCTCCCTTTATTTGCCGTTCCCCTTTCCTTTCTCCATTTGCAATGTGCCTTGGCAGCTACTGCCCACACCAAGCCTGTTCACAATAGGTCTGTTGACAGGGTCTCGGGGTGATTGCTGCGAGCTACGCAGTCCAACAAAGGCAGCAATGCACCACTAGGCCTGGCCTGCCCGTTGAGATTGGCCTTTTCTAAATGTTCAGAGCAGAGAGTGAGGTGTATCCATCACCGCCGGACCTCCCGCCTTCAGAACACGCAATCAATTAAATCTACGGCCAGGATAGCTCAACGTGGTCTCCAGTTTCAAAGAGAAGAGCAAGGCCGCAAAATTGTACCACTGGGAGAAGTATAAAAATCCTCAATCCAATGACACTTAATGTGCAGTGCTTAAATAGCCAACGAGGATAAATAATTTAGTCACTCGATCGAATAGACAGGATTGCAGACTCTCGTTTAAAATGAATGGCCAACAAGAAGACTGTATTATAATTGAAATATTGACAAAAATAACCCATACATTTATTATTATATTTAGTTTAATGCATCCATTTATCTGTCACATCTTTTTTATTGTTGTTGGGTGAGACTTCTAAAAACAAGATTGTACCGTAAAATAGAGATACCTTGGAATTTCCAGAATTAGACCAGACCTCAAACTTGACCAAAGAAGAGAAAATTTCGTGCCTGGGGAAAAGTACACATTAAAATGGATGTAAGTGAGGTTAAAAGTAAAGAACAGTCACTTATTTTATAAGCTGTATCGAACGAGTTGTTGAGCACAGACATGGATTGTTTCTTAATCTTTTTCTCACTACACCTGTCACCTTTCACGTTCACCTGGCTTAGTGTTTAGCCAATAAACAAAAACCCTATTGTTTCCCCTCTCCTGCCACCGCTTCGCCCACCCTTGTCTCCAAAACAATGCTTCAGTGCAATGTATCAATCACTCGTTCGTTAAAAAGTGAAGGGTGAGAGAAAAAACGCACAATTTGATACTTTCTGCAAAAGCACACTCATGGAAAAAATTAATTTACAACTTTTTAACTTCGCTCTTTGCAGAAACCTTTTTATCCCACCGAGCTTGCGGTTTTTGCCAGAACAAGACGAGCCGTGTAGTAAATATGATTGTGGCAAGTTAAACACAAAGAAATAATCGGCGTGACAAAAGTTTAGTGAAATATTTATCAAAGATTTGAAGCTGGCTCATTTTATTTTTTCTGCACCAAAATGCCCTTTGCAAATCCAGGCACAAACAGAGCGGACATTCATAATGGAGCATGCGCCGATTAAATCTGTTTTGACTTGGGCCAAGTGTGTTTTGAGGTGCAGCCTAAATGCAATTGAATAAAAGGCAAAGAATAAAATTTACATTATCGTTTGGCTTCACATTGACTGAGTAGTAAACATTTTGTTTATCTCCTGTGTATTTGGCCTCCCAGGTAGAACGAGCGGAAAGAAAAATCCGCGCGTCGTTGCACTTTCTCGATCATCGCCAATGTCTCCCTGTTGTAACATACTTGAGGGACAGGTTGTCAGGTGTTGACCTTCTCGAGCGATTTATTAATATCGGTTTATTGTCGCTTCCATCGCCATCATCGATCTGGAAAAGCATTGTTCTGCTTCAGAGTTTCATCCGGTGCGGAGTTTGGACAGGAAATTAGATAGTCAAATCACGTGCAACCTGAAGCTAAAATTTTCCCCACAAATTCCAAACTCAGTTTGTGTAACCAAGAGAGAGTGCGGGGTTCCAATTTGTGAAAAAACCCACTCCCTAGAAGGAGAAATAATTCCAGCTCTTCTCATAAGTTTTGGAATGAAAAGGAAATAAAGGCACCAATTTAATCAATGCCCGAGTAACTGTTCTGCTCTTTCATGTTTGGTTTTTTAGGTGTGCAATTTGCTCGGTGGCTGTGCCCTTTATTTCTCAGCAATAGATATCCCAAGTGCCTTAACGAATACCACATTTATTTATTTGTTAGTCATTTTTTTTTATGTTGAAGGCTTCCTGTCACAGACTAAATAGTAGTCCTTTATCGAGCCAAGCCTCAAATAAAAGAACTGCATGGGTGATAGAAAAGCAAAGGGAAAGAGAGAATAGTTTATAAGAGTTTTGAGAAGTAAAAAATCTGCCTTTATCGAAAAGGGGAACCGTCAGTATGCTGAGGAAAGACTATGAGAAGGTTAAAGAGTTCCAGATGGAGTGGAGAGGAAAAGAAACAAACATCGTCAACGGGCCCCACCCTTTGAGTTGCCAATGCCCGCACAATAATCAGGGGATGTAGCGGCTTGTGAGTATTCCTTGGTCTCAGCTAATGGTGGAGTACACAAACAGCAAAGTTCTTGCGAGCAGAAAACCGAAGTAATATCTGTTAGCAAGAGAAAGAGAGTCTACCTTTGAAATGACGCCATTAGCGCCGTCAAGTTTAGTTTTGAGGTCACATTGGTAGAGTTGACAGAGTCGGAAAACTTTGATTCAATTCTGTCCCAGTAAGTATGTGGAGCTAGAACCTCCCCCAGATGTGATAGCAGTGCTCAATACCCAAAGACGAATCAATCCTTTATTTATAGTTGGAGCAACTGTACAGAGGAGAAGAATCTTCGACATGCTGAATAGACTGTTCCTTAATTTATTTTTGAGGCAAGAATAGCCCTATTTGTAATCATGATGGATTTTCCAGGATAAATTTTTGATGTTAGAGCGGGATACCTCGAGGTTTATTGTATCACATGGTTTGTAATTGTAGCAGCTTTCAAAGGAGATTGGAAGGTTAGAGGAGTTTAGGAGAGAGATGGGGAAAAAAATGAGTTTTTGAAGCATTAAACTTAACTGGATTACATTTTGCCCCACTGGGAGACCTTGTCCAAATCCGATTTAAAGAGGTGGCTCGTTGATGAAACCGAGATGTAGATCGAGTGAGGGAAGTGGAGGCCAGATGGGAAAGACATGGAGGAACGTAATGTTGAGTCCATCAGCCATTACGAGTGCATTTGGTTATTTGTGCGAAGAGAGAAGCGTCATTGATAAAGAAGGAAGAAGTGTTGGAGACAGGACGGAACCTTGAGGGACCACCGCTGTTGATAGGGAAAGGGGGGGGGGGAGATGTTGAACTATCAACAATTACAGAGATAGAGTGGTTGGAGAGAAAGCTCGATATGACAGAGGCAGAGTGAAGCGAGGAAAGTTCGAAAGAGCGTGGGAAGTTTGGATATCAGACCCTGATGCCAAACTCTGTCAGGCTTTTGGAGAATATCATGGCCGATAATAAAGGATTCCCCAAATCTCTAAAAAAAGAGGCCCCAGACATTTCGTAATGTAAGAAAGGATGTCACCTGTTAGATCTTGCCTTGCCGAAATGCGTATTGGTGGTTAGATAACGGACTGTGAGATTCAAGATGCTTGAATAAAATGGAATTGACAAAACATTCATGACTTTGAAACAGTCGAAGTCAGAGCAATATGACGGTAGTTAGAAGGTTTGAACGATCACTCCTTTCTTTAAAATAGGCTGTAAACTAAGCATGTTTCCAGGGAAGAGGAAAGTTTGGGCGTTTTTAAACAAAACGAAACAAACGAGCAAGCACAGCTCAGTTTGCAAGTTTCTGAAGCACATCCTTCAAGACACGGGAGAATGCCATCCTTGCCATAGGCCTTGCTATGTTCCAGGAGAGGAGTTATTTTTTTTGATTGCATGAAATGAGAGATTATAGGATGGACATAAGGTATTTGGTGAGGGGAGCATCAGAAGGAGATGGAATGTTAGATCATCCAGATGGAGTTAGAGGAAAAAAAAACGAGAACAAAAAAAGAGTTTGCTTTATCGCTCGGAGGGATACAGCGATAGTATGTCATTTAGAATAGGAAAAGCGAAGAGAAAGGATAGAGAGACAGAAGTTGTTGGAGATACTTTGTAGCTAAGGACCAGGAAAGAACTTATAGTGGGGAAAGAAAAGAGCAAGGTTGGTCAACATTTCCTTATGAATGAAGGGAATTGCTTCGCTTCACGAATAACAATGTTTTGCAATGACTCTTCTGGCAGATATGGCAAGCTAATGCGAGTCGGAGGAAGAAGAGTTTCTCCATGTCTGATATGCGGCATCCCTTTGCACGAATGGCCGCCAGAGCAGGATTATGAACCATGAATGAGTCGGAGAATACACTTGAAAGAGAAATGGGAATAAGCCTCCATTCCTAGCAAACAATAACCTCAGCCTATACATTACAGCAGAGACAGAGGCAGGCCACCCGCAGGCGAGGCAGTAGTCTTCCAGGGAAATTCAGGAAAAAGGAAGTTTCGTTATTAAAATCCAGCATATTTAAATCAGCATACGTTATTCGTCAGATTAATTAAAAATGCCCAATATTGGCATTTCGTTGGATGCAGTTCGCGTAGAGAAGAAGCGGTGTGTAAGTAAAGTGATGTTCACAAGATTTATGCGTCCAGAACAACCAATTGCAGTGAAATTGTGTTGTTGTTAATGCAACGCGATTTGGAAAGTGAAGAATAAATCCAAAGATTGGTAGTCGTGTCATGACGATCTGGATATGAGTAGCGGTTCGGGTGATAATTTAGTTTCAAATTCATAAGAATGGAAAAGTAAGGCTTTCAACCCCCCCCCCCCCCCCCCCCCAGATCCGTGTGCGAAGATTTCAGCAACTCCCTGTTGCGCTTTGTAACGTTTGAAGTCTCCGAGAAAAGAAATCGCTTGAGGATGTTCGGATTTCATGGCCTCATGGCAAAGAGTTTTTAAGATAGTCAAAGATAACTATAAAAGTTTGTAGAAAAATGGTGAGAAGCCAGGTGAGTGAAAACAGAGAAAGATAGTGATTGGTCGGAGAACAAAATCTTACTGCCAGATGACAATCAAAGTTTTGGAGCATTCGAGTGTCCAAAAGGCATACAGCAGGTTGGTTGTTTAAGTTGGAGGAGACACAAGACTCCTTGCCTTGAAGCGGAATCGTCGAGTAAGAAGATTGGAGTTCCCGAATGCTGTATGAACAATTAACAATAAACATCTTGTGATAATTGGGGTCTTCTGATAGAAGCAGATATCCAGAGAGGAGCTTGCTAGGAAGATGAGTTCAAACAGAGAAAGATTCGAAGGAAAGACCACGAATGTTGCGTGAAATTAATGAAAAAGAGTCACATTGCGTTCAAAGACAAGGGTCGTTGAGGGAGCACGACTTACTACTAATGCGCTGAGCCCCCCCCCCCCCCTCGTTTGGCACAGAGACAGGCATGTCGCCGGAGATTTCTTCGCACCCCATAAGGGCTGGGAACTAGAGGCCCATTAACTTTTGACTTTTCATCAAATATATATTTTAATGGCAGGCATGTCCGAGGAAATGAGCAGGAAAAGAGAAATAAAAAAATAGAGAATGTAAATGAGGGAGTGAAAATGAGTGAGTAAGAAAAATGTATGATGAAAAGTGTATATGTTGTGTAGAGAAAGAGAGATTAAAGCTTAGCCCGGTGGTTGCTATAGTTGAGTGAGACCAGAAGTAAGACAGCCAATCCCTGACACGGAGAGTTGTAAGATAGTTTCCCTGCACCACTATTCATACTCAACTAAAAGTTCAGAACGTAGTACCACCCTGAGCCGGTTGCCCTGTCTACAACTATCGGACAAAAGCATATATAGAGTTATAGAGTGTTATATATAGAGCTGTAGACTGAATATATATAAAGTATACTTGTACATAAATATAGCAGTTATAGAGTGTATATAATAGAGTGCTAGCCCATG
>CM068954.1:50291243-50312363 GCA_035128595.1 Eptatretus atami | reverse complement strand
TATATATATATATATATATATACATACATGAACAAGAAAGCAACTTCAGCAGATTTTGCTTTGAGCATCCAACTTCTTCAATTAATATTCTGTTCTTTCGTATGCATCACATGGTTGCTAGTTTGGATTTTTGCTGCGAGTGCCATTGTGCTGCATCTGTTCCACGTTTTTGAAGGTTGAACGGCACCCCCTGTTGGTTAGGGCAGGAATTTGAATTTGTTCAGGATGCCGGCGATAGCTTGCCTACTCTTCATGATGGACACCATGGAATCTTTAACATCCACCAACTAACATTAGCAGAGGAGACACCCAATCTAACATACATCTGAGGGACAGCACACTCATTGATGGTGCCTCTTGCCTGAAAAAAACGACAGAATGACAGGTTCAGATTGAAACCCAGGCTAGATAGCTCAGCAGTGAGTGTGCATAACTGTAAGTTATTCTGTCAGCTCTTCAACGACGATACGACCGACGCTTAACCTGAGCCGAATAGTCCCTCGGCACTTAAGGACCACTCTGGATGCAAGTGCGGAAGGTGATGCATCTGAGCCTGTGCCAGGGTTATAAAAATGTGTTCCTCATGGTTAAAGCTGAAGTTTGTGTGAATTGCAAATGTCAATGTGAAAAACTTCGCCTCCCAAAGAAGCCATTCCCCCTCCCCCTACCATCCAGCCAGCCACACACGGGAGATCCTGGTATGACCTCGACCTTTCATGGGAAGTTCAAGCAGTTAATTAATGTTCGATTTTCGCTCCGATGTATTCAAAAGAATCGTGAGAAAATAGGACAGTTGTAGAGAAAGAATGATTGTAGGGATAGTTTGTGGGCGATGGCCGTCCCACGTTGTGGCCCCACTTGCCACTGCCGTACCGGCCATATGGTAACCATCGGTGGTGGCCCAGTCTGTGGGTCTTTATCACGCACGCGGCTTATCGATTAGTCACAGTGCCTTGTGAAGCGGTTTCTGGCGTTTACAACCTCCTAACGAGACAGCCTTGGTCCTGTTTGTCTGCTGCCGTTCGTTGCTTTTGTGATAAGTATGTATTTCTGGAAAAGCTCATGCCATCGTTTCCACATATTTAAGCCATATTGCCATTGGTTCCACCACTTTACAGTTAACCTCGTTTTTTTAACCTTTTACCTTTTTTTTTTTACAGTTAAACTCGTCAGCCTGAGGTCGCCTTTTACCTTCTTCTTCGTCGTCTTCGTCTTTGACTAATTCTTCGTCATCCATCCTCACATCCAAAATTGTTCCTTATAAAAGTTCATCTGCTCAACAAGAGTCAAGTCAGTGTGGAGTTGTTGGTGGTGGTGGATGGGGTGGGGGTGCGAGTGCTGGAGATTGGGGAGAAAATAGGGGGGGAGGAAGGGTGTGCTTCGGTTGCTCCACAGTTGGGACGAGGCATCATAAGGGGATGGGGGTAAACAGGAGAGTATGAAGAGGTGTGTGTGTGTGCGTGCGCAAGGAAGGTGGTGGGGGGGGGGGGAGGGGACAACAGTGAAGTCGGCAGCACGACCCCAAGCTGTGCGCCTCAATCCAGGCCAACAGAGTCAACAAACTCGGATTAATCCCTCCAGAGAGACTCTTAATGAGTGACCGAAATGTTTATCGATGCAAAATACCATCTTGTGTAGTGCAGGTGGAAAGCGTTACAGCCGGATTCGAACCACCGGTCTCTCAGAAGGTTATCTGTATTCAAAGCGCCTTAAATGAACGTGGATTCCACTCGGCGCCCGCCGGGGTCCACGCTTCCCTTCAACACCCAGGGATGTCTTGTGGCGTGATTGATTGTTTCACTGCACATCCATTTCGACCGGATCGGCGACAGCGTGATTAAGCTCTAATCTTGTCTGAAAATGCGCATTTCAAAGAGTGAAAACAAACGAGAAAAGGTACAGAGCAGACGTTGAGTTAGCGGGGTTCGCGATCGTCTGCTCTTGTCCATCATCACGATGCGGATCAATACACGAGGTAGTCTCGAGAAACCGATCACCTTGATTTTGCACCAAATAACATGCATTTTGCAACATTTTCAAATCGAGGGTTTTCAGTGGCCAAAACGTACACGGGCAATGATCATTTTCATATCAAACGCAGGCGAATTGTACATGCGCCGAGCAAGCGATTTCCATCGATTTCGTGCGTAAAGCGAGTTCGAAGGATCGAGGCACAGCTTTGCCTCTTCCTATCGCCATTATGAGGACAAATGGAGGGAAGAAACAAAATCTCCAGATATATCAACGACCTCTGGCCTTCCCACTCCATCTCAAGAAACTTTCAAAAGCGCCACGATTTTCTGGGTCAAAAGTTGACAGCGATGAATGAGGGATTAACGCACGAGAGAAACGTCCAAAAAAAAAACCCACCAAAAAAAAACAATGTAGATACGAGGAAAGAGCTCGAAGTGTGTGCGCTTCTGACACATCAGGGTACTGTTTGGTGTCGAGACCTCGATTCGATTTGGAAAGTGAGACCCGCGCCCGTCGAGAGCGCGTTTCCACTACACGACCCAGGGACGCGGGGCGGCTCGTCGTTGCGAATTAAATTGCTCGGGAGTTCGTTAGCAAACGAAAGCAAAGCCCCGTTTCAGGAATCTGGAAACAATTTGGTTTGAATTGTGATCTTCGCTCGGTCGTGATTGGCTGGGACGGAGAGTTACCGGCCGATCGTCTCCCTTGGTGCCGACGCCGGGGGAGTGAGCGCGGGGTGCGCGGCTCGAGAACTCGGCGCAATACGGTTCTCCATTAACAGCAGGAAACACGCTCCGTCCCAGGCTGATGGAATCCAAGTTTTCTGGGCGAAAGGAAAGAAAACGTTCGCCACATCTGGAAACAATATTGTCAGCCTGAGGTCGCCTTGGGGCGGTTTGAAAGCACAGCGACTCTTCTTGTGCGCAAGAAACGGGCGATCCCTGCATGCCGTCGGGTGTCCGTGTGTGTTTGTGTGTGTGTGTATGTCAAAAAATCTCTCCATGCAATCAGTAAATCTATGAATTGCTTGTAAGTTAATAAAGTTATCAAGTTAAGCAAAGGATGCTGTTCCAGAATTTGCACAATTTACAACATCCTTTAAATGTTAGTGTAATGCTTAAAGAAGAGCTGTTATACTGTTCAATAAATTATTTTGATTTATGAGCAACAGACGTGAAAATATGGTGAGTGTTCTTGTGTGTGTAACGTTGAAAAGAAATATATATATATATATATATATATATATATATATATATACATATATATCGGGCATGACGTTGCAGCTCACAAACTAAAGACATGGAGCTCATTTTACCGAGTCATTGTCTGCGTTTTGTTTTTAAAAGTTCTAAAAAGAATCCACTAATGGAAACTATTCACGCTGGTTTATCTTTGGGTTCCCAAACGTGCGTCTCCATTGTAACAATGACACAGATTGGTGGTGCCCCCCTCCTCGTCCCGCCTCGGGCTTGCAGCTGATTTTGCTCTGCAGACGAGCCGAGCGTGAGTGGAGCGGACCCGTCCCCTTTCTGTTTGTTTTGCTCATTCTTGCACAATAATCTGCCATTATTCACGATCCCTAACGATACCCGAGCAGTTTCCACCCCAAAGTTCGGCATTGCTTCTTGCCGCATTGCAGCGTCTCAACTTCGGCGTCGAGCTTGCATATATGTTGGGTGGACTAGTAGTTTTATCCAAGACAAGTGCAGTGACATCAACCACCTGAGCACCGCAAACGATATGGATTTTGCCGCAGCACTTTGCAATTAGCGGTTACAATGTGCTGGATTAAGGGATGGTCTCCCAACCCAAGAATCACTCTTCCAAACAAAGTGAAGTGCTTCACTCTTCTTTATTGCAGAGCTGGTTAAAGCCTCCGAGAGGCTCTAATTACGACACCGTGTCATTGATGGCACGTCACATGGACGAGCATTTTGCGACGGGCGGGGCGTCCTAGTGAACGGGTGGAGCCTGTCCTCTGCCCACCAGCGAGGAGTCGAAGGGGACTTTTAGCGTGAAACGAATCGCGATGCTCATTCATCCCTAGCCGACTCTTTGTGAAAAGAATAAAAATTTTGTTTTTCTTATTGCTTTAACATCGCAGCTCCAAGTGCATCGATAGCAAGCTGCTTTGACGACGCTCGGTACAAGTCGGCTGGACAGACATTGCGGCGGAACAGGTAACGAGCACGCCACCGGGAACTTCGTCGATACTCCTGGAAGTTTGCACAAACTCTTCGATGCAAAAGTGCAGAAACTAATCCCGCATGTTAAGAGTATACTCATGTGCTTTTTTCTCTCTCTCCCCAAGCACGTGATATCTTTCCTTTATTTCTCTAAGTTTCTCCGAGTGTACTCGCACATCAGTGTGCTTTCTACGCAAAGATTGTTCCAAATTCAGACGCCGCATTGAAGATTGCAACTTCATGAAGCGCGTGACAGCGATGCTCGTGTCTCGCACCGTGGAGACGTGCATTCGAGCTCATTGTTCCATGTGTGGGAGGCGTGCGCTCTCTCTCTCTCTCTCTCTCTCTCTCTCTCTCTCTCTCTCTCTCTCTCTCTCTCTCATTTACATCTACCGGCGCCATTGGTAGATCGCAGTGCGGTGCGAACCGCTGCCTCATGCAACTAACCACCCACACCCTCCCCTACCCCTGCCCCCTCCGAGACACACTCTTCACACACACGTCCACACACCCCTCCCCATTATCCCTCGCTCCAGACCCATCGCCAAGGAGCATCACACACATTACAGACGCGCAACAAGTCGCCTGCAGGGTTAGCATTCAACTGCCGCTGGAGTTCAGCTCAATAACTTTAATAACTTTTACAACCTCCAATTTGATCCTCTTAACTTCTGCAGCTTCCGAGTACCGGTGGATCGCGGATCCCGACTCTGGATCACGGGACGCCCCCATTGCCCTGGGAGCTCGTTTATGGCAGGTAGCCGTGATGACACGCCGAGTGTGAGCGAATACATCGTGAGGAGAGGATTCGAGGTCTGCTGAAGAGGACATCAGGTCGACATTTCCTCCTGCATTCGTGCCTTCGAAAAGATCTTCCTCGTACACAGCACCGCGGGTCGCCCTCAGGTATTTGATGTCGTGAGTTGACGTGTTGCTGTTTGTTTTGTATACACGAAGAGTGATTGGTAAATACGTGGACTACACAAATTATCTCCTGCCTCAAAGAGACTATGAATTCTCTCCACAATCCCATATACAGAAGAAATACAAAAATAATTTCAGCGATCAATCACTCGATTGATCCTTTTGGACAAAACTTTCTTTTGTCACTAAATTTCGCTCATTGATGTTAATTGCGCACATCTGACGAAGTTCCAGGGAAGTGCGAAGACTATCCAACTCGGTGGTAGTTTCGTCGAAGTAGTTCAACGCGATGGAAAAGTTGAGATGTTTTGAAGAGCTTTCGCATTCTCTGACATCGTCGGTGAAATTAATTGGGTCATTGAATTTCACCGATAAAAACTCTTGTTTGCGCCGCAAACGAGACCTTAATCATCACCTGTGCTCTCAAACTCGTCTTGCCCTTCTTTTCTTACATGAGCGCAGCAACCGTGCGCTCATCTGCGCTTACCTGATTGTCGTCTCGTTGTTGGAACAAAAGTCACGGCGAAGTTGCTGCTGGTGAAATGCAATCGATTGATTGCCTCGAGCGACAAATGCGCACGAATGCTTGAGACGCACGGAAAAAGAGGCCGCTGCGAACATGTTAGACAAACATCGTGTTCACAGACAGTACATGCTCGTACATGTAGTGTTCTCCGTCTCTAAAAGTCCTTGTTCCTTGTTATTTCGCTCACCATACTTGCTCCTCCATACGGAAATCTCAGCGATAATTGCGCACCAGGGATTTAAATGTCGGGCTGGATAGAAAAAGAGGACTCGGATAAGTGTTGTAATTCGAAGAACGTTTGAGACGAGTAAAGGAAAGAGCAAAGCTTTCTTTATGGAATAAAAATGAAGTTTAATTTTGAGAATCCAAAAAGTGGGGCTTTAGCAGCGCCATGAAGTGTGATGGCAAAAGGCGTCTGTGCTCCATATGTGTGCTGTTTGCTGCTCAGACGCTGAACAGACCCCGTACGGGGTGGGTTAGAGGGGGAAGGGTTTGGGTAGGAATGGATGAGGGAGTAGGCGGTACTAGGGAGAAGAATGGGGGCAGGGGAGGGAGAGACTTGTTGGTTGGGGGGCTGAGAAATGGTTGCGTGGCACTTATTCGGTGTTGTTTGCGGTTCTCTGCAAGCGGTTACCTTGTCCGTGTGCTCGGGGGGGCTTTTTCCGAGATTTACTTGCAAAAGCAAAACAACCACGTCATGATCAGTCTTCTAGCTCTTCGCCTTCCCTAGATCCTTTATGATGTAAAATTTGATGATTTAAAGACATATTTTCTCTCTTTATTGTGCAAGTGTACCCATCGAGACAAGGGTGGCCCCTTCTTTATGGGACCAATTATTCCCACCTTCTTGTGGGGTCGGCCAGGGAAATGTTTTGGCTCAAGTCTTTAATGCACCGACTGGCCAGTCCTGATGTTTGACTGAAGGTGATTTGGGCAGGAATTTGTCATTTGGTCAGGGTGCCAGCGACAACTCGCCCATAATCTTCGCGAAAGATACCATATCGCGAGCACGGCGTTTCACGGTTATTCCATTTTTTATTTTGTTCCAAACCTTGTGCATTAGCAGTTGATATTGAAAACTTCCTCGAATATAAGAGGTAACTAAAAAATTCACGATATTGTCAATAATTCCGAAGCCTTATATTTGTTGATGTTTACATTCTACAAAAATTGAAGCATATAGCACCTTAAGGACAAGTGGAGTAATTTAGGCTGCAGGCAATACGAGGTTATTGTTTTGTGGTTTGTTCATGAGGGACACAGTATCGATTCGAATGAAAATGGATTTTCTGAATGTTCTGTGATAAATTGAAAGTCTTTGATCTCTGTGAAGCAATTGCGCCATCAGGTGGTTGAGCGACTGAGCAAGTGACCTGTGGCAGGAATTTGGAATTTGTTCAGAGTGATGGCAATAACTCGCCGACTCTTTGCAAAAGACACTGTGGGATTTTTAACGGGTACAAACACCCTCAGTGCTGGGAGACTGGGACGCCCAGTTGAACGTCCATCCGAGGAACGGCACAGATATTGATGCCTTGTCCTGCCTGCGAAACACCAGGGTGGCAGTTCATAGTTGGGCCGAGATTCGATTCCAGACTAGACAGCTCAAAGGCGAGTACATACCTATCAGTTATTCTCCTAACTCACTATCAGAGCATTTCACTTCTACCCTCTGTCATGTCATCCTTCTCTGAGCCTCGATCTTGCATAACAAACCAAGATGGCTCAAACATGGTATCAATGTAGTTGCTCTCCATGAATCCCTCTGCACAGCAGCTCTATCCTCATTATAACAAGAAGATGATACTCTAGGTCCCCTGTCTTTTGGCCGATATGAGGAATCGATCTGTGTAATATGAAAGCTACATATTGAACGGTTTTTGAAATATCGCTTGCACAAGCCAAGTTATCAGGATGGTTGCCATAGCAACATAATTCAGCCAATCACAGCCGTGATATAATGAGGTTGAGATAATGTCATGAGGAATAAACATCTGCAACATGAGAGCTAAATGTTGAACGGTTTTTGAAATATCACGTACACAAAATTACATGGACGGATGATCGGTCGGTCGGTCGGACGGACGGAGCTCATTTTAATCTCCCCAGTCTCCGACCTTGCTTGAGGGCAGGGGACAACAAGATGACAAAAACTGAGCATATTATGCTCTAAATGTGGCCCAACCAGACTTCTCTATCATGTAAGTGCAACTTCTTAAGACTTTGACCGAACGCCCCTTGAACACACCCAAGTATCCCTTGGGTGTACCCTGTTTACCCGATGTATTACTGCCCGACACTGCTGTCTGCTTGAATGTTCTGTCCGCAATTATCCCGAAATCTTTTATCCTCATCCACTTGCTGCAAAATTTCACCATTAAGGAAATAATTCCTCCAAGTACCTATACTAACCATGCATTTTTCAACAATTTCAACTTCCACCTATTTGTCATTCCCCTAAAAATCTAAACTCTTCTGAAACGATTGAAAACTTCCCTCCTCATTGTTTACTTTAACCCCGACAGCTTTGCCTCATCTGCAAATCAGAACACCTAAGTTTCTCCTCCATCATATCACAAGTTTATACAAATCACAAACAGTGATTAATCCCAAACTGTCCCGAACACTCCTCCGCCAGACTACTTTTCTCGAATCTGACATCGGTCCATTTACGACTACTCTATCACTCTGTGTCCTGTTGTTGAGACAATTTTCTACTCAAATGGTTAAGGTGCCACTCCCCCCCCCCTATTCACTGCTCTTGACTTAACCCACAACCTCCTACCTTATCAAGAGTATTCTGAATATCTAAGTAAGAAGTCTACTTTGTTTTTTGTACACATGATCGAGGCTCATGAAAGAACTAGAGCAGAATGGAAGGTAAAAAAAACTAGAGAGGGGGAAACTCCAACAGTAGAGTAGAAGTGATGGTGAGAGTGAGATCAAGGGGGGGGGGAAATGACACAGGGGGTGAACAAGCTGCACGCAAGCTGAAACACAGGAAGAAGAGAAAGGGGAAAGTGGGGATGAAATAGAAAAGGAACAACCCAATCAACAACTAGCAAACAAAATGAGATGAGGAAGAGGGGGGGAAATCACAATGACCTGGAAAAAGGGGAGTGCTTGGGAATGGGATCGTTTGGGGGTAGAAGACATCACAAGTATAGAAAGGGGAAGACCTGAGGTTGTGGTGAACAGCTGTCTTGAAGCAATGATTGCATGTCGGGCGTTGCATCATTGAGGACATCGTGCCTCAAATTGAGTTAACTGGGGTGTCCTGTCTGCCCGAATTATCAGGAAGGCGTTAAAAAATAATCCCACAGTGTCTTTAGCATTGTAGAGGGGCACTGCATCAGCAGCTCACTGCACCTCTGTAATGATACAACCAGCAGGTCAATTTTGTAATTGAATCTTAGTCCAATATGCAATCCCCAATGACTGAAGGATGGCATACATTGTTCAATCACCCTGCCTGTGAAACACCAGGATGAGAGTTTATAGTTGGGTCAAGATTTGAACTCAGACCAGACCGTTCTCGGGGTGTGTGCATACCTCGAGCCCATCATACCAGCCCATGCGTACTATAGAAAGGAACAAACCTGTTTCTTCACTGATTCATTCCAATGGGTGAGGCAGGATCACTTCCCTCTTGAGCCTGGTGTTGGCTTAGCGGTTAGGGTGGTGGCTTGGGATCATAGGGTCCTGAGTTCAAGCCCTGTTGGCCGATGAATTAACACCAGGGGGTTGACTCAACCTGCCATCTTTCTGAACTTGGCGAAATGAGCACCAGAGTACTGGGAATAGGGGCACTGCATCAGCGGCATAGCTGTGCCCCTAACCAATAATGCAACCAGCAGCCAAAAAGGCTGTACATGATCGGTACTTCCCTCTTGATGTACGTAATGAATGACGTGACATGAAATCGTGGTGAATGGTGTCCACATTGCACAATGGCCAAATTGCTTGCGTTTATAAACTTGACCATCCATCTTGGGATTGGTGTAGGGGGCAGTTTGTATGGTGGGTGCTGTCACATTCTCCTCGACTAACCC
Source organism: Eptatretus atami (assembly GCA_035128595.1). NCBI lineage: Eukaryota > Metazoa > Chordata > Myxini > Myxiniformes > Myxinidae > Eptatretus > Eptatretus atami. Next base: position 50,302,701 of record CM068954.1, on the reverse strand, counting down.
CCACTATACCTGATTTAAGATAATTTTTCCATAAAATGACCCCGAGGCAAAGCAAGATGTAAAGCGGATGCGCTGCGGCATTCATGCTGACAAGACGAATTATATCCATCAGATTTTTACATTTGCTAAAGTAGAGTCAAAGCAATGGCTTTTATGCTCCCAGGGAATGATTGAGTTATCGAGAGTTTTCAGGTGAAGTTAAAAAATGGCCACGGCGGTATTAATTAAATAATTAATTGCTAGCAGATGTATCTTCGAACGGAAATAGTCTGGGGGACGCGAAGATGACTTGTTGCATGAGTTTTGACCACAGGTCTTCGTGAATGTTTGTTGTTTAGCGAAGAGCAATTATTATTGTTATTCAGTCCAAAAATTTTTTTTGCCCGCAGTAATTATTCCTGTTCGAAGCTGAAAGCCAACCAACAACTTTATTTACCAAGAAATGTTGACGTTAGAAGTAAACGTTCAGTAAAGTTTACCATTGACTCGACAAACACACGGAAACATAACTAACTTATCGAGGCAATTACTGTTTGCATCGCAAAACGCCTTGTTTATCTCTTCGAGTGTTGAACTAACTTCTTACGCATGTTGGCGTCATAATGCGCAATTCTCCATGTGATCACATGACTGCCAGGTCGTGGATGGAGTTGCATTCACTAAACCAAACCCCAATTCCCCCTCCACCCCCAAATACTCCCTCTTTCGATAGAGAATTGATAGTGGAGTATTCCAGAGCAGATACATATCTCAAACAACCAGGCAGTAGATTGAAATCACAAAATAAATACAGAAGTTCAAGAGAAGCTATTTTGAATATGTGCTTGTAGTCAAAAAGGTTACGAGTCACTCAAAAGGCTTGTATGTGTATATATATATATATATATATATGTTGAAACATGAGGAGTGTGATGAGCACTCCGCTGATCCCCATTGGACAACAGTCCACACCAAAGCGTCGCCTCCAACACAGAGGCCTCAGCTCGGTGACTCTGTCAAAGATACAAAGATTATATGGTCATCATCAGTTAAACATCAAACGGAATCACCAATCCCGATTTTGGGCTTATTTCCCCTCATCAAGATTTGCCCTCATCAGGATGTCCAATGGGGATCAGCGGAGTGCTCGTCACACTCCTCATGTTTCGATTTTCCTGCTGGTCACAACACGTGCCCTCTGGTTGAATGGTTTGCATTAGCAGGAACAATTGGTACTCGGTGGCAGACGATGGTTGTTCTGTGCGGATTATGCGGTTTTACGTGTGAGACATAATCCGCGGCGAAGCTCACCATAACAGTCAGGAGGTGCATCTGATGTGTTATATAGATACACACGTACATATATGTATGTGTATATATATATATATCACATGCCATACATGTATACGTAATACGTGTATACTGTATACATTTATATATTTGTATATATATATATTATATATATATATAATATATATATAATATAAAATATATAATGCACACACATCAGATGCACCTACATGTATATTATATTTATATTTATATGGCTATATATATATATATATATATATATATAAATATAATCGATTGGCTTTCAATGACACGTGACTCTATATATATATATAGAGTCGGTGTCATTGAAAGCCAATATTGGTCATTACACCTAGCCCGAATAAAGATTAAGCACTTTTCCTGCCTCGTGGGAAGTGGCACTCCGCTTGCATGAATTCCAATGATACCAAATATTGATAGCAAGGACAATGTTCAACCCAGCGACAAGTTGAGGATTCACAATGAGATGTGCGCTATTGGTTCGACAGGATGGTGCAGAGGTGTAGCGCAAATACCTTTGAGCGGTCTATCTTCATTTCGAAACTGGACCCGACAGTTTACAGTCACATCAGTGCCTTGAGATGGAGGATGTTAAAGATCCCAGGGTGTCTTTCGTTAAGAGTAGGTGAGTCATCACCGGCACGATGAGCAAACTACAAATTCCTGTCACCTTCAGCTGGACATCAGGTTCATGAAACCCCAGCCAGAACCGTTCTGCAACCGACCTGACAAGAAGGTGGGAATAATTGGGGCTGTTGTAGAAATAGTGGACGGGGTGGATGGTAAGCAGTAGTAGACGGGGTGGATGGTAAGCAGTAGTAGACGGGGTGGATGGTAAGCAGTAGTAAACGGGGTGGATGGTAAGCAGTAGTCGATGGGATGGATGGTAAGCAGTAGTAGACGGGGTGGATGGTAAGCAGTAGTAGACGGGGTGGATGGTAAGTAGTAGTAGACGGGGTGGATGGTAAGAAGTAGCGGATGTGGTGGATGGTACCTTTTCACAGCTACTGATGGGATGGATGGTAAGCAGTAGTAGATGGGATGGATGGTAAGTCAGAGATGATTTATTTATTTTTCACGGGTTTTATGGTGATCATTCTGTCCTGCTGATGAAGTGATGGAGACAGACATGACGCTGTACATGACTGGAGTTTTGTGATCTTTTGAAAATCTACGTTTGCTTTGTGTGTACTTGATGATTTTCTGTGCTTGAAGTTTTCTTCTGTCTGAATCCATCGTTTCTTGTGAGTGGTTAATCCACTCGTTTTGCTAACACGTGGGTGGGAAGAAAGTTGCGGGTTGTAAAAGAAGAAGGAGGTTGGGGGTTATAAAATTCATTCATCTTTGCTCAACTTTGTTCTCTCCACTTTTCTCGTTTTCTATTTCTCTCCATCATTACTCTAAACGTCTTTACCTCCGCCACCAAAGGTAGACTGAGGTTATGTTTTCACCTCTGTCTGTTTGTCCGTGAACACGATATCTCCAAAAAGGTTGTGGACGGATTCGAACGAAACTTGGTAGGCAGGTTGGGCGTGTGACAAGGACGAATTGATTCGATTTTGGTGAAGATCCGCATCCAGATCCAGATACGATAATTATTTAATTTAATTTATTTTATATTTATTGTTTATGTTTTTCTTTGCCTGTGTACAAAGTTTTTGTGTTTTCAACATTTCTGGTTTAATGGTGTCCTTTGGCTTTAAGTTGGGGGGTTTGACATGTTTAATATTGCCCCTGTTCTGCTGATGAAGCCATGAAGGTAGAAACGGTGCTGTTCAATGTTGTTGTGAATTCAAACTTGTGAAGATCCACGTAGCCATTGCACATAGCCTATTTTGGGTGGCAGTTCATGGCAATGCCCCTTGTAGATCCCTCCTTTCCTCAAAGTCATTCACAGAGAGGAATGGCATTCGCCTCCATGTAGGGTCTTCCACCACCTTCTTAAAACAGTTCTACCGGTTTTGATGACCCAGGAATTAGCAACACTACAGGGTTTACATTTTGGAGCTCTGAGAGTCAAACCTAAAGATATGGCAGTTGTTCAGTAAGTTCATGGTCGACGATAATAATAGAAAAATAATTAAATACGTACTGGGTTCGACGAAAGAGTTGGGATTGTTGCAAAATATGATGTGGAAATTTTTGTTTTGTTTCCTTTCTTTATTGGCTTTTTCATGTAAGGCCATACACTTAATAATCACTCGTCATAACCAGTCATCATCACATCGATTTAATCAAGGTTCGTGGAAGAGGTTGTAGATATGAAAACAATACTATCATTACTCATTATTATTATTATTGCAACACAATGTTAATTATGCACAAAGCAAAAGGCTAGCTGTGTATCCATGGCTGTGTTGCATTCCAATCGCAGCATTCTTGCATGTCACCACCGTGGTCATAGCTAATTAACTTATCAAAACAGACCAGTGAAGATGAGGATAAATGGATAAAGACAGCCATGTCCGGTGTTCACAGTTCTACGAACAAGGCACTCACAGTATTACAAGACACGAGATGTTTATATGTTTTTCAATGTACAATATATATATATATATATATATATATATATATATATATATGTATATATATATATTTACATTGTAATCTCACAGGATGGGGCAGAGATAGCACGCTTACCTTTGAGCTTTCTCTTCTGTGTTTCATTCTGAACCCGGCTAGACTCTATTGGATTGGTGCTTCAAAGGTCGGACGTTACATCAATGGGATGGACGTCAAATATCCCATGGTATATTTAGATGAAGATGGGCGAGTTATCGCCAGCACTCTGAAGGAATTCAAAATTCCTGTCACCTCCGGCAGAATGTCAGGCCTTGCCGTCTGCTTCATGAAATGCTTGTGCCAAAAATTTACCCGGGCAACCTTGCAGTGTGGGAATAATTGGGACCATTAATGGAGTAGTCGTGGTAGTAATATATAGAATATAATCTGGGTGCTTAATATAATTATATATATATATGTATAACCATATTGAAGACCCTTTTTGGACAGGCTGTCGCTGCTCCTATGGTTGGTAGTGAGTGTCCCAGAAACATGGTGGAAGAAAGAACGTTTTTTATGTAGGAGTTGTCTGCTCAGCTGGTGGGTTGTCCAGATAGCAGAGCATGGTATGATTCACCAGAGGACTTGGGTTTGATTCCTGGTCTGGGTGTGTAATTTTCCTTCATATATATATATATATATATATATATATATATATATACATATACATACTACATACATACATACCGGGCGTAGTGGCGTGCGCCTGTAATCCGGCTACTCGGAGGCTTGGGTTGGAGATCGCTTGAGGAGGTGCTCTGTACTGGGCCATGCTATGAGAGGGTGAAGGGCAGCCCGGAATCATGGCGAAACCCAATCCTTATCCCTGTGTCATAAGAGGCGACAGGGTTGTGTCAGGAAGGGCATCCGGTTAAAACCTATGCCAAATCAGTCTGCGGATCATAACGGCTGATCCGCTGTGGCGACCCTAACGGGAGCAGCCGAAAGAGGAACAACAACATACATACATACATACATGGCAAAGGCTACTCATCAGTTTACTGATGATATAAAAAAATGGTGTGCAGCATTTTGATCAAAGCAAAGAAGGTCCAAGTCCAAGATTCCAGCATTTCAAGCCCACATGACCGTTTCCTTCTCATTTCACTGACGATGATGCACCATAGCGCTGTAACTCCTCGCCTGATTTATTCAGGAAATACTTCAAACCGCATTTCTCAACAACATCCTCTGGTTTCCGTTTCTCCATCTGGGAAACAGGCGGAGTCGAGTCTGGTTTGTACCTCTGTTGGACATCCGTTCCCTCGTTTTTTTCCGACCACAGGGGGCTCTCTCCAGTTTCCCCATTTTATTGCCTGTGATGCGTGAAACAGGAATTCTCTTCAAAGAGTCTAAAATAATGTCTAAACTGCTGTACTCCGTTGGTGGTTATGTCAGTGAAAGTTGTTTTTGCCTTTTCCAAGGCTCGATGTGATAATATTTTTGTGAAACTGCTCGAACAACATTGAACAAGAAATCGTGTTTCCTATGTTATAGGTTTCCTTGAGCCTTGGATTACATGCAGCGACACCTCAGATGCCACGGTCAGATGCCGTTGACTTGAAAATGCTCCTTTGCTTGAAGATTTAAAATATCATCATAGAATGAAGAACTCGTCTTGCTGGTGAAGACTGGTGTCGATGTGCATCAGAAGACGGGTAGAACGATGGATTAAATCAACAGGACGTTGATTGAAGCATGCTAACCGCCGTGGGAAGCAAGGAGAAGCTGTTTCGGGTGTTAACCCTTCATCAGAGCAAAAGAGAAAATGAAAGGTTAACATCCGCCCAAGATGCTCTTTTGCTCTGCCGAAGGGTTAACACCCGAAACGTCAGCTTCTCCTTGCTTCCCACGGCGGTTAGCACACCTCACGTACTATTGACTTGATCCAATGAAAATTTCAAAACATGGTCCCCCAAATGAGAACAAAAACAATGAAGATGGGTACGAAGACCCGTGGGACTTGTCCTGGACCTTATGGCAACATTCGAGGTTCCAGTCAAAAGAGGCACAGCAATGTGCTACTCGGAGGAAGAATCAAACTTTTATATGAAGACACTAAAAGCATAAATCCAAGGAAATAGGAAGCACAAATACGAGCATCCGCCACGGCTTGTAGCCGACTGTAGAGCAAGGCTGTTGTGAATGATTGTGCGTAGCAGGTGACTAAAGGTGTGTACAGGCAACAATGTGACGGAACACAAGGTATTTTGCATCGTTTGAAGGTGAAACATTGAAAATGGCACAAAGTGTATAATTTATTCTTTGTAACCGTTGAATCATACACATTATTTCGTGATGTTTACCTCTGTCACCGAAGGTGGATGGAGGTTATGTTTTCATCCCCGTCTGTCCGTCTGTTTGTTTGTTGACGAGTTGATTACATTTCGGTGAAGATCCGTATCCAGGTACCTGAAAAAAATTTTTTATGTTAAAGTAAGTCTTCACCATTTTGAGAGATGGAGCCAAAAACAATATATAGCACGGTATTTCAAAAAGTTGTGGATGGGTTCTGACAAAACTTGGTGGATGAGTTGGGTTTGTGACAAGAACAAGCCGGTTAGATTTTGGTTCAGGTCACAATGCTGATACGGCCTATCAGTAGGAGACAAAACGTAAACTGTTCAGCCTGGCAGAGGTAGGCACTCTACCAAGCGCCATTCTCGTTTATAGCATGCTTTTGTTAAGATATTCATTAAATTGGTCCGTTTTATGATGGTTTTGCATTTCTTTACTTATTCTGTACAGCATCTAGGCTGTTGGAAGAGTGAGGTCACTGTGGATAATCGTTTAGAGCAGTGATCTCTAACCTGTGGTCTACAAACCACAGGTCTTGTGTCTACAAACCACAGTGATCTAACCTGTGGTCTTGTGTCCGTGAGACCATCAGCAGGGGTCGGCGAGTAAAAACCAAAGCACAGCTCGACCTGAATCAATGAGACTTTCTTACCAATTTCAAAGTACAGCTTCCAGGTGCAGTTCAAGGTGTCATCAGAGAACACCTGCAAAACCTCGCAGTACAACTGCTTGAATACTTTCCTGTGCCCGACCCCAAGGGACCTAGGTACTCTAGATCACTATGTTAGTTGTACATGGTGGTCCACGAAAAAAAAACTTTTTTTGGGAAAAATGGGGAGGCTTGTATGAGAGCTAATACACAGAATGTACAAGGGGAACAGGGGACAAGAGGGGTGGGAGAGGGAAGGAAAAACAGTGGGGAACAGAGACATTGGGAGATCTGTGGAAGGGAGAGGGATGGGGCGGAGTACACAGGGTAAACAAGATGGACGCTACAGCGACTTTCAGGAGGGAAAGCAGGGAATTTGAAGGAGGTGGGCTTGGAGAAAATTAATGAGGGTAGAAAAGATCATGGTTTTGGATGGGGGAAGTAAGAGGTGGTGGTGAACAGCTGTTTTGAAGACCTGGCGGGAAGAGTAGGATTGAAGAGAGTGTGGGAGTTTGTTCCAAAGGCAGAAAAATATAGGAATGAACGAGTGAAGGTGAACAGTTTGGAGGTTCAGAAGGGGTTTGCACACTGGAAAGATTGGGAACCACTGGTTTAGAGGAAACAGACACTGATGGTGACAAATTCCAGGGTTTATTCTGCACAAGCACCAGTTATGTAGATGAGAAACTGACGCGTCGACTTAAGTTTCTTCAAGGGCTCGATTTTAGTGTTTCTTCTTACGATGCTGAAGGAAAATATAAATAACTACCGAGGCACCCGTGGTACACACAGGTGGGATCCAGAAAGCAAACAGACAATGCAGAAATGGTGAATGCCAAACCATGAACAAATACATTCCACATTCGTATGACACCTTCAGTCGAATGTCAGGCATGAACAGCTGGTTTGTGAAGGACTTGGGAAAAAAGCTTACTGCAGCTAACCCCACCAGAAGGTGGCTTTATAATGTCTCTGTACGTGGTAAATGCTGAATCCGCAAATGTGAGCAAAAAAATTGCGGCATCTGACGGGTGGAAACCGAGAATCTCAAATGCATTGAGAAATTGCCGAAGCTGCGAATGTGTTTCGATGCAGAGTAAGACCGGCATCGCACCGGAGGAAACGCAACATGTTAATTGTATTAAGATATCACCAAACTAGCAAATGTTTGCACATGCGGTAAATAGAGAAACTGCGAATGCTGAACCTGTGAATGTGTTTACATGTGGGGAGGAGAGAGAGAGAGAGATAGAGAGAGAGAGAGAGAGAGAGAGAGAGAGAGAGAGAGAGAGAGAGAGAGAGAGAGAGAGAGAGAGAGAGAGAGAGAGAGAGAGAGAGAGAGAGAGAGAGAGAGAGAGACATTCTTATGGGTGGAAACTCAAAATCACAATTGTATTGAGATAATACGGAACCAGCAAATGTTTGCAAATTCAGTAAATGGTGAAACTGAATGCCGAACCCGTGAATGTGTTTATATCCGGAGAGAGAGAGAGCAATTTTGTACGGGTGCAAACTCAAAATCACGATTGTATTGAGAAATTTATGAAACATCCCCTGTTCCCCTCCACCTTAGGACACCCACTGGGATCCCAAAACGTTGCACAGAAAGTTTGGCGGGGCGAGCCCCAAAACTGAGGGAGTAGTTTGTGCATGGACAGACAGACACTCCTGCTTTATAATATACAGTGACTTCAGAAAGTATTCACACCCCTCTACTTTTGTCACATTTTGTTGCATTACAGCCTGAATTTAAAATGGATTAAATAAAAAAAAAATTGTCACCGATCTACACAAGATACTCCATAATGACAGTGAAAACATGTTTTTAGAAATCTTTACAAATTAAGCAAAAATGAAAAGCTGAAATGTCTTGTGTCAATAAGTATCCAACCAATGTGTCAATAAGTCAACACTTTGTCGAAGCGCCTTTGACAGCGATTACAGATTCGAGTCTTCTTGGGTATTTCTGTATCAGCTTCACTATCAAATCTGGATTTGGGGATTTTCTCCTATTCTTCCTTGTAGATTTGCTCAAGCTCTGTCAATTTGGATGGGGAGCGTTGGTGGTCTTCAAATATTTCCACAGATTCTCAATGTGATTCAAGTCTGGGCTTTGGCTGGGCCACTCAAGGACTTTTACGTTCTTGTTCTGAAGCCATTCCAATGGTGCTTTGGCTGTATGCTTGGGGTCATTGTCCTGTTGGAACGAAAATCTTCACCGCAGTCAAAAGTCTTTTGCACTCTGAAGCAAGTTCTCCTCAAGGATTTGCCCATATTTGGCTCCGTTCATTGTTCCCTCTATCCTCACAAGTCTCCCAGTCCCTGCTGCTGAGAAGCATCCCCATATCATGATGCTGCCACCACCATGCTTCATGGTAAGGATGGTGTTAGATGGGTGATGAGCTCTGCTCGGTTTCCACCAGACGTAGCGCTTTGCATTCAGGCCAAAGAGTTCAATTTTCGACTCATCAGACCACAGAATCTTTCGCCTTATGCTCTGAGTCTTTCATGTGCCTTTTTGGAAACTCCAGGCATGCTGTCATGTGCTTTTTTCTCAGAAGTGGCTTCCGTCTGGCCACTCTCCCATAAAACCTGGATTTGTGAAATGCTGCAGAGACTGGTGTCCTTATGGCAGATTGTTCCATCTCAGCCAAGGAAATCTGCAGTTCTGTCAGAGTGGTCATTGGGTTCTTGGTCACCTCCTTGACCAAGGTCCTTCTTTCCCAGTTTCTCAGTTTGGTGGGATGGCCTGTTCTAGAAAGAGCCTAGGTAGTTCCATATTCTTTTCATTTCCTAATGATGGAGCTTACTGTGTTCTTGGGAACTTTCAGCCCTCTAGAAATTGTTTTGTACCTTTCCCCGGATCGATTCCTCCTCTCAATTCTATCTCGGAGTTCTACGGATAGTTCATTCGCATTCAGGGTCGAGTTTCTGCTCTGACATGTACTGTCAACTGTGGGACTTTGTATAGAAAGGTATGTTTCTTTCTAAATAATGTCCAATCAATTAAATTGGCCACAGGTGGACTCCAATCGAGTTGTGCAGACATCTCAAGGATGATCAAAGGAAATTGGATGCACCTGAGCCCAATTTGGAGTGCCATAGCAAAGGGGTTGAATACTTATTGACGCAAGATGTTTCAGCTTTTCACTTTTAATTAATTTGTAAAAAATTCTAAAAACATGTTTTCCCTTTGTCATTTTTGTCAGGTCAGGTTAGATCTGTGACCTGCTACAGGTACCATGTAAACCTGTACTAACCTGTTCACATGGAGGAGTTTGTCGGCGACTAAACCGTCTCCCCACCAGGTTTTCTGGTGAGGAGGGTGTTTGGATATGGACACCCAGCAGGATTAAACAAAACCTGTCAAAGGGCGGAGGACTCCTTGTGAGCCAACGGCCATCCATATCTAGTACCCAACTGTGTCTGCGGACGTCCTCCTGCAGTTGGGTTTTTTTTTATTAGGAGGTTGGTGGCAGGATTTGCACTCCGGCCACTGTAAAACCCTTCATTCCGCAAAACACAAAAACGCAAAAAATCTGAAAACCACTCCGTGGGAGTACCTCCTGTGCAGCTTCCCTTCGCAGGGCAGCTCACCGGATGACGGGATTGGGGCAAAGCCTTCGGGACCCCAATCTTTGATGATAGGAGGGAAACCACGGGGTAAACATCCTGGGTCAGATTGCGGGAGAGTGTGTCGGAGTGGTGCTGAGGTGTCGTCCACCAGACGGCGGTCTCCTTGGGTTAACCTGAGGCGGTCCTTCGGGTGGGTGCCTGGAATGTCCTATCCCTAAGAGAGGATGATCATGTCTCTGTTATCATCTGAGCTCAAGCGTTTGGACATCAGGATTGCAGCTCTCTCTGAGGTTCGGAGACCGGATTGCGGCGAGATAATGGTGGGTGGTTACACCTACTATTGGTCTGGTCGCTCTGATGGTTACCATACCAAGGAGTTGCTGTAGCTGTGTCCAATATGCTGACCCCAATGATAATTGAGGTAACACCGGCAACGAGCGTATTATGAGATTAAGGATTCGTCACTCCTTGGGTGTCATTTCCCTTGTCTCTGTCTATGCTCCGACTGAGGCGAGTGACCTCACCGTGAAGGATGCATTCTACGCCACGCTCGAGTCTGTGGTTGATCAGTGCCCCAGACGAGATACACTTCTAGTCTTGGGGATTTCAATGCATCGACTGGAACTGATAGGGATGGTTATGAGGTGTGTGTTGGTCCCCATGGGTCAGGAACTATGAACCAGAATAGCACTAAGTTCCTTGACTTTGCAAGAAGTCATGGACTTAGGGTGGCTGGTTCATGGTTTCAGCGCCACAAGCTCATCGCTGTACTTGGTATTCCACGCTGGCGGTGTGGCAAAGGAGATTGACCATGTCCTCATTGACGGTCGTTGGAGGATGATCCAGAACTGCAGGGTCTACCGGAGTGCTCAGTTCCTCAATACTGACACAGGCTTGTTGTAGCAACTCTAAAGCTGCACCTTAAATCCTGGGAATGGTACCATCCCAGCCTAGGCTGGATGTTGGAAGCTCAGGGATGAGAGGGTAGCTGAGGAGTTTGCGAACAGGCTGAGTGGACACTTGGGGGTCTGGGTGCTTTGGGGGGTCCTGAAGAGTTGTGGA
>CM068954.1:50263743-50286243 GCA_035128595.1 Eptatretus atami | reverse complement strand
CCCGGCGCCATATATATATATATATATATATATATATATATATATATATATATATATATATATATATATATATATATATATATACTTATATATATATTTATCTATTTATATATATATATATATATATATATAATATAATATAAATATAATATTTATATATTTATTATATATATATATATATTATATATACATATTTATATATTTTTATATATATATATATATATATTTATATATACATATTTATATATTTATATATATTTATCTATTTATATATATATATTTATATATACATATTTATATATTTATATATATGTATATATTTATATACGCATGTGTGTATCAAGATAGTGCAGAGGTTGCACACTTATCTGCCAACTATCTACCCTGGGATTCATTCCTGATCTTACGATGAACTGTTGGAATGGTGCTTTGTAGGCAGGGCATTGCCTATCAGATGGACATAATGCTGAGTGTCACATCTTTAAACATTTGTTGGTGATGTTAAAGATCCAACCATGAACAGTATCTTTCCTGAAGAGTAGGTGACTTTTCGCTGGTCACCCTAAACAAATTAGAAATTCCTGCCTAAATCAGTCGAACATCAGGCCTGGTAAACTTGTGGGTGAACGACTTTGGCAAAAAACCTGTCCAAGCCAACAGTAAATATTTTGGAGTGTTAAAGTTTAAACCATAATTTGTTTTCAGCACATGGCTGTGGGTTAGCATCTGTTCTTGCAGTGGCATGGAAGTGCCGTTGATTCAGTGAGTGCCTCCTGTAGGTTCGAGCAGGAATTTTGAATTTGTCCAGGGCAACAGTTCGTGTACTCTTCGCGAGGGAGACCGTGGTATCTATGGAGTTAAAGAAGTAGTAGTAGTAGTAGTAGTAGTAGTAGTAGTAGTAGTAGTAGTAGATCTAAATATTTTCAATGCCTTCAAGTCAAGTACACTTTATTTAAAATAGATTTACCAGAAATTTTCAAAATAATCTGTCATTCTGAACATGCTGGAAAGGCAGATAACCTGTCGTCTACGTACCTCCCTCTGGTTTGTGTACATAGCCACGGCCACATGAAACTATTGCTCAAATGAAGAACAATCAACTCCACAACTTGACAGAAAGTTGTCCACATCACATAGTTTAAGGAAAAACGACGAAATTTGATATCATCAACTTTAAACATGACGTGAAAGTAAACATGTTTTGTGCTTTTCTGACGTTCATGTGCTGGCTGCCTCGCTGTACAGCCACAAGGCAATTTGTCGAAACGCTGACTTGGCAGATGCCAGCTTGTATCAGACAAAACCTCTACGATTATGCACGTAAAGACTTGCACGTTAATTTGCATCACAAGCCCTATAAATTTAAAGGGATTTGTCAAATTGAAAAGAAACAACGACCAAGAAAGAGAAAACATCTGTTGCCTGGCTCTAAATCGAGATGAGCAAAAGAGTTACAACACAAACTCCAGGTAAAAATAAACAAAACAATAAACTTTTTTCCACTTCAACTAAATCTATCCTTTTTAGCTTCGAGCAAACAGGACCGTGACTTTATCAGCAAAAGTCAAGACCTTTGCATTCTCTAAAGCGAGAGAGCGACAAACGTATCAAGGAAAGTGACATCTGGCAAGGGTTCTTTCCCTGCGTTCCAACTCTGGCAAGCTGAAAGTAAAAGATAAGTTTCTTGCAACTGCGCTTCACTCTGTGCCCAACTAGCCAGGGAAATCTGGACCAACTTCTATCATAAGCACCTGTGCTGTGGAGGAAAGCCCCCAAAAATATCAAACTCAAGGTTTTTCTAAAGAAAAAAATTAAATTTTATGTTTTGATCGTTTCTATTCGAATGATTTCGATAAAATTATTCTGAGGAATGGGATAGCAGGACAGCTTCGAGGTTTGTGTACTCACCTTTGAGCTTACTAACTCGGGTTCGAATCTCGACATGGCTATAAAATTGTCATCCTGGTGTGACAGAGGCAGGGCGATGCCCGTGTGTGTCATCCCTTGGCCGGACGTTAAACTGGGCATTCCGTCTGCCAGCATTAATCTCTGGACGTTACAGATCCCCCGAAGTCATTTTTGAAGAGGAAGCAAGCTATTACCGGTACAACAGCCAAATTCCAAATTCCTGCCCTGACTGACTGCTGGCAAGGCAATGGTCAAAACCACCAAGAATTGGAAAAAAAAAAAATTCCTTCTGCAGCACGAACATTCTCTCAAGAGTGCAGTGATGATGGGGATTGCCAAGATAGCCGAGAGGTATGCACAGACGTCTCTGAGCTGTCCAGCCTGTGTTGGGATCTCGGACAAGGCTATAAACTGTCACCCTGGTGTTTCACAGGCAGGGTGATGCATCAATGTGTGTACCATGCCTCATATTGATGTAAGGCTGGATGTCCTATCTGCTAGCATTTGATGATACATGTTAAATATCCTACAGTATCCTTGAAGAAGAGTAGACAAGTTATCACTGGAACTGTGGCTAAATTCCAAAATCCTGCCTGCGAGTCATAGCAAGTGGCCGGGTCTTGTTGGAAGCTCTTTGACACCTCGTCAAAGTACTTGGTATCTCAGAGTATGGTTGCTCTCTGGACAGAAGCTTTTTTTTCTGTTAGTCAGACTCATGGACGAGCAAGAAGTAAAGTAAATATTTAACCAGATAGCTTGCATGTCTCATGTGAACGACCCTCTTCAGATACGAAGGACAACCAACCACTACCACCACCACATTCATGGTGCTAATAGCCTGGTGTTAGCTTAGCGGTTAGGGTGGCTGGCTTGGGATCTTCGGGTCCTGAGTTCGAGCTCCTATTTTCACCGCTGAATTAACGTCAGGTGGGGTTGACTCAGCCTGTCATCTTTCTTAGGTCGGCCAAATGAGTACCAGTGTACTGGTAATAGGGGCACTGCATCAGCAGCACAGCCGCGCCCTCAGCCAATGATGCAACCAGCAGCCACGGGCTGCACATGAAGAGGAAAAGAAGATGGTGCTAATTCTATGAAATAGTGTGCCCATTAGTACACGAGCTTGTGGATAACAGGTCGGGGCATTCAAAATGTTCTCGGAATGAGATTACACAATATTTAGTCCATGAAAAACATATTTTTCTTTTTCAATATCTAAGGACAGTGCTACATATGTATATGTATTTATGTATATATATATAATCATATAAGTCAGCGCTAAGGTGTACTATTAAATAATACTGTATTGATTATATATATTATATATATATATATATATAGTGTGCATCTCCGGGCAACTTTTTGAACACTCCTCATAGTTTAATTGTACAAGATGTATGTTACCCAATTGATTGCAGCATGTTTAGCATCGAATATTCGTTCGTATATACTATACAATACCGCAATAATTATGTATATATATATATATATATATATATGTGTTTTTTATATAATATAATATATATATATATATATATATATAATATATACATATGCGTAATAGAAAAGACCCACCCACATCTCTCACCTGTGAATGGAGGGAATAACCAATCAGCTCTCACCTAATCAATTGAACGGGAGGAGTCGATTTATTTATATTATCCAAGCTATCTGAGTTTAATTGATTGATTGCTTTTGACATTTGCATGTGGTACATGTTTGGGAGCCTCAGTGGTATGCATTACTGTCTGTGTTGTCACTGATGATTCACCAATAAGCGATGAAACTGGTCTGGCAGCTGAGGGGGTGTGAAGCATTTGGGATTCTCATGTGTGTACTATTTGTGAATGTTTTTACAGCTGTTGAGGAACTCTGGGAAGGGTTTGAAACAGCAATGGGCTTACCTTGGTAGCCTTTCATGGTTGCTTTATGCAGCTTCTTCGGCTAGAAGAGCATGGGAGGAGTCGATTTATATATGTCCCGGAAGTGTGACAGCGAATGATGGTCCAAGTGGCCTCACCTCTTCCTTGTTTATGAGGTCGTGCAGGATCGTGTAACCATTAGTTACACTCGGTGTAGTTCAATGGAGAATGTGGACCTTCTGTATATTAATTCCCACCAGAATTGGCACTTCTGCCTGGAGGGCTTTAAATTTCCCATATTCGGTGGACAATTTAAATTGGTGATATTTCCACGAAGTGATACTTTCTTCTGGAACACACTGAACACTTGAAAAAAGATTGGGATATACTGTAACCATATTTGGCCTTGCTGGACCATACTGCAATGTTTTGTGCTATAAAATGCAAAAATTGTTCAATTTACACATAGTGATCATTTTTTTTCTGGGACACACTGTAAACCTGAAAATTATATTTGGAACATAGTATAACTATAGTTTGCCTGGTTGGACCACACTGTAAAGTTTTTATGATGTATAACGCCAGGTGATCAATTTTAAGTTTTCGTGACAAATATACACAAGAAAAAGTACCGATCCCCATTGACGGGAAAATGAAGCAGAAGCACCTGTCCCCAGTGACAGGAGAAATGAAAGTTAATTGATTATTTCATGGACTTTAAAAAGGTTAATTGTGTTCCATTCTTGGTTTCACTTCGAGCCAAATATCTGAAATAATATTGCATCAAATTTATTCATGCCTGTTTTCCCATAATTTCGAAAGTGAATGTTGAGCTTCACCTGCATGCACAACTTTTCAAATGCAGCATGGGAAGCAGCTGCCATAAACGGGAGACAGACAAACACACGGACAGACAGACATCATGGTTTGACATATATCTATATACATATGTTGTTGTTCTTCTTTCGGCTGCTCCCGTTAGGGTCGCCACAGCGGATCGTCCGTTATGATCCGCATACTGATTTGGCATAGGTTTTACGCCGGATGCCCTTCCTGACGCAACCCTGGTCGCCTCTTACGACACAGGGATAAGGATTGGGTTTCGCCATGATTCCGGGCTGCCCTACACCCTCTCATAGCGTGGCCCAGCGCAGAACGCCCGTCATCAAGCGATCCTCAAACCCAAGCCTCCGAGTAGCCGGATTACAGGCGCACGCCACTACGCCCGGTTTTGTATATATATAATGTATATGTATATACAGAGAGAGAGAGAGAGAGAGAGAGAGAGAGATTCCCATGCTCTTTTATATATACAGTAGATGCATATATTTATATCACCTGCATATATACAGTACCTATGGAAAGTCTACACCCACTTTCAAAATTTCTACCTTTTGATGCCTTGTAGCATGGAATTAAATTGCAATAGATCATACTTTTTCCATCTTTATTTCCACATCACAACCCACAACTTCCAAGTGAAAAACAAATTATACAAATTTCAGAAAATTAATTCAAAATATAAAACTAGAATTTCTTGGTTTGATCAGTGTCCATCCCCCTGAATTAATACTTGGTGGAAGCACCTTTGACAGCAATTACAGCTGTGAGTCTGTTGGGATAGGTTTCCAACAACTTTACACACCTTGATTGGGCAATATTTGCTCATTCTTCTGTACAAAACTGTTCAAATTCAGTCAAGTTACTTGGAGAGTGTTGATGGACAGCAATCTTCAAGTCATGCCACAGATTTTTGATTGGATTTAGGTGGGGCCTCTGACTGGCCCACTCAAGTACATTTATCTTTTTGTACCTTAGCCACTCCAGCATAGCTTTGGCTGTGTGCTTCGGGTTGTTGTCAGCTGAAAGGTGAACATCCATCCATTGGGATCATACTCTGTGCAGAGCATTGGTGCTGCCGAAGCAGTCTCCTTGGCTATTGGCCACAATCCTGGACGGATCACCACTCTGACACAGTATACCAGCAAGCTTGCACTCATTTTGCTGACCTCAGAAGGATGGCGGGCAGAGTCAACTCCACCTGGTATTCATTGAACAGTCAAGTGGGATTTGAACTCAGGATCCTCGGATATCAAGCCCACCACCCCAACCATTAAGCCAACACCAGATATAAAGGTGAACTTACGTCCCAATTTCAGCTTTCTTTCAGACCGCAGCAGGTTTTCCTTGAGGAATTTTTCTGTATTTTGCTCCATCCATTTTCCCTTCTACTCTGACAAGTGCCCTCGTCCCTGATGATGAGAATCATCCCCATAACATGATGCTGCCACCGCCATGCTTCACAGTAATGATGGTGTTCTTTCGATGGTATGCTGTGTTGGGTTTGCACCAAACGTAATATTTTGCATTTTGGCCAAAAAGTTCCATCTTGGTTTCGTCAGACCACACAACTTTTTGCCACATGGCTTCAGAATCTCCGGAGTGTTTTTTAGCATACCCCAAACGGGACTCAAGGTGGGCTTTTTTGAGTAATGGCTTCCTTCTTGTCACGTACTATACAGGTCAGACTTGTGGAGTGCTTGGGATATTGTTGTCACATGCACACAGTGACCAGTCTTTGCCATAATGGCATGTTGCTCTTGCAAAGTTGCCATTGGCTTCTTTGTGGCCTCTTTGATCAGTCTCCTCCTTCCTTGGTCACCAGTTTGGAGGACATAATTATAGGCAACATAAATAATGATATATATATATATATATATTATATATATAATATTGCAACATAATTATAGGCGATTTGATCTGGCAGGGTCTTGGTGGTACCTTATGCTTCCACTTGTTAATGATTGTCTTGACTGTGCTCCAAGGGATATTCAAGGCCTTTGAAATATTTTTATACCCATCCGCTGATCTGTGGTTTTCCACAACTATATCCGGAGGTCTTTTCAAAGATTCTTGGTGCTCATGGTTGAGTCTTTGCTATGAAATGCACTACCCAGCAGAAGAAACCTACAGGAACAGCTGATTTTATTCTGAAATAATCAGAATCACTCGAATCTAACACAGGTGGAGGCCAGTTAACTTGTTATGAGGCGCCGCGAGAGGATGATGTAAGGGACACATCGGCCATTTTGGAGTTAATGCCATATCGCACTATTTTAACCCTTACCCTATCATCGTCATATCATTAAAAATGTCGCTTACATCACTCCTCCTCGCGGGGCCTCATATATATATATAATGTGCTGAATACAGGTAGTGGACAAAATAATGGAAACACCTGGATAAATGAGGGACACTAAGCAATGTGGCCCATGCATTAGTTGAGCAAATAACACCCCAGCATGCTTAGTGTCATGTATAATAATGCTGCACAGGCCTGGTTGCCTATAATTATGGCTAGCATTGCTGCAAGAGGCGACTCATCAATGCCCCCATCCACAGAGCATGTGTGGTCGGTCACCCAATGGATTGATGGGCATGACACTGATTTTATCCATATGGCCTGGCCTTCTCAGTCACCAGATCTGAACCCAATCAAGCATTTATGGGATATTCTGGAACGATGCCTGAGAAAACGTTTTCCACCTCCATCAAACAGGTTTGAGTTGATTGACTTTCTCGTGAAAAAATGGTGCCGCACCTCTCCTGTAAAATTCCAGATGCTGGTGGACTCTATGCCACGGCGTATACTGGCCGTAACGGCCGCACTTGGGGGCCCAATGCCCTATTAAAAGAATTTACATTGATGTTTCCATTATTTTTTTGTCCACTACATACTAGCAGGTATGCTTATACATTGTAAGCAATAACGAACCGTGCATGCTTCCCCATTCTCTCGGGTCGCTCACCTGCATTTGTTGATCTCATTTATTTATTTTCATTTATTTATGTTTTCATTTACTGACACCACCTGACTGTTGTCTGATTTTTCTCGGTGTATCACCTTCGATGTCCGTCGGCACGCAAATTTTCAGCTTTCTACGTCATCCGGAAGGTACTGAACATGAATATCAGTCAGGGAGTGAGTGAGTGAGTGAGTGAGTGTGTCAGTGAGTGGTGAGAATGAGCCGGCGTCCCTAAGCGCGTTGTAGTTTCCTTTGTGTTTATGAATTGTTTATGTGATGGCTGTGCATGTCCTTTGATTACTGTGGAAAAAGAACATTCTACAAATACTATTTAACCACACTTGGTGGTGTAATGTTTCAAGCATCCTCTCTGACTCTGAGAGGTCGGTAGTTCGTACTTAAAGTTGGTCCGAACCCAACCCCAGCCGGGTACTACCAAAGATTTTAAAAATGGTACGTGCTGCTTAGTTGCTTGACAGTCAGGCTTTAAAGAGGATAAAGCACGACAAACGACCATTGGTTGGGAACCATTGCACAGACTTCACCATAAGCTTTCTGAGATTTCTTAAAGTGGCTCGTAGGGTATATGGGTTTTGAACCTGTGTTCCCGACATCATGAACCAGGAGTTCAGACACGAACACAAACCTGCCAACCCAAAATTTACAAAGTTAAACGATGTTCAATCATGCAATCTGTAATTTTTGTAGCACATTAAACCCGAAACAATTCCCCCATATTGTTTCTACTTACTGCAGTGCCTCCAGCTGAGTAATTTTGATCTCAGCATATAAGGAAATGGTGTTGTTTGTACATGTTTCATAACATGATAAATATAATCTATTGACATGAAATAAATGTTTTCTTTATATCAAGGGAAACTGCAGTTTTGGCAGACGTCTGTGTTTTGGTAAACATTTATCGAACACACACACACACACATGTAAATGTTTACCGGAACTACAAACTCTGTGATCCGAAGTCCTGATGTTGGGATTTGTTAGCGCTATCCGGTGAACACAACCTTTGCTGTCGATATAATTACATCAAGGATAGAGTATTTAATAATGAAGTATTACAGTAAATGATAAACCTGTTCTATGGAGAAAACTATTGCCTCTGGTGTAAGAATTTCTGGATTACAGAAAGTAATTTTGACCATCAAGCCTGCGGGGAAATATAAAATGCATTATTTTTGCACTATTATTACATGATGGTTAACTTTATACTTTTCTTTACATTATGGTTTACTAATAACAGACTGAAAGCCTGGTGTTGGCTTAACGGTGAAGATGGCTGGCTTGAGATCTCAGTCTCTTGAGTTTGAACCCCCAACAAGCCGTTGAAATAACACCAGGTGGGTTGACTCAGCTTGTCATCCTTCAGAGGTTGGCAAAATGAGTACCAGTTTGCTGGGGTATCCTTTGTCAGAGTGGCAGCCCATCCAGGACTGTACCCCTTTGCCAATGAAACTTCCTTGGCAGCCCTATGCACCTCATGGTGTGAAAGGAATGGTTATTAATTATTAATATTATTATTATTATTTAATAGCAGGGCCATATAACAATCACCAGGCTCTAATTAATTCCAGTAGATCTGAGAACCAGTGTGGACTCATTCATTCACTGGCTGGTCACACCACGGCTAACTTGGACACGATCCATCCACATCAAGGTATAAAATCAATGTATGGTTAAATGGGACAACTTTGTCGCACTGTGACTAAGCCCCCCCCCCCCCCCCCCCCCTTGTGCACTAGCCGAGCCAGTGGTCTGAGAAGTAGGAGTGGGGAGGAGAACAGTGGGGCAGGCACAACGACATGATCGTTTTAACTATTTGTGTTCCTGAACGTGATACAGTTAATAAACTGTACAGATGGATATTGCTGTTGAAAAGGTGTTGTTTGTGCGTTGAGTGCAGGAGCTCACTGAGGATGGAGACCATACCGCTGCTGTGGATTTGGACTTGCATCATGGCTGTTTGTTGCAGCTTGGCTGCAGGTACAAATAATTACCTTTTCCTGTTTATTCCTACAAATATTTTACTGTGTGATCCTTGTTTTATAAAACGTGGGCACGGGTACCCATGTAGGTCACAACATCAGGCACAATCTGCTCGGCATGGTTGGAGTGGCACTGGAATAGAAGAGGGATGTAAGGGGAAGAGTTGGGGGGTTGGGGGGAGGAGTGGGGAATGGAGGGAACGTGATGGGAACTCTTAATCAGCAGATTAACCATATTCCATTACCCCACAAAAACAAGGATATTAATTATTTTAGCAGACTTATAACTTGTTGTCTAATCTTGGTAGGATGTGCACTCACTCGGTAGAATGGATTTATTTTTTTTCTTTACAAGAACAAGGCTCATGAAAGAGCAAGAATAGCGCCATTTGTCAAGTTAATTTGCAAATGCAAAACGAGCAATTTTTTTTTTTTTAAATGAAAGAAAAGCAAGGCTCATGGAAGAGCCACATTGCAAAACCTATTAAGTTAAACATGAGTTGTTCGTGCTCAGAAGAATGAAGGAATGGACACCATAAATACACACCATAACACCCTCCCTGCCCAAAATTAAAGAACCCTTCCTTGAGAGCAATCTCATGCTCATGAAGAAGCCAAACACATAAAATATTCTCCACAGAACAAGTACATTAAAGACTCATTCCATCTCATAAATATTACGTTCTTTCTTTAAAAGCAACTCGTTTCATGGCAAATCGCGATTTCAAAATGGCACAATTTTCATTCTGCGAGTGTGGATCATCACCCATCTCCGTGAATCCCTTCGGAGCCATGATCTTTCTCATTACCAGGAGAGAATTTGAATTACCGACATTTGTGTTGCATGTAGTTGTCGTTGGCGAACATGTAGTTGTCGTTGGCGAACAGGTAGTTGTAGTTGGCGAACATGTAGTTGGCGAAGTGACGCAAAATGTGAAGCAAAATTTACAGAATTTGTTTCCCGAACGAACCAGGATGCCAAGGAATGCGCTATGGTTCGGAGGAAAGTCTTCCTCCAGAGGAAGATTGTGCTCTGCACATTATTTTACAACGCCAGCCACAGGAATGTGCAGAATCGCTCCCGCGAGTGTGCAACGGTCCCAATAATTTGAAGCCATAATGCAGCAATGCTACCTTGGCGAGTGGGAATTTGCTTAAGAGTTACTGGTGTACTTTTACATGAATTACAAGGACATTAGCAGACAATGAACTCATCAACATTATATCTGTGATCTGAACTTGGGATGACAGCATCATGAGCTATCTGTCCAGTTCGGAACACCATATAGGCCAACCCTAATCTATCAAATGTTGCTCCTCACCCATCCCACTGCTACCAAACCCTTGTGGTGTGGCTTTAGGCACATTATTTGAAATGGGTGAACCACTTTCTCAATACCCAGAATTGGACTTCCAAGGGACGGCAGTGGTTCTGAAACTCGGAGACAGCTTCACGGTACGCTGCATGGGAGACGATCCGTTGTCATGGACAAGTTCCAGCTCAATGAGTCTCAACATCTCAACCAGGAAGCAGAGTCCTGATAAGGGGTCAGGCTCAAACTATGTAAGCGCACTGATAATCAGTGATGCTGAACAAGGACATGCTGGTGTGTACATGTGCTACTACAAGAATGAAGACTATGATTTTTATGACATGGGAGACATGGATGAGGTTATGGGAGCCAAACTTCATATTTACGTTCCAGGTTAGTGGGTTGTTTTTGAATGCAAATGCTACAGTGCAATTTTGTTTTCGATGTAATTCTTTATTCAAAGTTACATTTTTCTATATTTAGGTGGAGTCATAAGAGTTGTAGTTTATAAAGTCTAGCCATTAATTTTTTTTTTTTTTGCATTTTCTTCATTTCAGGATTTTCTATTTAATACGCACTTTGATATCACGCTTAAACTTGTATTCGATTTATACCTACATTTTCTTTTCCGAATATATTCCTCCTCCTCCTTCCTCTCTGCTTATTTATATTCGGTATCATTTTAAACATCAGAATCGTCAGTGTGGTCGTGCAGTGAGACAGAATATGGTTACAAAGCTGAAGTTGGGTCACCATCATTGGAAAGTCCACCTGAAAGGAAACAGATTCTTCCAAATGTTTATAGCCAGAATGTTGGCCAGACAATGACTCGGGCTGGAGTTTATGCCAACTTGATGCATGAACTTTATTGTGGCCTTCATGAACCTGGGTAGTTTGGGTGGCGTCTTATTATTTGGGCAAGATTCCTGGATACAAGTACAAGCCACCACTATAGAGTTGATGTGACGTAGAAGGGTGGCAACTGGAGACATTAAAGAAGGAAAAGGAAGGAAGTTTTTACACTGATAATAATAAGTTTTGAACATGTTGAAATGTTACATCATCGATGGTGAAAGACTGTGCTTTTGAAGCATTCACCAATATGGTGGGATTATGATCCTCCACCCCCTTCCCCCATTTTCTATAATTACCATGTTACACGTCCATGCTCCCTCTCCCACGATATGAATAAATTTTAATGAGACATTGGAAGAGAAACACTACCATTATTAAAGCCAAGACAATGCAGACCCTTTATCTAATGCGGTACCATTTTAACGGGGTGCAACTTTTCTAATAACAGGCTGAAGTCCTCTTTCAATTATTACCATAGAACATTGACAAGCCATAAATAGTTTGAAAAAGTGTGGGGTGGGGAGTTAAAGGGTGCAACTTGTCTGAAAAAGTCATTTTTTCTGGCACAGCGCAACACCCCCCCACACACACACCACACACACACACACACAACCCAACACACACACACACACATGCAGCCTTGAGGCTGCTGGTTACATCATTGGTTTGGGACACAGTTGTGCCTCTGATGCAGTGCCCCGATTACCAGTACACTGGTACTCATTTCACCGACCTTGGAAGAATGACAGGCTGAGTCAACCCCACCTGGTGTGAATTCAATGGCTGACAGGGTTCAAAGTCAGGACCCTAAGATCCCAAGCCAGCCACCATAACCGCTAAGCCAACACCAGGCCAGCAAAGTATGACAACAGCTCATTGTTTAAAACAAATATACAAATAGGGTGGGTATTCATAGCACTAGTATGTACATACCAGAGGCCCAATGAATACCAGTGTAACTACTCAGTATTACATATCATATTAAATGAATAGATACAAGGTAATCATATTGGTCTAATGACAATATTCATAGGAGTGTACTATGTAGTGGAAATTTTTATCTTTGTACGTGCGCTGCAGTATTGTATGTACACTACAGTAGCTGATTAAATTTCTCTTTGTATGTACACTCGAGTATTGTATTTCTAATACTATCATCTCAAAAATATGGCTAACAATATTTTATTATATGAACTTTCTTTAATTATTTAATTACAAATCACTGAGAAGTAGGATCCAACATGAAAGCGAAACGTGACACGTGGTTCAGAGCTTTCAACACACCAATGCCACTCAGTGAGCTTCCCTGAGTGGTGTCATCATTTATGTTATTATTCAACTGGGTTGGATGGAAGCACAGCATAGGATAGAGTATTAATCCTGCACTAATACAACAATTGTGATTTGTATACATACACTACCCAAGCAACACCCCCAGCCCCAGGGATGGCAAGTGGCCCAGTCTTCTTGAATGTTACTTTTGCACCAAGTTACACCGCTTGATATCTCAGAATGTGGTTGCTGTGTGGAAAGCAGCTCTTATAGTGTAAATTTATTCAAGCACCAGGTCTTGTACGTATGCTGCATATGTCAGATGTCAGTGGTTGTCTTCAGCTATAAAGGGAAACCGTAGCAAAATAACATTAATTGGTGGACATTAAAAATCAGATGGTGTCTTTCACAAAGAGTAGATGAGTTATCGATGGCAGCCAGAACAAGCTCTGAAATGCAGCTAAGGTAGCTCCAGTCGAACATTCAGCCTGGTCAGCCGGTTCGTGAAGCACTTGCTCCAAATTTTAAGATGGGCCGACCGCACAAGAAGTTTCAATTAACGGGTGCCATAACGAAAATGCAGTCGTGGAAGAAATTGATGTAAATTGATTAAATGTTGCATTGAATGAGAGCAAAACTAACTAGAATTGGCCAGTTAGGTCAATGGAGACATGTCAATGTCTCAATTGTCCTTGACCTACTAATTGGTAATCAATGGAGAGCTATTGCTGAAGCGTTTATCAATGCATTTAACCCTAACTTCTAACCTCGGTTTGTACTTTTTTGCTTCCGGGATGTCTTTGCAGATCCAAAAAAGCTGTTTGTTGCTCCAAACCCACTTGATTACTTGATACCGGTACATGAGGGTGAATTAACCCATTTTCCATGTTACTCCAGCGATCCTCAAGCTAACATTTCATTAATGAGCTACGAAGGAAACATGCTCAAGTCCACATACTTACCTCTGGAAGGTATAAATGCATTTGTCGTTGGAGGGACGTATTATTGTCATGCCCAGCTGGGCCAAAGGACTGAAGATTCAGATTACTTCAATGTCATCGAGATTCCTGGTAACTGTTTCTTTTCTTTCTTTTTTTTTTTCCAACAATCTGCTAATTTCTGAGCCAACTTGCATGGATAAGTTTCATCTTAAGTTGACACTCTCTGTGCGATTTGGTAATTATAGGTCATACATCTACTGTATATAATAAGATCCGATGTCTGTACGTCATTTTTGCATCTCCTCCCAATCACCAGCCATATAAAGTTTTAAATGGTACCGTATGAATAATCAAGGACCTGGGCAGCGCGGGGTCAAAAAAATGATTTGGACAAAAACATTTTCATGACCCCATCCATTGATTTATGGAATACGTATATATATACGTCCTTGAAAAGTTGTAGATACTAAAATTCCGTACAGTGAACCATATTTTCCCATTGACTTGCATTGTATAATTGGAGATGCGTTCCTACAGAAATCAGTTTTCTGCCCCAAGACATAATAAAAACACGCTTAAGAATGCAGCGAACCTTTTTTAAGCACATATTTAATAGAAATTCCACAATGTTATGATAAAATATTGTAGCAAGCGCTAATGCTTTCATGATTTGGCTAAGTTTTTTAAATCGCTTCAAAACACGTTAACAAATCTAATTTTACATCCAAGGTAAGTGCTTTACAGTCTCTCTATGCACTTCTTCCATCACTTGCACTTGATGGCTTCTTTCCAGACATCGTGACTTGCCTTTATTGAAGTAAGGACGTTGAAAAAAGGTGAAATCCTGCATAGCACACACAGTACCAAGTGTGATCAACACAGTGGACTGAACGCAAACAAAGCAAGCTTGAATGGCATGAAAAGTGTGGGAAACCAGTACAGCATGAAAATTGTGTGCAAACCACTTGGAGCGGGATCATATGCATGATAGGACAAAAGACAGACCGACGTAGTTCAATTTCCCCCTTCCTCATTTTTTTTATTTTTTTTTCTAACTTAGGGATTCAAAATTCTGAAAGAGCGAATTTAACATAACATATGACAAATTTGTTTCCTAATTTATTTGTTACGTTTTCATGAAATTCTGTATATTGAGTCGCTGTATAACGAGTGGTAAGTATAAATGTCCAGCCAAGGTGTGTGTACACACTTGGTGGACGTTTCAGTATTGCATACTCATCTACAAAGATTGCATATATATATAGATATATATATATATAGATATGTATATATATATATATAGATATATATGTATTTACATATATATATATATATATATATATATATATATATATGTATATATATGTATGTATGTATATATGTATATATATATGTATATATATACATATATATATATATATATACATATATACATATATATATCGTATATCCATAAAATACGATCCCATTCTGTGTGTCAGTTTTGCATCTACTCCCAAACCACTGATCATACAAAGTTGAAAATGATACCATATTAATTAATTGTATTGATTTGCAATGCAGAGTCCAAAAACTGATTTGGGCAAAAACATTTTCATTATTCACATCAATAAATGCCCAGACAAAGCAAGCTTGGCCATAAGTCACGAGACGCTGATGATTGTCTCTGCGAGGCTCGGTACGCTGTGATTGTCTCCGAGCAAGCGATGTCAATACACCATTACTGTACCTGTTTCACCACTCTTATCATTCCAAAATAAATTTTAAAATCAGAGCTGCAAACAATGCAACAAAAAGTGGGCCTGGGCCCATGGGGTTGCTAGTACTTTGAGGAATTTCAAATTCTGTAACTTTATTGTTGATGTTGAATGTAGTGCAATCTGTAATCAAACAGAATACAGCATTGTTCATCCATAATTCCTGTACAATATGACTTATGCTCGCGTAGAAATGTAAATTTGTGTCAAAAGCAAGAGACAAGTAACCTTGTCCTTCTCTTTGTTATAGTGGGCAGATTGAACCCTATTGTGAAGGCCTCAAGTCATAAACTGCTGCAGGGGGACTCTTTTAACATGACCTGCACAGTCCGAGGGAATGGCATCGTAATGTTCAGCTGGTCGTATCCTGCAATGAAGGTAAGCAAAATACAAGAAAGCCACGTCTGACGAAATAAAGAATTCCTCGTCCACAAACGACTTCGATATTTTACACAGAAAGTTAACTTTGCATGTTTAAATAGATAACTGAGTTTTGTTTGGTTGTCCTTTAGTTCATTAACATTCCACTGTTATCTCGTGGTTATTTTGGGACACTAGCAATAGGGTATTGCAATTTGCAGCAGATAAATGGGTCCCGGATGCTGCACCTTCGATCCAGTGCCATGCTGCCAATTTTTGTGCACATTATGTTGAATAACTCCAACACCAAGCGAATGACATTTCAGGGTATTTTTGTATACAGGGCGTAGGCTCATAGAAACGCGAGGTGACAGAGGGCAAAAAGGAAAGGGCAGTTGGTGAACTCATTTAAAACCAAAACGAATTTCAAACAGAATATTATTTTTTAGAAGAATGAGTTCCCTTACAAGGAACTTCAACACAGGAGGAAGTCATTTGGTCGATCAAAACATGCACTATGATTGGCAACCTATTGTTGTTTGTCTGTGCTCTATCCTTTTTAAATGCTCAGCATCAAGCACGGAAGCAGCGCGTACCATTTGTAAAGTCTTTGGTATGACTCTAAGCATTACACCACCGAGTCTGCTTAAATATGAAAAATATTTCTGCCTAACAAATTACAACATGTTCACTAATATAATGCAACATGCTGCAACATTATTAAATTTTCTGCAATTAAACACAGCAACTGGAGGTCATACTCGTGCTATTGATTCGAGTACTTTCATTTATCCTCAACTTGCGAGGTGCCCATGCTATGCAAGGGTGGGAGCCCACAATCTCAAAAAAGAAATGCTTTGAGGAATTTTATGAAAACTTCCATCCACTTTAGGACACGTGCAGGGACTCCAAAAGCTGCACAGAAAATTTGGTGGTGCTGGCCCCAAAACTGTGGGAGTAATACTGTGAAAACCACTGTACCTTCAATGACGATGATGAAGCTGATAACAATGATGATGCTGATTGGAGTTGGCTGGGATAGGCTCGTGTGTGCCATGATGAAGGAAATGGGTTATTACAGAAAAATAGCTGTGAATGGGGTTAGATGGGGAGAAGATCGGCGTCGTAAGGGTGGAAACACAAAATCTCAATTGTGTTGAGATGTTACTGAACCGGAAAATGTTTTCACATGCGGTAAGTGGCGAAACTGCTAATGCCGAACCCGTGAATGGCTTCACGTGTGGAGAGAGAGTGGCTTCGTATAGGTGGAAACTCAAAATCATAATTGTATTGAGAAATTTATGAAACCTCCCACCCACCTTAGGACACCCGCTGGGACCCCAAAAGGTTCCACAGAAAGTTTGGCAGGGCTAGCCCCAAAACTGAGGGAGTAGTTCGGGGACGGACAGACAGATAGTCAGTCCTGCTTTATGATAGAGAGGAGTAAGGTCCCTGTGGGAAACCCACGGGTATAGACATGTATGACATTTGGACATCTTGAGTTAGATGCTGCACCTACCGGCAATTCGTCATAGCAATAAATTATATAATCTACAATTTATTTCCTTCACATAATATGGTGAATACATGTCCGTGCAATTCTCCCCCTGCCCCTGTCTCCTACCTCCTCCCACTCTCTCCCCCTCTCACACTCTCTCCCCCCTCTCCCCCCCATCATTGCACACTGCCCAGGAGAGGAGGGAGGTAGGGGGTGAAGGGTGGGAGAGGGTGTGGAGTGATTTACTTCTGCCTTGACTTGATTGACTTGACTTGAGAGGGGGGAGAACCTGCCTCGACGAACTTGCTTCTGTTGTTCATTTTTAAACTTGAAAGCATCGAATACACTTCACTTCACAAATTAAACATTCCTTAAAACCAAACGTTATTAATAAATATTGGATTCCATCATTAGTCCACATTTCCAATTTATTATGTACAAAGTTTTTCAAAGCATTGTTTAATTATGCAGTTGGGAAAGAGTTATTACTCACTTTAAATAAGGATATAGTATATATATATATATATATATATATATATATATATATAATTAGACTACAATTCGATCCCTAACTCAGTTTTCCCAAGCAGGGAACCCTACCCTTCCTCTTCTACTCCCCTCGCTCCTCTCCTCCTCACTCCCCCCTCTCTCTCCTCACTCCCCCCTCTCCTCCTCACCCCCCTCTCCTCCTCACTCCTCCACCCTCCCTCCCACCTCTCTTCTCCTCCCCACATTGCGTCCGACCAGATACATTCAAAATGGCTCTTATAACTGATTCCCAAGCAGGGAACAATATCCTCGCTCTTTGACTCCCCCTCTCTCCTTTCCTCCTCCTCCCTCTCTCTCTCTCTCTCCACTCCCTCCTCACTCTTCCATCCTCCCTCCACCCTCTCTCCCCCTCCCCACATCGTGTCTGACCAGATACATTCAAATACCTATTATAACTAACTACGCCCGCCCTACGAGCGATCTTGTTCCAAGCATGCAACACGTTCTTCTGACACATACCTTTACTTTGGTGGTGTATAGGCAACTGACAGCAGCTATGTATATGCAAAAAATAAATAACCCTGGTTATGTGCATGAAGCACCAACATACCGACTGCTTATAATTCAAAACATCTCACTGTACAGGAAAACGTGGGGACAGGAATACTGTACTGTAAATGGTGGAGACTTGTAATACCCTTCCCCACCTGAAGGCGGCGCAACACGATACACATTTACATAGAGAATTTGCGTCCCTTTTCCTCCTCACCACCCCCCCCCCCCAAGACCACCGGCAAAGATACATTAATCGGGACATGCTGATACTCTGTAGCAAATCTGGATGTAGTTGGGCCAGAACTATAGGAGGAGTAGCATGACAAACACACCCACAAACACCAGTCCATGAATTATAGTAAGGATTCCCTAGCAGGGAACCCTACCCTTCTACTACCCCTCCCTCCCCCCCCCCCCCCCCCCCCCCCCCCTCCCCCACCCCCCGCTCACTCCCCACCCCTCACTACCCCCCTCTCTCCCTCCCTCCTCCCTCCTCTCCCCCAACACCGTCTCGCCAGATACATTCAAAACGGTTATTGGAAGACATTTTTTTATCTAAAAACACCAAAATTTGTCCGATTTTCTCACCTTTTGCTAAAACCATGACTTAAACCATCTCGGCGACGACCAAAAATAAAAAGCCATCAGATGGTGAATTAGAATCCAGATATGGCCGTGAGGGAGTCTGAATGGACTTTCTATTACAGGCCTTAATTTCACTTGAAATGCATTTTTGTCTAAAAACGTGAACATTCGTCCAATTTCCTTCCTGTTTTTTTTTTGCAACTGAGTCTGAAACCATCATAGCGACGTTGAAAAACGAAATCAGATATCGAATTAGAGTTCAGATAAAGCTGTGAGAATGTAAGAAAATGCGAGCCTTACAAAGGAGGCAAAGTAGCAAACAAAATGGCGGCGGTTTAATTTTGAAGGCCCTCCCTGAATGGACAGACAGACTGACAGAGATTATAGATATGAAACTTTATCACAGATAACCCACCTTATCTTCCGATGTTGACCATCGGGTGATCAATCTAGCTCCGACTGTTTCACATCATCCTATGAATCTAATCAATAATACTAATACATAATAGGCTGACAGGATAGCCTGGCCTCAAGAGGTATACACACTCATCACTGAGCTGTCTAAATCTGGGTTTGAATCTCGTCACAGCTATAAACTGTCGTGCTGGTGTTTTGCAAGAATGGCGAACCATCATTGCATGTGCCGTCCCTCGGATGAATGTTAAACCGGGCATCCTTATCTGCCACCATTATTTGGTAGGCCGTTAAAGATCCCACAGCGTCGTTCATGAAGAGGAGGCGAGTTATCGTTGGCACCCTGAACAAATTACTATTTCCCACGATTACCTACAGGGGGCCCCTAGCAAATTATGTCGACAGACAATGAGAGACAGTAAGCAACGGTTGCCAACCTATGGCTCACGATTCCTGGAACTTAGATTCAAGTCGCACATACTATATGCATTTGTCCATTGTCTACTAACGTCCTTATAATACATTACCATCTTTGTTCTGCATGTGAGATGTATGCACAGGCTCGTGCATGAGCCCTAGACCGTCGCTAAACAAAACCCAATGATAAAATTGCAAGTCAAGCTGATGTGTAATTTTGTACATCATGGGTTTTTTTTAAAAAATAATAATAATTTGTATGCATCTGTACACAGGGCCTGGATGATGAAATGCACTCTGGCTCTGTAAAAAAGACCATTCAAGAGCGAATGGGTAGAGACGGAAAAAACGACGTCACCAGTGCACTGATGTTCAGCTCAGCTGAAGTGAAGGACAGCGGACAGTACATTTGCACTGTCGAGAACTCACAAGGGGCCACTAGTCAAGACAGCACACACGTACAAGTTTTCGGTATGTACAGACAATTGTGTTTTGTTGCAGTTCTTGTGGTGCAGACAAAAACGATGCGAATTTATGCCACACATTTTTGCTGCTACATGGTATGATTTGATAATAATGTACGCTCCTCTGGGTACCCCGATTTTAATAAAGGAAGAAAATCATGTCTACGTAAAGGCCCAGTCACACCTTGACGTTTTAGCCAACGTATGCCGATTTTTGAAAAAATTGTCTAAAAACGCTGGTACACGTCGAATACGTTATGGGTAAGTTTTGATAACATTGAGAGCACGCTGAAAAACACTGCCATACGTCGTTGCACGCTGGCTTTAAACGTTGTACTTTTCGATTGTCCTCAAAGCTTTCCATGCTTGAAATTTTACGACTTATGCCAGCGTATGACTCACACGTTCCACATAACGCTCGCCATAAGTTGTAGGCACGTCACGCGATCGTTGACACACGTTACTTGTAAGTTACTCATAAGTCGAAACACGTCGAGGTAATGTTTAGCGTACCCGAAACTTATTTCTAAGCTATGAGTTACGTGTTGTACTAACGTTACCGATCGTTGACACACATCGACACACGTTACTTGTAAGGTGCTCATCGGTCGAAACACATCAAGGTAATGGTTAGCGTCAGTGTTCCAGACTCCCTGGTTTTATTTTTTTTTAATTTTTTTTCTTCCTTCCTTCGGTATGATGGTGATGTTGACACTTCGATTTCTAGTGCGGTTGTAATATAATATAATTAATAGACTGCCGCTCAACGATTTAATCATAACCGCACTGTACACTGAACACCGCATACCGAAGAAAAAAAAAAACCGGGAGTCTGGAACACTGACGCTAACCATTACCTTGATGTGTTTCGACTTATGAGCACCTTACAAGTAACGTGTGTCGATGTGTGTCAACGATCGCATATCGTGCGTACAACTTATTTCCATCGCATGCGGAGCGTGTGTCATACGGCAAGTACGTCGTAAAATTTTCAACATGCTTAAAATTACAAGACGTACTCCACTTAATAGACGTATGATAGCGTACTTTAGCGTTTTATTCACGCATACCAAACTCACCCATACCGTATTCGACGTGCGCCAGCGTTTTAGACTCATTTTTCAGAGGTCGGCATACGCTGGCAAGATCGCCAAGGTGTGACTGCGATGTTGACACTTCCATTTCTGCGGCGGTTATGATTTGAATCGTTGTGCGTCAGCCTTTCCATAACCTACGCCACGTCATCGTCGGCGATGCGTGCAGTGCGCTATGCATGAGTTAGACTATCGTTGGGCATAGGTTGTGAAGGCCG
This sequence comes from Eptatretus atami, assembly GCA_035128595.1. Lineage (NCBI taxonomy): Eukaryota > Metazoa > Chordata > Myxini > Myxiniformes > Myxinidae > Eptatretus > Eptatretus atami. The sequence continues at coordinate 50,264,438 of CM068954.1, read as the reverse complement.
ACAACAGGTTCAGCATTCGTTGGTATAAGTTATCTATAACACAACGAAACGTTCTGTGTCCATTACTAATACGTTATGCATAAGACCAAGTCGTTATGAATACGTCCGAATCTTTAAAAAAAACATCAAAAGTTCAACGTAAGCCAGCGTTTTACATACATTCTAATACGTTGCCATCGCTGGCTAAAACGTCAAAGTGTGACTGCACCTTAACAAGATGCAATTGTCTGATACAACCACCATCGTTTTCTACCCGCATCTTAATGCTGCCGAGCATAGTAGATCATAACAGCAGATATAAATCCAGTAATAAGATCTTTTCCTCTGCTATGATGGACCGTATATTAAACATTGGTCGTGATCTCCTTTATCTCGTGTCAGAATGCGGAATGGGGTCCTGCCGGGGCCCAAATTATCCTCTTATTTTTCCCTATGATCACGTATCAAGGACCGACTTGTAATGTTTTCAGAACTTGTTCTGTTCTCAAATCTTTGTTTCGCGAGTTCTTTTAAGGATTGCCACTGAACCCCGGACATACTCCAATTGTAGCTAGTTTGTTGTTCTAGTTCTCGGTATAGTTTTTAAAAATATCAGTGAGGTTCTGCTATGGTGCGCCTATGTGCCCTTACAAGGAGCTTTACCGCTGGAGGAGGAATATTTGGTTAAACAAGACTGTGCAATGGTTGTTTGTCCG
>CM068954.1:50236405-50260299 GCA_035128595.1 Eptatretus atami | reverse complement strand
ATATAATGCATGAAATCGCTCCAAGCTCCTAATATGAAAACTATAGTACTTACAAATGTGATGTATACAGCGATTCGTAGTTATGATGAAGACGCATTCAATTATATGAGTGAGGAAAGTGAAAAAAAAGAACTTTATCATGAAAAAAATCGTTCTGGCCTGATCCAAGTCAAGGCGTGGTTGAGCAAGCCAAAAAGCTTGGTGCCTTCAGACCCCAGCGAGGTTACCTAGGATGCGCCTTGATACCCCATCGGGAGAGGTGACCGAGGATCGCCTGATGAAGGATATAATTAAAGAAGGCCGTTAACTATCTTCAAAAGGGGTGTTTTAATGAACCCAAACACCCAATTTTCACTTCTTGAACTTCTGAGTTTTCTTGATATGCATGTAAAGTTTCCGGCTGCTCGGTTTCATGGTTTGGAGTAATGGGGGACACACTGACACACACACACACACACACACACACACACACACACTGACACACACACACACACACACACACACTGACACCAACATCACTGACACACACACACACACGCATTTATTCGTACAGATAAGCCAATGAAAACATTTGTTGTTTTTGTAACTTCCAGAGAGGGAGTGAATCAATTTTAGGGCAATGTACATATCTTGTATATAAAATATTAGGTGGTGGGGGTAGAGAAAAAATACAACTGAGCAAAGGCAGAAAACAATGGAGCACAGCAGAAAAAAGGGAGACAGAGAGTGGAAGGAAGCAAAGGAGGTTGGGAGGAAATATCGGTAAGTGTGGGTGAGAGAGAAGGAAAATAGGTAGATGGTCCTTTATTAGGTCATCTCTAACGAGATGACCTAATAAAGCCGGACCAAATGTCCGTCCGTCCGTCCGTACGTCCGTCCGTCAACAATTTTTCTTTCCGATCTTGATGAAACTTAGTATGTGGGTAGAGGTCGATGAGTGTTGCACAACGATATAACTTTTGTCCGGGTTCAAGGTCAGGTTCAAGGTCACGAGATCACGTAAGTTATAAAAATCGCCATTTTCAAAACCTATCTAGTCTGCCATTCTACAAGATATTCGGCAACTGTTTATTGATTATGATAGTAAAAAATATTATCTTGTATCTAACCGGACAGATTTTTGAATTTCCGTCCCGTTTGGCCGCCACGTAACCTGGAAGATGTTCAAAAACACCTCCCGGTACAAAGAAAACTTTTTACTTCCGATCTTGATGAAATTTGGTATGTGGGTAGAGGTCGATGAGTGATACCCAACGACATATTTTTTTTTCCCGGATTCGAGGTCAGGGTCAAGGTCACGAGGTCACGAAAGTTGTGAAAGTCGCCATTTTCAAAACCTATCTAGTCTGTCATTTTAGGAGATATCTGGCAACGGTTCATCGATTATGATAGTAAAAAACATTATAGAGATGACCGTCACCCCCACACGGGGATAACTTTTGTATATGTGATATGTAAATGCTCCATTAATTGTACAACTTTTAACTTGTTTCTTAGGTACCTGAGCACTTTGACTCTGGTTCGTGCCAAGGAAGAAGACAGTGGAATATACACAGTGAAGGCACAAAATGGCGAGACCTCTGCCAATTTCACTTTCAGCTTTTACGTTCAAGGTAAGTAAAAATGGCATTGGAAAAACTAGAAACACCCGCTCCCTACAGGAGCCGTCAAGGGGGTCACGTTATTATATTTATGCCGATTTTACTCCAAGGGGTCCCACGATTACACACTCAAAAAATGGTTGCGATCGGTTCAGCCATTTTTGCGGTACCTGGGAACAGACAGACAGACGGTGAATTATAGTAAGACGCTCACTAAAATAAAATATAATTATGGTGATGGTGTGTTTTACTCAAAATAAACATCCCTTTATTGAAATCCAAAAGTATCTTTCATAAAGGTATAAATTTAGGCCCATACCAAATTTCAAATTATCTAAAGGATTTGAGTGTAACGGTGGTAACCTTGCCTTGTTAGGACGACTTGTAATCATTATCTACTGGGGTGGCCCTACAAGTCTTTAGTCTCCAACAAAGGATACATCGGTTCAGAAGTTTTAAAGGGATACAGTTTAATATTTTTCTGATTACAAAGGACAGGTGCAGTTAGTTTTCACATGTTAATGGTGATGTTCATCCTCTTTAATGGTTCCAATTACTCCCATCTCCTTGTGGGGTCATACCTAGGCCATTGTTCTGGCCTGAGTATTTCTGGAACCAACTTGCCAGGACTGAAGTTATAGTGGCAGGAATTTGGAATTCAGCCAAGAATTTGGAATCTAGTGACAACTAGCCTTCTCTTCACGAAAGACACTATGGGGATCTTTCACATCCACCAACAACCAGTTTGGCAGACGAGTCCTCTGGCTTAACCGCTTTGCAAGGGATGGCACACACATTGATGTCTTGCCCTACTTGTGGAACACCAGGGGTGACAACTTTTAGCTGGGTCGAGATTCAAACCCAAGTTGGACAGTTCAAAGGTGAGTCTGCATACCTCGAAGCTATGCTGCCAGCCCATGTTAATGACGTCTGTGAATTAAAAAATTTTAAATATTATTTACAAAAACAGGTATATTTCTGCTCCATATGATTTTGTAAACCAAAAAGAGAAAGCAGCGTATTTTTATTCTTTTTCAGTTAGCAGTTTGAAAAGATGTCGTGACACTCATAACAATGAGGTTTTATATGATACTAACAGATAACCCGGTTCCACTGGGCTGTTGTAAGGGAATTCGTTCCCAATAGAGTGTGGAATATTTTGGGAGTTTGCCAGGAATGTCCTTTGACAGCATAATAGCAGGGACCTATGTATATGATATTATGTCTGACATTTTCATGATGTAGAAAACTATATCCTTGTCTTCAAACCTTTAGTCTTAGCCAAAGTAATTATGATCATGATAATCATAATAATAGCAACCATAATAATAATAAAACGTGTTTCGACGTACAATACCTCCTATGTGGAGTGTTGTAACGGATACGTTGTAATATGGCAAAACTTACCCATTATTCCATGATGCATCACCAGCATGGAAGATTTTAATATTCTTTTATTTGATTTAACAGGAAATGTTTATGTTCAATATCGTTTTGCAAGTTAAATAATAAATGGCATGAGGGATAGTTTGAGCTCCTGAAAAGCAAAATAAAACACCAACAAGGCTAAAAGTAATGCTGGAAGTAACGTTCGTACCAGTACAACAATAAACATAATTTAAGACCACAGGTTTAATCCTGCACTCGTAGTTTACATTTATTTATTTTTTTTATAACTTTTTCTTGTTTATCTATCTATCTGTATATGTGTGCAAATTGCACGATTGTGTCTGAACGGGGTAAACGTCGTAACCACAGCACTCATAATGCTGAATGATACCTCATTTAAGAGCTCTTGGGTCCAGACAGTGCATATGGAGGTCTAACAATATCGATATTCATGCAATTTAGAGTTGTGTGCATTTTTGTTCTGCACACTGGTGGTGTATAGGCTGCACACCTCCCAGAAGTAAAAGAATAATTTAACCACAAATTATTCAGTCAATTCCGTCTCATGAATACTTTCCTTTTTCTTGATTTGTAGCAGTCTTCACAGTTCGTGACTATTATACGGACTATAATTTGGGAGGGGGGGGATTTTGAGGAATTGAAGTAAAAAGTGGAGCTGTGGACCTGTATTAGTGGTGGGAGGGAGTGGGTTGAAGACTTAAAAAGAAAGGGGAGTGGAGACAAGAACGTTTATGTGGGGGGAGGGGTTGCAGAGAAGGACAGAGTTGGGAAAGGGGATTGAGGCATTGGGGAGGGAATTAAGGAATGGTTGGGAGTGGAGGTTGAGGATTTGAAGAAGAAAAAGGAGCTGTAGACCTGGGTGGGGAAGTGCAGGGGTTGACGACTTGAAGAAAAAGTGGCAGAAGAGACAGAGAGTTCGTGGGGTGGTGGGGCAGAGAGGACAGAGAGCTAGGAGAGGGGTTTGAAGAATTGGCGTAGGGAGGGACTTAAGATTTGGTGGAATTTGGCCGGAAGGGGGGAGGGGAATATTCCACTCTTTTGGGAACTAATTCCCGAACAACAGCCCAGTGGAACCGGGCTATCTGCGAGTTACAGAATAATATATTATGTATGCTCACGTCTCAGACGATGTAGAAAAACAATATAAATTGTTATTTTAAGAAAGCAGTTGCTGTTGAGCAGGAAATGCATGGAGGATGAAAATCAACAACTTGAACACTTTTATGTACACTACATGTCTGACAGGATGGTCGAGAAGCAGCGCACCTACCTCTGAGCCATCTAAACTGGGTTCGATTATTATCAGCCCAAATATAAAATGTTGGATTAGTGCTTTACAAGCAGGGCATTGCATCACACATAGCATCCCTGTATATGCTCAATGTCCCTCTCCATTAGCATCAGTTGGTGGATGTTAAAGATCTCACAATGTCTTCAGCAGAAAGTAGGTGAGTTATTATTGGCAACTCGAACAAATTACCAGTTTCTGCCGTAGCTCTCTCGCCAACCCATGCTTGCCAAGCATGGCGAGTCTCCCATTACCGCTAATGTGAGTTGAGGGAGGCCTTCATCCTGCGGTCAACTGAAAATAGGCTGATGTGATGTGAATATACTCCACACTGACGATTGGGGTTGAACTGCACCTTACTATATATTGATGGATTGTATTAAAGCAGTAGGTATACTTAACTGTATATCTTTGCATTGTTTTTCTACCTTGTCTAAGACTTGTACTTGTAGTCAACCGTAAACTTGCCTATTTCAGTCTTCTACAGGACTAAAGCCACACCGCTCCCCCCTTCCCTCGCTCCCTACCCAACGCATGTTGGGAGGTATTTGGCATACTCACCACGCTTGTCAAGTGAGGGTTGGCGGAAGCGAACAACCACAGCAATCGAACCCAAACCAATCAGCGGAGAAACAAACAAGTCTTTAATCATTGGAGCAAACAACCACTTCTTCAACATATATTACTTTACATTAAAAAAAACAAAGAAACAATGGAAACTTAGTAACACATTGGAATGGATGAGAAACACCTTCGAGACTGTTGAATATGTACAATGGGTGTTCGTGTTGTATTCAGAGACGATAGTTTGTTCAAGTTTATTGGTTGTATGAATGACATCATCATTGATTAATTTGTATGAAAAAGCATCTCACATACTTTTGTTGGGAGGACATTCGCATTATCTTCTATCTATTGGCGGTGTTGATGATCTCAATGTGAGTGATTTAAAATATTCCAATGACACCCACTTGGAACACGATGTTTATTTCCCTTATGCGCCTTGCTTTGTTCTACTCCGCTACAGTACCAGCTGTGATCTTAAAGTTGGCGGAAGGACAGGGCGAAAACGACAAGGAGCGGCACATCGTGACGTGCTTGGCTGAGGGCTTACCTGAACCAGAGATCACATGGTACACTTGTGATAAGCTGAAAAGGTGAGTCACCTTTGTGTGCGGCAATGTGTTGTTTATCAGTGCTTGCCCGAAGACCAAGCTGTTATTTTGGAAACTTTTTGGATTGAGTACTCAGTTTATAACATTAATTCAGCCTCCCTTGGAAGCCTTTATCTGATGCTCCACTTTCGAAATGATGGAGGAAAGCTAACAAGGCCTTTCGCTGGCATGCCATGTGTATTTTTGGTGAACCGTTTCTGTTTGGCCAGGTACTTTTATCCTGCCATTGCTGGGGCTAAATCCAAAAGTGAAATAGTCTTTTTAACATAATTTTCAGCTTTTCAAATCCATCCATCCATTGGGACCATACTCTGTGCAGAGCGTTGTTGCTGCCTAAGCGGTCTCCTTAGCTATTGGGCACAACCCTGGATGGGTCGCCACTCCGACACAGGATACCAGCAAGCTGGCACTCATTTTGCCGACCTCGGAAGGATGACAGGCAGAGTCAATCCCACCTGGTATTAATTCAACACCCGAGTGGGATTTGAACAGGAGGCACTCCATGTTCACAGGAGGCACTCTTACAAGGTTCAAAGTCCATTCACTGGCAGGGGGTTTGTGTAGCACACGCCCTTCCACTCGAGCCTTGCACCGGCCCACACGGTCAGGAGTCTGCAGTATGGGTAGCTGCTTGTTCGGTGAGTTGAGAAAGTTCTCCAAGACTATCATTGTGCAGTGGCACGGCCCTTTCTCTCAAGTCGTTTTCCAAGTATTTTCGGCTTCTTTTAGAAGCTTTGTGAGCCATTTTAGGTTACAACCCTTCTCTTGCTAACACGATACACTTTATTGCGCCATTTCTAGTGGTTCCTGCACATGCACACCAAGCATTCTGGAGTGAATTACGTCATTTCGAAAGTCGCGTATTGGTTTCTCAGGTTCACATAAACAGCACTACGTCCTCTTCTCTGTCTCTGTGACATTACAGTACTGGGTGGTCCATATGTCTAACGCCCCTGTGTACTTTTATAAACCCTTTTGAAATGCATTCCATTGTAATATTATGTTGCCATATGTATTACTGTTTTTATTCACAACACAAACTAACCATATGAACAAAGCAATGGACAACAGACATAAGTAAACATGAACGTGACAAATGTTTCTCACGTGATGACCCCTGGATAAAATTGCTTTGAGTGGGTAACAAGACATATGAACCAGCCCACATTAATGTTCTCATTGTCATTGGTGGATTGTTATTGTTTCTTGCAATATGCTTGAAAAGTGGTGTGAGACTCAGTTCCACATCATGCTTGGAGAGATGCAGATTGTTTTTTTTGGCAAGGCCATTTAATGAAAAAGTGAATTTTACAACCAAAAACCAGATTTAAAAACAATAATTATTATTGCCGAAGTATTTCAGCGTATTTTTGCCCTTCTGATTTGTCCTCTTCCCTCCTTCCTCATGTCTCACTCAGTTGCAATTCTCACGCTTCATGGAAGTTGTTCAATGGTACCGATGCCACACAGAAGAAAAGTATTATTGAGTTTGACAGTGACCAAAAAGATTCAGAAACTGCTGGATTTCGGCGCACGCGCGTTGAAAGCACACTCGCTCTTCCTCAGCTGGATGAGTCTATATCTGTGCGATGCAATGCCAGCAACACAAACAACGAAGTTGTAGAACAAGAATATCTCGACGCTCAAGTCATCACTTTGGTACAGCATGGTATGTTAACATTTGCTGCTGCAGCCTTTGGTGGAATGCATGTTTTTACTCTTTAACATCATAGAATGATAACTTACCGTATTTTCGTTTTGATATACTATGAATTTTTACCGCTATTATTTCCACGTTATGTTATTATTATCAACAACACAATGGTGTTCAACCCCATAAATGGAGCGAGACACTTAATTTTTCAACTATCCATAAATTCTCCAATTATAAGCAAAATCGGTGGTTTTAATCAGATGAAAGTGTGATCTGTGTGGCAGAGAGGAAGGAACTAAAAAATATTCTCAGCAGTGGGAACAAGAGAGATGCATTGATGTACATAATCTGAGAAATATTGAGTTGAGTTCCAATCAAAACAATTAAGCTGCCGCTTGATTCGACACCGGCGAAGGTATCGAGATGCTGAAGTGCAATGTGTTATAGGGATGTGTACTGTATGAGGACCATTCAAAAATGTTCTAGGAAGAAGATACTAACAATCGTCCAAGAAGCGCCAATTAAATGAGGTGTACTATATTTAGAGGTTTTTTTGGGGTTTTTTTGAACTATATTTTGAGTATCTCATCCATCTAACTTTTTTAATGTTCCGTGTATCTAGAACAAAAAAGTGACGTTTTTCACACCCAAATTCAGTATTGGACAATTGAAATTGTCCAAAAATTCAAAAATACTGGACAATTTTACAACAACCATGTTAAAACTGATTTACGATTGAAAATATTCCATGATCGTCAGTCTCTGTTTTCGAATCGTCCACGAGCCTCAATCTCTGAACGGAAGAATTGAAACTTCATCGTGGTGTTCACATTCTCATTTTCCAAAGTTGCAAATTAACTTGTCAAAATAAAACTCAGATATTATGAACCACTGAAATTCTTTAATTAAAGAAACAATCAACGTTGACGTCTTCTCATTGTATGGGGGCTCTGTTGGTTCACAAAGTTGGGGTAATGCATCAATGGATATGCCTCCTTTTTTGAAGGATATTAAGCTGGGTGTTCCATCTGCTCGCAATGTGAGAAGTCCCACCATGCTTTTGAAAAATAATTAATGATTGTGTGGCCAGTACCATTGCCACATTCCAAATTCCTGTCATAACCTACAGCACCATGCAACAGAATGGTGACCTGTCCAACATTGGTCCTCAGCCATGGAAACGTACCTGATCTGCCATGGTCCCCATAAAACATGTCATGGTCATGGTCCCCTGATGCTTCCTGTAAAACAGTAATGGACTTGGACTGGACTGGACAGTTCATTATACAGGTGGCTTGCGTTACCATTTCTCCTTTAATCTCCAAAATTGAAGCGGACTTTTAAAAGAGAAATAAAGGTTACAACTAGAACCGGCACTCGGTCGAGCACATACCTCCTCCACGTTGAACAGTTCACATTTTGTATCCCACTGATAGACCGGATCTGGATCTGGACCTTAACCCAAATCTTGTTCTTGTCACCTACCCAACTCATCCACCAAGTTTTGTCATAACCAGTCAACAACTTTTTGAAATATCTTGCTATGTAACGTTTTTGGCCGACTGTCTCAATGGTGAAGAATCACTGAAAAATTAAAAAGTTCAAGTGTCCGGACCCGAATCCAAATATTCACTAAAATCGAATCAATTTGTCCTCGTCACACACACAATCTGTGCACCAAGTTTCGTCCAGATCCGCCCGTAACTTTTTGAGACATCCGACTCACAGACACGGACAGACAGACAAACGAGTGGAAGCAAAACTTCCGTCCACCTTTGGTGGCAGAGGTAAATTGCATTAATTATGGTAAGGAGTATCAATTAAATGGTTTCCTGATGCAAGGACCTCAAATCACGTCACTCTGACCTTACAACCAAAAATTAGCATCGACATCATTACTGCTCAACAAAAATCATCGGGCTTCGTTAAAAATTTCTTGTTCCATGGAGGAATGAGGACATTTGAGAGCAAAATAAGTGTCCCGTCCCAAAGTAGCAAACTCGTTTATCACAGATCTCTTAAGTAGGAATAATGTCAAGAGTAATTTCTCTTAAGAAAAAAAATAGTCTTTTCATGTCTATTCAGTTTTATAAGGAAGAGTCAATTTTTACCCAACCTCAGAAGGATGACAGGCTGGGTCAACCCAACCTGGTGTTAATTCAACTCAGGACCCAAGATCCCAAGCCAGCCACCTTAACCACGAAGCAACACCAGGATTTAATAATGGTGGAACCCCGAAAAAAATCCTTTACAAGCCGTAAAAAAAGTTGAGCGGGTAGGGGGTGGTGATGAATATGACTGCATGCAACGTGTGACGTGAAAAATGAGATTGTGTTGTAACGGGCTTCTATTTTGCTTTTGACATCTGACAGCGTCGCCACTCCAGGCTGAAGGTGACGGCGGCCATCTTGGTTTTGCTTGTCGTTGCAATAATCTCACTCATCGTGCTGGTTATTGTGTGGAAACAGGTAGGACACCTGTGTGAATCATTTTTGATGGTTTGGACGACTTGTTACTCACATCGTGTGAAAACACTTAGCATAGTTGAGTATTAATTATATTGTTCATAAAGCTGACACATTGATGTTAATAAGGTCCGTGGTACAAAACATGCAAGCCCCTAGAAGTAAAGTGGGCTATCCCACACCCAAGGAAAAAAACAACTGAGTTCAGTACACATCTGTAATATTTCAAGATTAGTGCACCTTTGATGTAAATGGCAAGTTCTGAACAAAATGTTTTGAAGATGATGCTGGCTTTGTTCTTTGGGAGTTTGATGGGATTGTAAATGGGACTTTATATCCATCTTATGCTGTGTGCGTATACGCATCATTATCGTGAGCATTTCACAATAAGGCTCAGCTTCCTGATTACTCCGATAGAAACCACGATACGAAGTACGTTGGAAGGTCATCGAATCGATCAGCGCAGATGGACACGAGTACATCTACGTTGACCCGACACAGCTTCCATATGATTCCCGGTGGGAGTTCTCCCGTGATGCCTTGCAACTTGGTGAGGGCCGCACGACTTTTCGGCTTCATCACGTTCCCCGGTGGTCTCACTCGACTTTGTGTCATCGTCACGGTTCCTGTACTGACAACAATCGATCAACAGCAACAAAATGTCACTCTTGATGTTTCATTTCATCTATCTATAATTCCAGCAATCTGTTGTGTGTGTGTGTGTGTGTGTGTGTGTGTGTGTGTGTGTGTGTGTGTGTCTGTGTCTGTGTCTGTGTCTGTGTCGTGTCTGTCTGTGTCTGTGTCGTGTCTGTGTCTGTGTCTGTGTCTGTGTCTGTGTCTGTTTGGTGTGGTGTGTGTGTCTGTGACCCCTGTTTCTCGACAACCTCTGGTCCATCTAATTGAAACTTGCCAGATATATTGCTGAGGACCTGAGGATGTGCCTTTTCAAGGTTTGATATTAATCGGACAAGTGCTCCCAAGTTATGGCATTATTTACCAAACCAATGACAAGACACTTGTTGCGTGGGCGTGGCCGATGGGGAAGGAAGCTCAGCCGCGTTCCCCATTACGGTTACAACGTACGGGCTTCCGGAGAGTGATGACTTCGTGTATTCTAATAATTTATCGATTTCTTATGCGCATTTATAGATAAACACAATGCCCCAATTATGATCGTTTTCATATTAGACGGTGCATAAATTTCGGTAACATCAGAGTGCTGGTATGCTCCGAACCAGGAAGTAAAAAAATTTTTTCTCTCTTCTCTTCTGTTTTTCCTTGCACGACATTGCGAAAAGGAAAATACGTTGGCGCTAATTGAATATTGGCCATTAAAACTAAATTGCGAATAATCGTAACTGCGATATGCGAACTTCCGGGCATGCATACGCGGCACGCGAGAGCGAAGAAACGGCCTGTGTGGTTGTGTTTCTGCTCGCGGTTTGAATATTTATTTATTATTATTATTATTTTTTTTTTTTTTACGCGGCACGTACTAGTTTTAACAATTACTTCATGATGATCCAGAGTTGTTGTTGTTGTTGTTGTCCCATGTTGCCCTGACTTACTTTTTCGATCGAGCGTAATATTAGAAAAATGATTGTTTGCCTTCAGGTCGTATCCTGGGCTCAGGGGCATTTGGGAAGGTTGTCGAGGCAACAGCACGAGGCATGAGCCACTCTCAAACTTCATGAAGGTTGCTGTCAAGATGCTCAAACGTAAGTTCACAAAGAGCCCAAAAAAATCCATTATCCCCTAACTCCACATATATATATATATATTATATATATATATATATATATATATATATATATATATATATATGTATATGTCCATATCATTCATTGTAATATTTATGTGCTATCATTTGCTTTTATATCTGTACATTTTGCAATTACTGTCCTCATAACATGATTTACCTTTCAGGTATCGCTTAATTAATTTTTTTGTACTTTATGGGCAACTGCCCTATTCTCACAAATCCAAGCTTCTGTTGTTGCTTACTCATCTTAACTTTCTTTCCTTTCCCTTTATTGTAACACTTTTCATGTTTATACCCTAATTTTCAAGTACGAAATGTATTTGTAAATGACTAACTGTAAGTAATGGGAACATCATCGGCAGTCCATCCAAGTCCGTGGACAAACAGTCCAAAACATATTGCAGACGTGGCTAAACTCAGAGCCGACGTATTGACCCAGAACCCTCTGACTAGTCCAACTCACTTTCCCGGGTAGCTTTACTTTCCATCAGCGGATTCCAACAGAATGGACCTCATCAACGGATATGTACGAGAAACGAAAGTTGAATTGGTGAGCAGTTCGGTGGTTTTAAAGTGTGAAAAGTTTAGTTTTGGGATCTGATTGATGGTGATAAACCTTTTTTTTTGGTAAGTATGGGGCTGTTTCTTCGGAAAATGATGAGATGAGATATACCACCCTCCTTTACAGAGCATTCGTGCTGCCAAAGCAGTTTCTTGGCAACGGTTATGCTGGGCGCTTTTGCCATTGCCTTCCCAGCAGTTTGGCAGGGTAGGAAATTAGAATTTGTTCAGAGTACCGGCAAGAGCTGACCTCCTCATTGTGAAAGACACAATCGGATCTTTAACGTCTACCAACTAACGCCAGCAGACAGGATGCCCAGTTTAACGTCCCTCCAAGGGACGGTACACACATTGATGCCTCACCCTGCATGCAAAACACCAGGATGACAGTTTACAGCGAGGGTGAGATTCAAACACAGGCTCGACAGTTCAGATGTGCGTGTGCATACCTCTGGACTATCCTGCCAACCATTAGGATTAGGAAAATAAAAAAATGGAAAAGTCTATATTCAGCTAATAACAGTCTGCAATTCTCAAAGTCAAGACTGTGTTAATCCAACACATTTTTCTGTACTGTATGATGTTTACAGGATAGTGGCTACGAGGTTATACTTAATGCATAGCATAGTCATACAGCTAACTTTATATGTAATGGCAAATAACGAAAATATAATGAATCTATGGACATGTGCTGTAGAGGAGCCAGGTCCTGTTTTCAACTTCGACATCACTAGTAAAGTAAAGGCTCACCTTCACCTTCACGTTCATGTTGCATGCAGTAAGGGATCATGATTAAAGAAGGAATTAATAATCATGGGTTGCTTTTTCACCTTACAGCCTTTTTTTTTTAAAGCTTTTTATTATATACTGCCCTTTAAAAAAAATGTACGGAGTCCATGACAGGTGTTTTAGAAAAATTAAAATTTGCAGTCGCAGTTCAACACTGACCTTGGTCAAAGCATACTGAAGACTTTTTAAATGGTACATGCTGCTTCCTCGCTTGACGCTCATCATTTCGAAGATAGAGCACAGACAAACAACCACAAGTTGTCATCCTATCGGGTGCCCAGGGGTTGGGGGGGGGGGGGAGAGGGGTAGGTAGATATGAAATTACATCACTTCTTTCAAGGTTTCAAGGTCACCAGTTGTGTTTCTCTCATGTGAATTCCAGTGTTGTCTGATGTATCCATGTAACAGCTCCTGCATGAGACTTAGAACCTGTTCATACAATAAAAGAAAGGAAGTAGAAGGGCACTCGGTCGAGTGCATACCTCCGCCACGCTACTCCTTTATAATTTTAATCACGTTAAAAATGAAATAATTCTCGTATCCAGATCCGGATTCGGATCTTCACCAAAATCTAATCGGTTCGTCCTTGTCACACACCCAACCTGTCCACAACTTTTTGAGATATCCTGGACACAAACAGACAAACAGACAGAGAGGGGTGAAAACATAACCTCCTTCACCTTTGGCGGCGGAGGTAAAAAGGCCATTGAGCCTCAGATGATGTATAAACAGACTTGTGTTATCAAGGTTTAACACCTCGGAGGAACTTGAGCCGAACTCATTTGTATTTAATGGAATCTCTTCATAATTGAAAAAAAAACCCCAAAAAACCTTGAACTATTCAATAAACTGATAATGTTGTTTTCCAACATCTACCTTGTTTGTTAATAACCCGACCTTTCTCAAATACAACTTAATCATCTATTTTTCTGTTAACCTCTCTGCATCTCAGTATTATAGGGTTAAGATTACTTTTAATACAAATGTCGAAGATCTTTGCCTAACGTCACAAATCTGTCATACATGTCTCTTAAGTTGTCCCGTATTTGGCTCTGTGGCTAATGGTGTGGTACAAACTTAACAGCAACCGCACGATCAAGCGAGAAGCAAGCTCTCATGTCGGAGCTCAAGATCATGAGCCACTTGGGCCCACACCTCAACATCGTCAATTTGCTTGGGGCCTGCACCAAGGGAGGTTCGTAGCCACTTGCGACTCTTTCTTTGCTCGCCTGCGACAGATCTTACATTGGTCGAACAATTGTTTATCGTTTCATTATTTTGTCCGTCATCAGAACAAATAATGAAAATTATAAGTTTGCAATCCAACTCATGCGTTTAATGCCTCACTCACGTGAGAACTCGAGGCTCAACTTTTATACCATGAAAAATGTTGTGCAAATTTGAAACACAGTAGAAACTACAAGGTAGAGCGCATACCTCCGCCACATAATGCCTGATCCACGAGAACATATCGGGCCCAATACATTTTTGAAATATCATGCTACGCAGTACTATATCGTTTTGACACCAAAATCGAATCAATTCGTCCTTGCCACACACCCAACCTGTCCATCAAGTTTCGTAAGATTCCGTCTACAACTTTTGAAGATATCTTGCTGGAATCATTTTTTAGCCCTATCTCTCAATGGTGAAGAATCACTTTAACATTCTAGTCGTCGGATCCGGATCCGGATCTTCACCAACATCTAATCAGTTTGTCCTTGTCGCACACACCGAACCTGTTTCCAAAAATTTCATCCGGATCCGTCCACAACTTTTTGAAATATCCTGTACACAAACAGACAGACAAACAGACACAAAGGGGTGAAAACATAACCTCCTTCACCTTCGGTGACAGAGGTAAAAAAATTAAAACATCGATTTTTAGTATATTAAAACGTGTACATATATGTTACTGAAAGACAAAGAAAGTAGGAGGCATGGACCCAATGGACATGATATGGGATTCAAATCTGGGGTGCTAACGTCGAGAGGCCATTGTTCGGGCTCCATCACCAAAAAGTCCATTATTAATGTGCACGTTGTAAAAACAATTCGCATTGTTTATTCAGAACAATCATACATTGCCTTAACCGCAGATTTGTGAGCAAGGAATCATTTGGAGCATGTTTATTTTAGCGATTCATTTAACCATTGTTCGTATTACTCAAGCGCATCATCTTGTGTGTGAGTGACCACTTCATGTTGGTATCTCAAGCTAATGCTCCTACGAAACCATCTTGCTCAGGTCCAATCTATATTATCACCGAGTATTGTTGTCACGGCGACCTGGTGAACTACCTGCATCGTAAGCGGGAACGTTTCCTGTACGGTCCTTGCGGAAAAGACTCCTTCGGGGGGGACATCTTCAGTCTGAGCAGTACAAAGGACAATGCACGAAGGTGCCTAATATCCCATCTTTGAGCCTCTCATCTCTTCACCACTTTCATCATTATAATCCTGATTTACATCGTTGCAATAAGCGATCATAAAATCAACTTGGTAATCATTTTGACTGAGACGTTATTCTTGCAATCGATAATGATTATATTTCTGCCGTTATCATGATCTGTAAAGGAGTGACAACCTGTCCTGGCTTGGTTCTCAGCTACGGAAATGTACACGATTCGTCGTGAGTGCCATGATACTCTGTTAAGTGTATGCGTGTGTCAGTTTATGATTATATTAATAATGGTTAGGTTGGAAGGCTTACCTCCCAACTTAACCAATATTGAAATAATGATAAACTTTTACACTATTCTCAGAAATACCAACATCATGCTCAACCACTCCTTAAGCAGCTCCAATTAATCATAACCTATTGTGGGATCAGCCGAGGAAGTTTGTTTTGGCTCTAATCTTTAATAAATTGGCTGACGAGGCCTGACGTTCAACTGAAGGTGGCAGGAATTTAGAATTTGTTCTGTACAGTGGTGATAACTCACCTCATCTTCATAAAAGGCATCATGGGATCCTTATGGTCAACCAGCTTATACCAGCAGACCCCGGGCTTGCCGTCCACCCGAGGGATCACGCATTTTGTGATGCAACGGCTTGCCTGCGAAGTATGGCACTCTTCTCCTTTGAAGTTGTTCTCTTTGTTAATTCATGGAGACGTTACTTAGTTCTATTAGCAAATAGCAACTAAAAAAAAGGGAGAAGTTCTTTCATTCTCCTTCCTTTATAGGGTTCTTGTGTCTTTTGCGTGTACGGGTAGATGGAGTCTGGCCCTTATCTTCAGCCGTGTGATTAAAATTCAAATCATGGAAATGTATAATGAGTTGGCCTAAAATTGTCATCTAATTATTATTAAAAAAAAAATCTTCATTGCATACATTCACCTGCCTCGGGTGACCTGATCATTGCACAGTACCCAGCACTGCCATCCTTATATCCCTTTACCTCTATTTATTTATTATTTATTTGTACTTTTTATGTTCCTGCATGCACAGGCAGCTTACCAGTCTGAATTCAGACTTTCAAAAGATTACAATCTTAAGCCCCTGTCACACCTTGACGATTTAGCCAGCGTATGGCAACGTATCAAAATTGATCTAAAACGCTGGGCGTACGCTGAACTATTGATGTTTTTTTTCAGTTTTGGGCGTATAATAACGAGTTGGACGTATGCATAACGTATTGGTAACGCACAACGAACGTTTCGATAACTTATAGATAACTTATACCAACAAATGCTGAGCGGTGTTCGGCGTTCACAACTTATGCCCAATATAGTCTAACTTATGCATAGCGCACGGCAGAGTATCGCCAACGATCACGTGGCGTAGCCTATTAAAAGGCTGCCGCTCGACGATTCAAATCATAACCGCACTAGACATCGAAGTGTCAACATCACCGTCATGCCGAAGAAAAAAAATTAAAAAAAAACCATGGAGTCTGGAACACTGACGGGTTTTCTCCTGTGAAGCCCATTTTTATATACCAATTCCCTAAACGTGCCAAACGCCATATACGGTAAGCTGTAAGTTAGAAACACGTTCAGTAAGTTCTGTGTCGTCCGGAAGACGTCAAATACGTCTACATATGTCAATGTGCGTTGGAGATACGTTACACATAGGTTCAAAGCACGTTACTCATAGGTTAGAAATAAGTTCGGGTACGCTAAACATTACTCTCGACGTGTTTCGACTTATGAGTAACTTACAAGTAACGTGTGTCGACGTGTGTCAACGATCGCATAACGTGCCTACAACTTATGGCCAGCGTATGCGGAACGTGTGAGTCGTACGCTGGCATACGTCGGAAAATTTTGAGCATGCACAAAATTTGTCGATGAGCTCGGCGTACTACGACGTATACCAGCGTGCTTCAGCGTGCTCTTAACGTATACAAAACTTACCCATAACGTATTCGACGTGTGCTAGCGTATTCGCCAAATTTTCATACGTCGGCATACGCTGGCTAAATCGTCAAGGTGTGACAGCCCCTTTAGGTGTCTTGATTTGGCAAAACATATTCCTGACATTTTTATTATACCAATTCCCCAAACGCTGCAATACGCCATTATACGGTAGCTGTAAGTTGAAACACGTTCAGTAAGTTCTGTGGTCGTCCGGAAGACGTCAAATACGTCTACATATGTCAATATGCGTTGGAGATACGTTACTCATAGGTTCAAAAGTTACTCATAGGTTAGAAAATAAGTTTCGGGTACGCTAAACATTACTCGACGTGTTTCGACTTATGAGTAACTTACAAGTAACGTGTGTCGACGTGTGTCAACGATCGCATAACGTGCCTACAACTTATGGCCAGCGTATGCGGAAGTGTGAGTCATACGCTGGCATAACGTCGGAAAATTTTGAGCATGCACAAAATTTGTCGCAGAGCTCAGCGTACTACGACGTATACCAGCGTGCTCAGCGTGCTTCAGCGTGCTCTTAACGTATACAAAACTTACCATAACGTATTCGATGTGTGCTAGCGTATTCGCCAAATTTTTCATACGTCGGCATACGCTGGCTAAATCGTCAAGGTGTGACAGCGGCTTTAGGTGTCTTGATTTGGCAAAACATATTCCTGACATTTTTATGCATTAAAGTTTCAATGAAAAAACTATGTGGTGCACTTGTTTTTTTTTTTACATCTAATATATTCCCCCAATGACAATTCAGCGTTTTCAGAGCTTATCGGCATGTTAACGCTTGTGGTCCAGGAAAGATGCACATATTGCAAGGCAGTCAATGTTTGTGTGCTTTTAAACCCACACTGAGAACACCAGGCCAGAGAGAGGCATGATCTTTGTAAAAAATTTCAATTTCAAAATCTCAATTTCAACAACTTCACCGTTCAAACGATAGTGTGAAACAAATTATTGTATTGTAAGGACAATAGCAGTTTAGTAAATATAGGTTTATCTTGTCCATGGTTTTGTTTTGTTGTTGAATCCTCGTCTCTCTTTGTGCACCTCACCAGCTATGTGATGCTGTCCTTTGAGGATGAAGGTTCGTACATGGACATGAAGTCAAACGATGGCCAGCAGTACGTGGCCATGCAGGAGGGCAGTCCCAGAAAGTCGTATTACTCACACCCGCCCTCCCATCGTTGTCTCAGCCTCGAGAGTGAGTTGAAACCAAAGGCTTCTTCAAACCCGGTCAACGGGAAATGAACTACTCGAATGTTCCACCAATAATAATAATAATTTATTATTATTATTATTATTTCTCTCAAGATCGGAATGATATTTCAGAGTTGATTAAATATGTATGTCGGTGTCTCCTCTGCTCCATCAATAATTTCATCGAACAGGTGGTTATGGATCTACTTTTTTGTTCAGATGCGCTTATTTTCATCATTTTCCGCGCAGGCAAGAAGCGAGAGGCATTCTTTCCAGATTATGTGGATGAAGACGCAGCTCCACTGCACCTCAGGGATCTGATCAGTTTCAGTTACCAGGTTGCGAAAGGAATGGAGTTCTTGGCAGCCAAGAACGTGAGTTTTCCGCCGCACTGTTACGACAAAGTAGAGCCTTGTTCTTCAAACCCGCGTGTTATGTAATAACAAAAGTACGAATTCGATTCCATCAATTATTCCGTCTTTGTGTTTGAACTTTTAGTGTGTCCACCGGGATCTGGCTGCTAGAAATGTCCTTCTGTCTGAGCGCCGGGTCGTCAAGATCTGTGATTTTGGTCTTGCTCGAGACATCATGCACGACTCGAACTACGTCTCCAAGGGCAGTGTGAGTGTAAAGCACCTCTTTTCATGAGTGTTTTTTTTTTTCCTTTAGCTATTGTAATCTCCACAGTTCGGTTGTCAACTCAGTAATAAGGAACTCAGATGAAGTTGATGGAGGTAGAGACTCGTTGTTTGTTTGTTTTGAGATGACAGTAATATGGTGGATTTATCTCTTAGTTCCATATGCTTTGCACCTGTGGATGTATGACGTCTTATTAAGCCACACGGAAAAACGCTGACTGCTCAGCTTTAAATGTATGCTAAGCAGAAATGCACCGAGGCAAGCCAAACAAGAACTCATGACATATGCAAATGTAATGTTTGGAATCGAGTCGGTCTCTTGTTGATGCTGAGGTCACAAAATCGTTTAAACTTTTAAATGCAGGCACTTGAATGTTCGGCCTGGCTTATGGTCTCTTGAATTGTGTGAGCTCTGTATTGGATTTTTTTTTTTTTAAATTCTGGACACAAGATTCTTCCTTGCATACATTGTTAAATTTTAATTCAATGCATTACATTTCACTGCAGTTAATGGGCCGATAGGATAGCCTAGAGCAGTGTTTCTCAACCTTTTTACCCTTGTGGAACCCTTGAAATAGTTTTCATGTCTCAGGGAACCCCTGCATACAAATTATTATATACCATTATTAATATGTAGCTCTTTTATATTTTTATCGTAGTTCACGTGGTAAATATAATATTGTTACGGTTGTGGAAATTCGCAAACCACCATTCAGGTTCCCCAGAGATCAGTTATGTCGATAAGTGTGTGTTCCAGGTTAGATTTCCCCACCGATGTATAACGGGTCTTGTTCGTGTGCCGGGCTGTGAATCTTTGAGTTAGCCGTTATTCTTTTGCTGTCTTATATTTTAAACAAACATCTCCTCAACAACAAGCTCTACAGCCACGCCACCTCCACCACAACGCCAACATCTCTACAACCACGCCATCTCCACAAACACCGCCAAAGGAGCCACATTCTCCACATCCGTTACGAAAAGTATGCTCCGAAAAGAACAACTCGACAACTCCCGCCCCGATATTCTGGGATGTAAACAGGATTGACGGTTGGGGCGGGTCCCTCAGAACGGCGTAAACAGGGATGGCCGTTACAAAAAGTACATGCACAGAAAGAAGGAACCCGATCACTCCTAGGATTGCCCCAGCGCGCCAGGAAGGGGTGGGGGGAGTGCATCGGAGGGAATAAAAGAAGCGCATTGGAATGCCGAGTGGGGAGAGAATTCTCGCCTGCCACGCGGACGGTTCGTGGTGGTTTCGTTGGTGGTCTCAGTGGTGGTTAGTGGTGGTTCGTTGGCGCTAGTTGTCGTGGAGGCAGCCAGTTAGAGTTGTGGAGTCTTGGAGCAGCCAGCGGAGTCTGAAGTGGAGAGTCGGGCAGTCGCCGGACAGGCCCACAACCAAGCCGCGATTCAAGCCGTGCGCTGGCTGCTCGAGCCGTAAACTGCTCAAGCGACTGGCGCATTGGCAGCGTAACAGGCGGGACCGGAGACGCCAATGTGTCAGCCGAGCGAAGACCACCGGAAGTCTCGCCACCCGAAGGGTAACCGCCCCGGCCTCTGCGGCCCTTCCAGTCATCCCGGCTCTGAGAACATTAAAGGCTTACGCAGCCCGTCTTCTTTTCCCTGGTTTGTGGTGGAAGTCTGTGGGCCTTGTCCTGGAATAAGTATGAATTTGTGTAGTGCCTGTTATAGCGTGCATTTCTTATATCTCAGCTGTAGTATTCTCGTGTCATTCCCCATCTCCCCCCCCACTCTGATTGCTTATGTGCTTGTTCAAATAATGTCCCCATTGTTGAACGTGAACCTGCTTGTCATGTCATTTCCTCACATTGATCTGTCATGGTGCGTTCAGAGAATTAAGCTGCTATTAAGGCCGATAAAAGTGATCATTTGTCCGACAGATTTGGCAATTTAAACCGCTTCGGCTTCACACCGGAACGAGCCGCTTAAGCGGCTTCGTTTTCCGTACAAGTCCCGTCGAGGTAAACTTTTCGGTTTGTTGGTCGCGACAATAGTTACGGGTAAAGTCAACAATTCGCGATCGACCCTGTAGCGCGTGGACAGAGTATTGACTGGTTTATGGTGTGTTAAGGCATCCGTGGCTGGATCTTCCGGGGTTGGGTCCGGAAAGCCAACAACTGGATTGCGTGGCCTTCGGTGGGCGCGGCGAGACCGCGATTCGGATGAAACGGTCGTCGCCACGCGAATGTGGGCGGAAATGCTATAACAATATATTTTTTCGGATACCTGGTTTAAGGATAAAATTGACCCCAGCTTTTTTGTTCGAAATTTTACTGGCAAATTAGAAAACCAATACTGCTCGATTTATGAACCTACACCGAGGTTTAATTCATCAAAAAAATCTGTAAACACACAACAACACACAAAAAATCACTCGAATGATACCGCATCGCGACGGTACAGGAGTACACTACCAGTGGGGCGTTTAACTTCAGTGCGCCATGTTAGAATCGTTAAAATCATTTCACCTATGGTTTTATACTGTAAATAATATAAGTAGTTGGAAGCCTTCATATTTATAACCAGGAGTTTCAACAAGTATGCCGTAGGTATGTGAAATTACGTATAAAATTCAACGAAAATCTTGAATAACAAAATTATCATGACTATTTTATTAATTACTGGTGTTCTCTGTCGCGAACCGCCTCAGCACTCTTGGAACCCTAGGGTTCCGGGGACCCCGGTTGAGAACACTGGTCCCTAGAGTCATGAACAATGGCCTTTGGCTGTTCTGATCAGTCGTGGCTTGAATTTTGACCAGCTATTATAAACTGGTCGTGCTGGTGTTTGCGCAGTACAAGGGCGGGCGATCTTGTGTTGTACCGTTCAATTCTGGAGGCAACCGTCTGGCCAGCACCGAGGCGTTGGTAGACTTTCATCTCAGGTACCTTTCACGGGAGCAGTCGGTGA
Source organism: Eptatretus atami (assembly GCA_035128595.1). Taxonomy (NCBI): domain Eukaryota; kingdom Metazoa; phylum Chordata; class Myxini; order Myxiniformes; family Myxinidae; genus Eptatretus; species Eptatretus atami. The sequence goes on along the minus strand of CM068954.1, from coordinate 50,238,450 downwards.
TCGTTATTGCCGGGACACCTCGGGAAATTCAATTCCGTGCAAGTTCTGCTCACGCTTCAGGCCATACGACAGCCGTTTAAGGCCTGCAGCAGGCCTTATGATGTCAACATTGTCCAGATCGTTCTCGCGCTGACCCCTAACAGGTGGAATAATTATGGCCCATTATAAGAATAGTAAGTCGAAGGTGTTTATTGATACACATGGATGTCACATTTGTTTTATCCTTGCATTTCCTGTAAGATATTTTTCATAAATTACTTCCCGATCCGAATGTAATTGTTTGCTAAAGCGAGAGGTGTTTTGTGTAGACTGTAGGGTTTGGTTCGACAAAGTACTTTTGGTGCAAATTGCGCAGCAGGGTGGTCTTAGAGCAAGGGAAGGGCTGAAGTCTCGATATGGTTCTTATGGCAAAGTTAAAAACTAATAGACTTAGATGGGGTTCATATAAATAATAAATATAGAATATTCCATATATATCGTATGTTGTTTGTTCGCTTCAAAGAACTTCAACACGGAGGAAACCATTAGGCCCATAGTCTGCACTACGATGCACGATGGTTATGCCGTGCTCTATCCTTTGAATCCGATGTGTTTCAGCACAGAAGTTATCCGTACTATCTTGAAAGACAGACTTCTGATGATGAACTTGGCCGGTGTTCAACCGCGACTCCACTCAAGAAAGACACTCCAACATATAAATCACCAAGTATGGTCCAAATGAGCCATTCAACACTCTGATGGCATGGAAAAATACGTAAATGAAATTGTTCCGGAAGTACCATGCCGAACATACACACCATTCAGTGCTGCCGTTAACTTATATCATTTCCTTTTTTGTCATATCTTGCTTTTAAAAAACAGTGAGTTATTGATTGCCATTGAGCTCTCACCCTGCATCAATTTAAAACAGGTGGCTAGGATATTAAAAAAAAATAAAAATTGGCCGACTTCCCATGCTCTTCTAAGCCGAAGCTTTAATTGGGTTTTCCACTCCATCACCAGGGAAGATGTGAGTGGGTCTTATTTTTGTTTTTCATTTAAGTTTGATTGCTTTTGACATTTACACGTGGTAATGCTTGGACCCAGGCTACATGTTTATGTCTGTGCTATCACTGATGATATTCGCAACAAGTGATGGAATGGTCCACAGCTGAGGGGGGGGTGTTCATGTTGGGATTACTCAATGTATGTATAGGATTGTGAACGTCTTTACAGCTGTGGAGGAACTCTGGGAAGGGTTTGAAACAGTAAAAGGCTTACAATTGTTAGCCTTCCTTCCATGGTTGCTTTTATGCAGCTTCTTCAATCTCAGAAGAGCATGCAAGGATCGGACATATATATATTATATATATATCTATAATAATATATATATATATAATATATATATATACACTACATTACCTAGAGGCTACCAGGGGTGGGGGATACCTGGCGCTGCCTGGGTTGAGTGAGCTTCCTCCCGGCAGTGGTTTCAGACATTTTTTGGCAATTGCAAAGCGATGGAAGTTATTGGCCTCAATGGTGGGTTACGTTTGCCTGCGGGTAAGGTGGCACCAGTGCCTGACCCCACATCCAGAATAAACACCTTATTTCAGCTTTTGTGACCTCAAAATGGACGTTGAGGCCAATGTGCGGTAGCTTGAAACCTTGGCCCAGATACTGAAGGATATGCAACCGAAGATTTTGGGCCTCGAGGTCAATGTCGGCGTGAATGAATAATGTGCAATGCAGCAAACACACAACAAACCACAAACACTTGAAAACATATCGACTGTTAAGCACCCTGATTACCATGGCATGTCCACTGACTGCATACCAGTGGGGGGACTGGGAGGGCATTATTCATAATTTCCTTTTTACGGCGGTTCCAGCAATTTTACGGAGATTGTCTCGACATGTGTGTGTAAATAACTTATGGTGTTTTTTTTTTGTTGTTGTGCTGTGATTGGATTTTGTATGAACCTAAAACATACAAAATGAATTTAGTTTTTTAATGAAATACGATTTCATTTGCCAGAGCAAATATGGGGTGACGGAGGGAGCGT